>BGZK01000300.1:0-504270 GCA_005406025.1 Eumeta japonica | reverse complement strand
AAACTGCACAAACGGATGGACGGACAGACAGACCGACAGAGAGACGTTGTGTTTTATAATACGTGCGGATATTTATCTCTCCGTTATCCTTTCCGGTTGCGGCTTTTCACGATATGAGGATAAGCAGCCGCGACAGATGTGTGCGCGAATTTATCTAATGTCGCACAGTTTAGTTTAATAGGTCCGCGAGAGGCCGCGCCGTCGCGCGTAACGGCCGGGCCCAGCTGCGGCTACATTTTTGATAATAAGGTTTCGAAAGTTCCATTCGAAATATTAGGCTGGGGAAAAAAGAAAATTTTTTTTTCGTATTTTATAAGTAAGAAGTTTCAGTAATGTCTCTTTAGTTGTGCTGTTTGATCTGGCTGGGTTTGATATCATTGAAGAGATGACTGTTAAAAAAAAAGGAAAATACAAAGTAAAAGTGGTGTCCCGCCATTCTGTCCGCCGAAATGAGTGAATCTAATATAGAAATTCAATACGTTTGGAAGTTTTATTACAAATATGGGAAAAATGCGACACAAGCCGCGAACAAAATTTGTGACGTTTATAGACCTAATTAAGTTTTGGTAAGAGAAGCAGAAAACTGGTTCAAGAGTTTTCAGACCTCGCTCTGGTCGACCTGTTATGGATAAAGCCGATGCCATTCTGGAAGAAGTATAGCAAGATCGGCATATAACTTCTTACGTTATAACTGAAGACCTGGGGATTGACCACAAAACAGTTTTAACCCATTTGAAAAAATCTGGATACACAAAAATGCTTGATACTCAGCTCCCACACGAGCTCACTAAAAGAAATCTAACGAATTGTGTGTTCATTTGCGATTCTCTATTGAAACGTAATGAAACAGAACAGTTTTTTGAAAAGATTGATCACAGGTGATGAAAAATGGATTACTTACGACAAGAATGTGCGGAAAAGATCACGGTCAAAAGGCAAGCAACCTCCACAGCTACAGCGAAACCCGGATTAACTCGCAATAAATTCATAGTATGTGTATGGTGGAAATGTAAGAGCATTATTCATTATAAAAGCTTTTACCGCCGGATAAAACCATCAATGAGGATTTCTATTGCCAACAGCTGATGACACTCAAACAAAAATTGAGAAAAAAACGGCTGAAATTTATCAACAGAGAGGATGTAGTGTTTCATCATGATAACGCCAGACCACACACATCTTTAAAACACTCAGCGAACATTGAGAGAGTTTGGTTGGGAAGTGTTAATGCATCCACCATATAGGCCTGAACTTGCACCCCCAGATGCTCACCTGTTTCGTTCTCTTCAGAATTCTTTAAGTAGTGTTAGGTCAGAACTTGTACTGGTTACAATTTTTAGATCAGAAGTCCGAAAATTTTCACACCAATGGGATTATGTCACTACCTAAAAAATGGCAACAATTTGTTGAACACAGTGACATACATATATTATACTTAAATGTAAATAAAATATCATGAAAAATTATCAGGATCAGAATTATTGGATCAGATAGCTCAGTACAAATAGCTGTAGCATTATTAAATTATTTTAAGGGTATGTGGATGTTCAGTTAGTTCTTCGTAAGGACATGATGATTACTTTACTTAAGCTTCAAATATAACATTGGCTTAGGACATTTTGGAGGTATATACAATACTATACTCGTAATATGTAAAAATGTTTTGCGTAGGAAGGTAGAATGTTCTTGGAGCAAAGATAACCAGTAATGTGACGTCTTGCCAAGAAATGTGCAATAATTACGTATTAAAACCTATCCTTGGATGAGCCACGAATTTAAGTTACTAATACTTCGCCGTACGTAAAACCAAAAACACCTTGAAAATCTGCTATTAAAACCTGTTGTCAATTTTAACCTTTCCTTACATTTTCGCGAGAACTGGACTAGTACAACATATTTATTGTTTACTGTAAATTAAATAGAAAACTTTTTTATGTTAAGATACCATATCCATGTATATAATAAGAACAAATATGTTTGTATATATGACGAAATAATAAACCGACGCGAGAATTGATAAACACTAAAATACTAGAGGAAACATGTGTAGCCACATCATAAACGACCTGCTTAAATAAAATCTTTGAAACCTGCTTAAATAAGTCTAAAAAAGACTTTGTATCTGCGAGTTGTTTGATTTCAGGCTCGGGCTCGTTAACTCGAAGATTCTGAAACGAGAGTTAACGTGGGAGGTGAACTCATGTGGGAGGAGGGAGGTGAGTCATGAACTCTTACACGAAAATTAATTAACTATTCATAGAATCGAGTTATGGTTGCTACAGTAATAGTAACACTTGAAGTGATGCAGTGATAACCTGTTAACATGGCGTGATGTAGCGTCCCATTACCCGCACATACCGCGATAGTGCATGCACGCTGCGCGTTTGTTTATTTCCGAAGGCTGTATGCGACAAAGCAATTTTTTTTTGTTTAAAATAAGAACTAGGATTCAATTCGAAAAATAAAACTAATGTTTTGAAGTGTTTATATGCATTAATCTAAGTAGAAAATTGGAAGGATCAAATTAGTCCCATTTGTATGTAAAATGTAAATTTCTATTTTAAAAGAGATATCTTTGATATTTTTTCTCTGTTATAAGAGTTCATAAACCGTGTAAATGAAACTGAAAAAATAAAACCGATAACATAAAGAGTCAGCTCATCAAAGATCACTTTCACATGTTTTGTATAATAATAATAACAATAAAAAATAAATGTTTTGTATTTTCTACGAAAAACCGAAATCCATATCATCAAAATTTCTAAATCTTAAAATGTTATGTTGAGAGTTTGATATGGCGACAGAAAATACGAAACTAGAACCAACTCAAAATATAGAAATCTGGTAGTTGCACAGCGGGTGTGAAGTGTCTTTGACGAATAGACTAAGATACCAATGATGTAAAAGGATGGTGTAGGACGAAGGATACTGTCTAGAGTGGAAAAAGCTGCTTTAAGGTAGTTCAGCTGTTTGGGAAACGGTAAATGAAAGCATGTTAACGAAAATCGAGATGAAAAGTCCGGTAAAGGACGCCCTACGTAAATTTATGGAGATCAAATTGATAACCAACTTAAATAGGGTCAAACTTTAAGTGCCCATAATGCGTGTGTATCGGTTTTTGAACGTCAATGAATCGGAGAAGGAATGAAAGGGTCTAGTGAATTGGAGATCTATGGTCTCTATCTATCCCTATGGGTAATTGATACTAGCTCATAGTATAATACCATAAATTTTTAAACACTATAGACATTGGAAATTACGATGAATAAATGATAAACATATCGCCTGACCGACAATCAAATTCAGGACATTTAATATCGTAATATCTACCAGTCATGTCGTATCAGATTTTTTTTAAATCGCACGTTAATCGCACTATATGGTAATCCCACACCACAATAATTTTATTTCAGACCGAATGACTTACGATCGCTTTCATAAACGTCATTCAAACGATGCGCCATCACAAGGAGTAACGTGGAAGCGAGATATATATAATTTTAAATAGTGAAACACTATAACTGTCTTGCTCTCATCACTCTCAAGATGGGATCTCATCACCTCAAGTGTGCCCTCATTAATCCGTAGCAATAATCTGAATTCAAACCCTTCACGTTGGCTTAATGCGGGTCGGGGTCGCTGATTGCAGTTTGCTAGACAACGTCCGGCACCGGCGGATTAAACAAGCTCTATGTTACGAACGTAATATGATCTGAGTTAGGTAAAGTTCATGGGTTCACGTCAAAGTTCATCGGTTCAATAAGTCAAATTCATTGGGTGACTTAACTCAAAGTTCATTGGTTAGTTCGCTCGTGGTCGGTATCGTATTCAGTTCCTCACGGTTCGAAGGCAGAGCACTTAAAACCATTGAGTCAAGTGCGCCACACGGCTAGCCAGCGAAGTGCATTGTTATTGATGAGGGTTCCGTACACGCGAATAGATCCACCCGCATATACGGTATATTATCATTAACTGTTCATCGTATAGATTGTCTTAGAAGCGGCAAGCGCTACATGTGTGATTGTCGGACGGCGTTCTTCGCTCCGAATTCATAAATATAGTTATGACAATTCGCTGCCAATAGCAGTTGGCGAGGTCGTACGTTGCATGGTGACGATTTGATTACTATTATTATTATTATGATTCGATATAAAAAGAAGATACGGAGAAGAGAAACTGGTACAGCCTGTGATTTCTGGTGCAATCCTCGAGAGCTTTTAAAACATTCACGATGATAAGTATATTTAGAACCGTGAATAGAAGAACAACGATAAGTAGATTTGGGTTTGTGAACAGAAGAAAAAATATGAATGTAAGAAGATGAATGCAGATAACGAGACAGATCTGTTACGAAACGCGATTAGCTGAAGTGGAAAAATGAATGGTTAGATGTTAGTAAAACGTGTTTTTTGATGATTTTTTTTATGTATATTTATTACATATTTTATATAAATTAAAAATTTGGTATATTACGAAATTATATACCAATCATCATTGAGACGATCGTCAAATCGTCTAGTTAGTTCATAAAAATTTTCTTGCACTCTGTTAACTTCACATTGAACAATTCATATATTTATTAATTATCAGGGAATCTTAAAGCGACCAAACAAATCTCGGCGAGAAAAAAGTTATGTGTTTTTAATATATACATTTGGATCTATTTATTGTTCAGTTAAATCAAATTTGTTGACAAGTCGAGTTATAAAATGGCGTTTCAGAACTAAAAATTCGTACCACTATATTTTTACGATCTGGTCTAGTAGGGATTAATATTAGATTAGCGGATGTCTAACTCATGCAGTTAACGGCTTTTTAAAATATGATTAACAGGAGGGAGCTGCGCGCGCGCCGGTGCGTATTGACGTATGCAATCACAGAAATAAGTGTCCCCCAAATATTTTATTTTGAGTTTAGAGGTTGGATGGAAGATAATAATTTATTTATGTGTTGAGAATCTAATGTTTACATCCAATTTAGTTGTTACCGTATGATTGATTTTGATGTCAGTTTTTTTGCTTCAATTTTTTCAACTTGTGAAATTAATTTGGACAATATTTCTACGTTCACTTGATATTTATTTACAAGCTTTTATCTAATACGCTACTATTCTGTTGTCGATGCATATAAAACCGCATAATATTTAATTCATGCAATAGTTTTGTGTGTACAGTGACTACATAATTTAAATTGGTATTAAATATATTTTAAACAAAATTTAGGGCTAGATACATAATATAAAAAAGTGAGTGTGTATTAGTGTACACACGTAAGAAGTAAAACTTCTTTATGACATCATTTTTCGAAAAATGATTTACTATTTACAGCTTCACAGAAATTGGTTGAATAAAGCTAAATTACATAAAGTTTATGCAAAAGGCTTTTATTATCATAGACATGGATACAAAAATAATACAATTATTTCACCTTTCTGCTACTAAGATTATAGCATTTCATTAATTATAATAGAATTATTAATACTATTGTTATTGTTATTATACATTTTTGTAATTAATTGCTTAACTCACTGATATTTACAATCAAAAACTAAGGTTAACCTGAAATAACCTTAAAAAAAATAAATACCGTAATCACACCCACGTGTTGAATGTATTAGAAAAAAGGTTTAATTACTTACTTCTGTTAGAAATCCACTGGAATTAGAATAAATATCTTTTATTCTTTTTGCCAATAACTTTATAAAATTTTTTTCGCTAATCACTTAATTGAAATATTATTTTTCACGTCACTACTGAGTTTCAGAAATAGAAATGTTCAGAGTTTCATGTAGGAGACTTGGTAATGGTATATGTACCTAGAAGGGTGATAGGTAAAACTTTTCAATTAATGCGATGTTATAAAGGGCCATATAGAATTGTAGGAAAATTATCGAACGCTACATATAAAATCGAGTCACTCAATGAAAGAATGTGAGATATAGTTCATGTATGTCGGTTGAAAAGGTTTCAACTTAGATAATAGGAAAATGTAATATATACAAACTGTAAATAGATCTAGGGTGTTGACAGAAAGTATATGTGACAGGTAGCCTTAGTAACAATTATGTTTATGTCACGATGACATTAATAACGTTGAATAAATATGGCGCGTAACGGAAAAATGTTACCCAGAAATAAAGATGGCGCGTAACAGATAAAGATGGCGCGTAACAGAAAAACGTTACATTGCTATAAAATTTCTCCCATACGCCGATAAAGAAGTTTCACTTCAAAAACTTAAATACATTAAGAAAGTCACGAGTTCAGCAATGTTTACGGGGTTTTGTTTCTTTTATCATTATCCTATTCAGTACTTTTGTACAATGATAAATCACAAATTTAGACAATAAAAGAGTTTATGTTAATAGTTTTTTTAAGGGTTTCTTATGTTCAGCGCTGCTTATGTTAAGTTCGGAATATATTTGTACATATTCAATTTAGTCGTTCAAATATATTGGTTATAATTATTCTTATTATTTTTGGTTAAAAAATTATAAAATAATCGTACGGACGTATAACGGAATAATAAAGATGGAGTTATGTACATAATTACATATATTAAAATAATATAAATAAACAATAATAATATAATAAAAATATATTAACATAATACATATTTTTACAAACTCTCATTTAAATAATCCGTAGCTTGTCTGCCTGAGTGTTTCAATTGAATTTTTCGTTGAATCAGTATCCTTTGCTTCGACAAACTTGAGTTTAATGAGTATTTGATGACCGGTCGTGATGCTGCACCAGGAATATTTCCATTACTGGGCAACTTTTGAAAGGTACTAATTTCGTAATGATTTTGTATCGCAATATTTAATTCCCAGATCCATGTGGGACATATTTAAAATGAATTATATACTCTTGTACAACCAATCCCCAAACACAATTCTCATAGTCGGTGATTACTTATGTGACGCGGTGCAAACGCGTGTTAGGGCTGTCGCGAAAGCGGCGACATCTGAAGCGCTATCGCTTAATCGTGAAACTAAAAACTGTTGAGTGTTAAAAATATTTTTTAACGAAACGAAGCCGTTTTCCGAATGAAAAGCGATCGAAATAATTCGTGAAATAAATATTTTGTGAATAATTTCGTATTAAAAAAAAAAAGGTTTATTTTCAGATTGTTTAAAATTGCTCATTCATATTACTTTAAATCAATTCATTGATTTGAAAATCGGTTTTTATGTATAACATAAATTTCTGATGACGTACAAGATTTTTTTTTGTTGATCTAAAATTGCCTCAAGCATATGGACTTTTAATGGTACTTCAAATATTCGACCACGATATTTTTTTGTTGACAAAATCCGAAAACTGATTTTCATCCATTTTAATTATTACAACAGTAGTAATTAAAACGTAATTGTTGGGCGTACGCCGTTTTAGGTTTCATCTAGGCGTTTGTCCTAGCGGTTCTATTTACCTTTGCCGACGCTTTGAATCCTAGATATCTCGAGGCACACACAATTAAAAAAATATTATTTTATAAAAAAAAAAAAGGATAAATGCTATCATGGAAGTCTCCATGGCTCTAGAACGGTATATTTTAAACGTGTGTATTATATCGTCAACAGATTGCATGATAATGGAAGGATTATTATGCGACCGTCCCATTTGTTAACTCATCACTTTGGTAACAAATTTGGTTTGTCGAATAATTATGGACTTCATTTTTATTATTTGCCTATATAAAAAATAAACAAGCAGCAAAATTAGGATTATTTAGTAAGTTTTTAATTGATTTGATCTATTTTATCTTTGGTGTGGCATAATTATTAGTTTTGCTTGAATTTTAGATGAAATTAAAAAGAAAACTGTTAAGCAAACGAAGATACAGTACTCGTCAGATTGATAAATAATCTGATAATCTCTGCGTCAACTTGAACAAACAACACATATGAGAATGTGAGAGTTTCCCAATGCAAAATTATTCAAAATTTTAAATGTATTTATGTAAATAGAAGACAAATAAGTTTCACAGAGTCAAGAAGTATAGTATAATATTGACAGCTCGATCATTTTCTTAGAATTGATGTTTGTTTCTCTTAATCGAGAAACAGAAATGTTTACGCTTGCACGCCGAGGATGACATCATTGCCCGCATAAATTTAATGAACTACAGAAGTATATATTCATTGTTATTGGTTTCTTAATAAAGTCCACGTTTTAATATACATGTTTAACTATAAGGAGTTAGGTATAATGCTTAAACTTCACACGCTATCATTGAAGTAATCCATTAATTACTCTGCTTTGAGTTCTCACAAGAAAAAGAAATGCGTACAGTTATATTTCGTGACGTAAGTTTAAGATGGCAGTGAAAGACTCAATAGAGGTATTATTCGATTTCAATAGTTATAGTCAATATTCTGTGTATATTAATATTTTATTACGCATGAAATTATTGCATTATAGGATCGAGTCAAATTGAACATTAGATGAATTTGATAGTAGAAGTGTATGTGATTCGTTAACTGTAAAATCAAAAAAAAAAATATTATAAAAAATAAATAAACAAACGATCCACTCAGGAAGTTGTCCATATGCTTATCGCAGCTTTTTATCCAGTGCATTGTGGTGCACTTTGCATCGCTTAATGCGATTTTAAGAGAGGGTGCGCGGCCGATGTGATCGGAATGCACTTTATTGTAGTATACGTATTGTCGAGCAAAATCCGCTATTCATGTTCCTGCACGAGAAATGCATGTATCATATTAATCAAAAATATTGCATAGACAAAAATGTTGTACCTTTGTTAGTATATATATCAACAATATTATTTATAAATATGTGTATATGAATAGTGTACAGGTAGCTATTATTGTCTTATCCTTCTCGCCAGATTTGATGATTATTTTAAAGATTGCCGCAAAATGTCATTAAAAATGACAAGCAATACATTTTAATGTCTTTTGAATTATTCGCGTATCAGATATAAAACAGTTAAACAGATTCAATGTAGGTTTCGTCCATGTGTTAAGCGATACCCTTGGAGGCATACAAGTTATAAAAATCTCGAAAAATGCGAAAAAGAGGGGGTAAATAAATAAACGAACTAAAATCGAAATCGAGAAAGGAAATAGAATAGAGAACGAGACCGAGATAGGACAAACGGCAGAGCGATGGCTTACAACTGAAATTTGTGAATTGTAATTTTGCATAACTCATTTGCGTGGTGAATTATTATGTTATTTCATGATTTTAGATGACATTGCTTGCCTATTTTTACAAAAAAAAAATACTATAACTAAAAGAAGGTAAGTACCTAAAAGGATAAAATCTACACATAAATATCTACTATATACAACAATAACAATTGGTGTATTTTCTGTAATTTTTTATACATTTAATACCCAGTACGTTCATACTCTTTTATTTATATAATATTTGTAGATTATAAAGTAACCTGTAATATTAATCGGGTTCCATAACAATAAGAATTCTTACTATTATTACTAAACTAAAATATGTAGATATTTCAGCATAATTTCATGAATTTTAAGCATGAGAATTTATGGCAATATCATATTGATACACATTACGATGTTAACAAAATTTAAATAAATGCCTGCATTGCGTATACAATAGCCATGTAAATTATATCTAAGCATCCATTTATAAACGAATTTTACTATCCAAATATTTGATTCATTAAGTATCTAATCGATATAAATATATCTGGTCAGTGGAGGTATCGATGTACATCCGTACGTACACTCACAGCGAGCGAATTCCAACCACATACAAACAAAAGCACAAGACGCGAGCCCAGAGCAACACAGAGCTTTTGAGACGTCAACTCCCGGGGGCTTCGTTCAGACGGAAAATAAGTTTTTCCTGCAGAAGCTCGCTTCTTGCCCTTTCTTGCCCCTTCCCCCCTCCTTCCGCGCGTCGCGCTCCTCGCCCGACACTCGATCTCTCCCCCGCCCACCCTTCGCCCCTCTGCCCTGCTCCTCCTGAGCTTTTGTCAGCGCGCCCTAGCGGCGGGCACGTCCCACTTCAGGTTTCCTTTTATTCATAGTACTTCATGTTTATTTTTGTTTTCTGGCAGGCGGTGAAAATAATATCGTTAGCTGTATATGGATAAGATACGACTTTTTTTATAGTAATGTATTGTACATTATATTACTAGTTTTTTATAGTCATATATTGTACATTGTACTACTAGACAGTATTATATGTATCCGTGTAAACAATCCGTGTGAAATTTTTTTTAATTATCATTAAAAAAAAAAAAATCCTATATGAACGTTGCATTCGCTTAGTATCGAAATTCCGTGTAGTTATAGTTTACATTTTCACTGATACCAGACGCCAAATTTGGATCATAATAATGACAAAAAAAGAGAAAAAATAAACGATTAAGACACAAAGTGCACGGTTACTCTTTCATTTTATATATCAAACAAATAATTCCCATTATGGAAAGTAAAAAAGGAAATTAAAGAACTTTTTTTTTATTATTGATATTACTCTAGATTAAAAAATATATAGCGTTAATTCTTTTTCATAACAGTATTCGAGTGTTCCATAAATTCATGCGACTGCGATTCGTTTTACGTTTTGCATAACGTAAAATAGAAACACTGCGTACTTAAAAAGTAAATACTAAAAAAAAATTAACTAAGGGCGTAGCAACTCCGCCTGGTTGGATTTAGAAGTGTGTAGATATTCCCTCACTTCTTCGCACTACCACATCCTCATTTTGCTTTCACACATAGAAAAGACGAAACCAGAATTGTCTACTTGTCGATGCTCTAATTATCCATAAGATTCTTACGCGGGATCGCGATGACCTTTTGTGGGCGATGGAGTCTGTCGGGGGCTGTCATTATTATTTGCCCTCACTTCTTCCATTCCAATGATGGGCGGATTTACATGATGAGTTTGGTTAAAGAGAGAAATAACTACGTTTTTATTTAGCAAAGTGAATTTAACAATGTAACAACAATCAGTTAACGATAAGTTTTCGTTTTGTAAAATTGAAGTTAAGATGTGTAAGTAGAATATTGTTGTGTTAGAATTTCATTGTTGTCGAATGGCTTGACGTGATTTCCGTAAAAGCGAACGTGTGAATGAATTTTGATCAAAAGCTTATTGGTCAATTCATCTGGTATCAAGAATAAACCCAATACTTCATGGTTTGAAGGCGACACTCCTGGTCACTGATGTAGCAGCACTCAGAAGAATGCATGGCTTCAATGAGATCTTATTTTCACATTCAGACGTACGTTAGCTTTATAACTTTTAGCTTCATAACATTTAGTATAAACAAAATGACGTGAATAATATAAAATCTATGTATTTCGAAAAGATGCTATAAAGGTAGGACACTCAAAGCTAAGAATAAATAAATAAATAGACGCTAAACACTACATTAATCACAAACACGCAGGCAAACACTCGGTTTCTACGAATCTATCTCATCTCGCACAAAGCTTTCAACAAAAGCGGACGGTAAGTTATAATCTTAAGTAGCGGTCAGGTGTGATTTTTCCATTTTCGTCCCCTTTTTCGTTGCGGTATTAGGCAAGGGCTCCATTAGGGACAAAGGCAGGTGACGGACGCTAATCTTTATTAAGAAGCGGTTGAGTAACGCTCGCGCCGTCCTGAGAAATTGTCATTCGGCTAATACTAATGCCTGTGCTCGGTTTTGTTTGAGATGCTTGCGACATTGAAAGGACAAAGAAGAAAAAAAAGCAGTTTGTACAATCAACACATTTGATATTCATTATACTCCCTGTTATATTATAATTTACACACGTCTTTAATTTCTACAAAGATATAATTGTCAATGTTTATAAGTAAATATTTAATAAATAAAACTATACGTTATGCCGAGGATGATCTTTACCTGTAACTAAAATTGTTTTAAAATGGTAAAAATGAAATATTAAATAGAATAATATATCTAATGGGCATCTAAGTCTATAATTTTTGTCAAAATTTGGTACGACATAATTTAAATCGGCAGATTTTTCGAAGCTTCTTTACGCCTATCGAATGGTTTAAAGTTAAGAAGAATTATTTAATTTACGGAAGAACATAAACATTATCGTTTCCTGATTTATTTCCTTTACTTCTGAGTTATTTTTATTTGATTAGTTACATCCAGCGGTCGGGAATCACCTAAAAATGTGATGAGGCCAAAAACATATTCGGGTTTATTATGGTGAGCCATTCACAACTCCTAGTTTTATATATTTATACATTTAAAATAAACTCATTATTTACGCCAGATTACTGTCGGTCAGGTTGCTCGCTAAACTGATGCCTCCAGACTTTCAGGCCCTGCTAGCCGAGTAATTGGGCGCCGTCGCGGGCGCAGCTCGAGAGCGGCCGTGTTAGGGCGGTAACAAGACGGTCCGTGTAACGAGGCTGCACCGAAGCCGGATAGGAGATTTCGTGGTATTCGTAGCGGGTATATTGTGCGAATGGTAGAATTTTCACTCACTCGGATCTAATGTTACGATTAAGTTTTTAATATTTCATATAAATCGGGGATCGTTTGTACTTCTGTGTCGTCACTCCGCCTAGCACGCGTCGGGAGCTGCTCAAGCCGTCGTCGTCTATTCGGCGACAACGTCCGGGGCCGACGACTTAGAGTGATTCCTGAGGCACGTAGTCTGTGGTAATGATTTGACCTGGACTCAGTGGTCGATTCGCCCGAAATCAGGATTGAAACCGGCAACTTACTGTTGACAAGCGACATCCTTGATCATATGACGCCCATAGTTTACGGTTGTTTGGATACGGTTAAAATTGAAAACGGCTAGGCATTAAATGTTGTACAATATGTACTGGCAAGTTTGCACATTAGGCGTCTGGTTTTACAGTAACAAAACAAAACATCTCAAGTGTGAAGCAGTGGAGTACCTCTTATTTGACTTCTAACACTTGGACCATAAGCTCGCCTTAAATCGACAAGACTTAATACAGGATCGAGTCTGTATAAGATCGCCATCATCGACTATGTACACATAGCCTCCAGTCTGTCTGTTAATCCTTATGCTTGTTCAAGCCACATAAATATATCTTTTATAACTACATTACATTGAGAAACTCGTGACATATTCACCTAAATATCTACGAATAAGATGTGCACATTTATTATTATTAAAGTCGTTTTCATAAAATGCTAAATGGAAAATACGGCGAATGACGTCGCGGACAGGAGCATTAATGCGCACGCGGCGGTCGGACGAATTCCGGACGTATTTATTTACGGGCTGGAACAAGAATTCTATGCGGTACTATCATTTCAGCGAATGTTCTCCATGGAGTTTATAAAAAAGCAAACATTTCGTGCTCCTTTGAATAAACAACGGAACACTAGACTTTTCAATAGTTTACACTTATGCCGGTTCAAAGAAAAACTATTAAAATTTGTTTGTTTTAAATTCGCCACAGCGCTAATACTTGGAAATTCTGAAGAGGCGTGCCTTTGACGAGTCGGTAAATATTTCTTTTTTTTTTTGTTTGATGCGCCTTGAAGAAAGTCATTTCAAATTAACATTTAATCTTGAATTGGATATGCGGAAAATGAATATAAATAAAATATAACAGTGTCAAAGTTAAATATATTAACTTGGAAATATCTGGAATTAAAGTTAGGGTAACTCAAAACTATGACTTACAAAACCGCATATATTGTACGCTAAATCTAAATTTTATATAACCGTATTTAAAATATCAGAAAATTCGGAAATGCGCTTGTCCTTAGTAACTTACATTTTGACTTGCATCAAGACAAATGCTGTAAAAATTGCGTCCAAAACTTTTAAATGGCTCCGTTTTGGTAAGACTAATTAGTACAATAGGTATCAGTGAGAGACAATCGGACTTCTAATATCATCACCTTGAATTTATCTCTGGAGCTTTTGACTAACTTATGGAAATCCATATATATTTGTATCATTCCGCCGGCATTCGTATACCACTCCGGCACGTGATAATAGTGAAATGTGAATTTGTGAATACACTGCTAGCGTATAACAAAAAATCGACTGCTGATGATAAAAACACTCGAAAACAAATATACAGGTTCGAGACGGGCGGCACATTGCAACGAGAACGGAATTGCATTTTAAATTGCCTTTTGTTTAAACAAAACTGTTCAAATATAAACAATCCGTGTTGACTATTAAGCGACGCTATCGAGACTCTTAAACTATGCGGGGGCGATGGCGTAATATTCACTGTTCAATTTTTTTTTGTGTAGAACTTCGTCTTGTTCGATAGACCTTCATGAAAATATTCTTATACAATGGAGTCATGCTGTGGCCAACTTGGTTGCAGCGCGATAATGGATCGACTCATTCGTGCATAGGCATCTCGTATCATGTAGATATCGAAGTTTCATAAAATACAGACGTGAAGTAGCAGTTTACGCTGTTGTATTTCGTCAAGTGATTGAGAGCACCAGTGGCCCACTTCCCCTCCTTCATAAAAACCGTTCGCTCCTAGGGCTTTCGAAGACCGCTCTCCCCTCCATCAGATGTCCTATTCCCTCCAAAATTGTCGGTTTTTCTAGGGTAGCAAGAGGTCATGGGCAGCCGTGATCACCTACTTTCTGGCGGATCACATGGTTGTTTGCCCCCTTAATATGCCGCAAAACCACTGTTGTAATAATAGTACAGGCTAATTGCACAGCACAATATAGGCGGGAACAATTCATCTCTAAGTGTGGGCAATTATAAATTTGAAATATTTAATTTAATGGCGTTTACGATGATAGTCAGTAAAATTTAGTTAATTTTAAAGTGTCACCTAATACGCAAAACTATTAAAACTAACATTTTTTTAAAGACTGTAATCGTTTAGGTAATTAATGTCTCTAAGTTAAACCAGTAAAAATATAATATTGTTATGTTTGATCCCTGAAAGCAATAAAATTGTGACAACGTCTGAAGCTTCAATGATCCTTTCAAAATTATTCAGGAATAATTAATCATAGTTCAATAAATCGACCAATCCATAAACAATTTACCGAATAGATAATTTAAACCCATAATTACTTTTATTTTTGAAACGAATTCACAAAATACCCAGTCGGAGCCGGAGTATGCGCCAACAAATCCGATTGTAAACTTATACCGTTCGAGATAATAAGCCGTATTGGTGCGTCGATGAAGTAAGTGTTCCACAGCGGCGGCTATTTTAGGCTCGTCCAGCTAGACACGCGCAAGCTAAATATTTATTTTCATACAATTAACTTCATATCACCCACCGGCGCGTCTGAAAGTCGAACGGGCGGGGGCGATGAGGCGTTATCCAATTCGATTCTCTTGCGAGCGGCTACAAGTAGAGAATTGTGTGTATTCAGTTATTAAATCATTTGGCACCGGTAATTTCGCCGATCGGTTTCGGATGGACAATTTATATCTCAACTATTTGATATAATAAAATTTCCGTTCTTTCGCATGGACACAGAGTCGATACTGATACACGCAATGTCAATCCTTTTTGAGTTATGGATCAAAATTTCATAAGAGTCGTTAAGTATACATACATATATATGTGTATATATATATATATACACATTTTATAACAAGCTGTCTCCATTTCGCTGCACTGGACATAAATAATTAAAATTTAACTATATATGTTTCATTTTATTATTTAAATATTTTCCAATTAGGAATTTTATGGTAAATATTATTTCACAAAATACAGATATAAAGTGACAGCTTTTTCTGTTGCATTTCGTTCAGTGAATGAGAGTTACGGTGGCTCATTCCCCACTACATCGCTCACTGCCCCCTACTAGCTCGGTGCGCCTACCATCAGATATTCTCTTATTAGCCAGGAGGCTGGCAGCGTACTGGTAACTCTCCTGGGTTTCCGAGTGTCCATAGTCAGCGGTGACCACCCACTCTCTGATGGCTCGTTTACACCTCGAAAATCTTATGAAAAAAATTGGTAGTCTCTAAAGTCGATTCAAGGACGATAATTTTACGTGAAAACGTCATAAGAAAACATTGATGAAAAATTGCATACTTTTATGAATTAAATTGAATTACTATCACTGATTTATTATTATTTGGTACAATACAAAGAAGAACTTAATTGAAAATTACAATTTTTTCGATAAATTAATATTTATTGCCGCAATTGTTGTTATAATAAATAATGGAAACCACATTTACTTTTCACATCACTTTATAAACAGTTGAAAAAACAGTTCACGTGTAGGTTGTGTGCGGCGCCGTTTCTCTTCTACTCGGACGCTTCGGCGATGGAGTGGAAGAGAGATAGATGCGGCACAAGTCGAACGCTTAGACCGATCGTGCCTGTCTATTGTTCCGCGCTCTCGCTCGCACACTCGGCTCAGGCGCAACGCGACAATGAGTCATGCTTTTTCGTGCGCGCAGCCGGCGTTCATCGATTTATAAGACGTTATCGCATCAAAATGTAGTATCTTATGCTTTGATCCAGGGTTTTTCCTATTTACCCTACAAAAAAAAAAAATTGTAATGTAACGATCCTCAACCAACACGTACCTACGTATTGATCGTTCTCTGTTGAACTGTTAATCTTGTTTGTTATGTTACCTCTCAACTTATAAAAAATTGTAAAACTTATAAAGTTATAAAATCTCATAAAGTCGTGTATAACTAATTAAAGCTTTTATTGACCTAACAGCCAATCTGTATATGAACAATGATTTCCCTTCCTCACTACACTTTGACTCTTTAACGACATCAGAGTCAATTTTAATGGGAAGATTATTAATAACTAGCTGAACTAAGATTTGTTCTGCTTAGTAATAATTATAGAACTAAAAGATTTTGCAATTAATTGTCGTTTTTATGCAAATAGTGCATAACACTACCTATTGGAAATTAAACAAACTAATTTCTAAACCCTTCTAGTAAAATGTCGAATATAAGCGTAAATTTGGAATCAATAGATCGAGTGATCAAGTAAGTAATTGGCACACAGATTAAGATTGATTTTTACATATTTGATTATTGTCTACGTGATGTTATCACGAATGCTGTCGTCCGGTGACGTAAGGCTCTATACGACGTAAAGCAAAACGCTTGACCGTGAAGACACTATTTATTATCGCTCACACGAGAAAAACAATTCCGATCCGGGAGCGTATATAAATATAGAACTAAAAAAAAAATAACTTTCCACGATCCGAACGGACTCCGTTTCTTTGTGACGTACGGACGGACATTACAATAAATGCCCGGAACTGAGCACTCGCTGTAACAACAAACAGCGGTGCGCCTGCGCATACTCAACGCGCGGGGAATAGGCGCTTCGATACTAAAAAAAAAAAACCGCCTTTGTCTATCCAACAGACGTCCGAATCCGAGAAACAGTGGGCCACGAGAGATCTGTAGCAGGTGTGCTCTTTATTAATGACTACACTCCGGAATAAAGTACTATATAAAAGTGCTGTACTGCCGGAGCCATGGCTTTTTGTAGCCGCCACGTATTGTATAAGCATTGAGCTGTATGCAGACTGAATATGTATATTTTTTTAATAAACAAGTATCAAACGGCTGTTTGGTAAAGGTGTTTGTAATTAATGGAAAATTAACCTTTTGCTATCACGGCGGGAGGCTGTATGAAAGCACCCTGCGATACGTTTATTATTGATTATTATTAAGTTGGTGTCAGAAGGCATGTTGTTGAGTTTAGTGTTGAGACAAATGAACTTGTTGCTCAGTAAAAGTTTTTGATTTACGCATCGATTGATCTGGTCGATTCGTTTTGATTGATTCTCAATAAAATAAAATAAAATTCTTTGTATGTGAACTTGCTACCGATTGAAAATTAATGCTGTCTAGAAAAAGTACTAAGTAACTGAACAGTTTTTTCAATATCAAATTATGTTAATTGTTTGTACAGTGTATTAATTTGTAGATTAGTTAAACTATGTTTTTCTAATTAACAAAGAGGTAGGCTGTGAATGTTAACTCCAACCTGCTTCGTACTTCTATTACATAATACCATGCAAAGTACCTAACTTTAAAAACAAAATACTTTTTAAAGTATTATCCTAACATAATGTTAACTAAGCTATACTGAAATAATAAATACAAAAATGTCATTTCTAAACTTAACAAGGCACATCGAGTGATATATGATTCATCGAAATCGGTTCACTAAAGAAATATGAAAAAACTTTGTTCTTCAAATACCAGAAAAACTACTTTCTAGGTATGCGGAAAGCACTAGTGCGTCGATTTCAAAGTCTAATTAACTGTAGAGTTTAGCGAACCGCGCTTATTGGTGTATGCTCCATCAAAATTTATGTTTCCTTAAATTTATATGACGTTGTTAAAATAAATTCTAATCATTCATTTTTCGTACCGGAAAAAAATGAACGAAAACGAGACTTAAAAAACTACAAGTTTCAAAACATTTACCTTTAATTCAATACCGAATCACGTTATCACTATTTTTGAGGCCAAAAATAAAAGTGGGCACAGGCGTTCACATGTTTTTTAAGTGTCATTTTGTAAACTGATTTCTGTATGTAAAATATATGTATGTATACATTTTGTGCAAAAACCTCTCTACTCAAGTTCGACTCACACTTGGCCGGTTTTTTTTACTTAACATACTAGCTTTTGTCTGCGGCTCCTCCCCACAAATGTACAATGATGAAAGATTTTTTTTTTTGATAGGATTTACGTTCCGAAAAGAGTAATTATGGCAAAGTTCAAGTCAATGGGACCTACAATTTCGAAAATATCGCGATGAGTCAATCAGTCAGTCAGTCAGTCAGTCAGTCAGTCAGTCAGTCAGTCAGTCAGTCAGTGGTATTTCGCCTACATGTGTATAGAGGTATACGTCCACGATAACGGTTTAAGACTTTTGTTTTGATCTGTCACTTTAGTGACAAAAAATACTTATAGACACGAATATATTTACACGACCCGCTGATAAACAGAACGTAATTCAATCAAAATTCGGTGTTTTGATTGCTTTTTTTTTTATTTAGAAAAAATATCGAAGTGTTTACGAATAAAAAGCCTCCAATAAGCTGCAGGACGAGCGCGAGGCATTAAAATTCATTGTGAGGCAACGCCAGGAACGAATCCACTCATTCTTTGAAACTTTTCAATGGAGATGGGCCTCATTGATAGTCCGGGCGGGTGTTCCCATCGCGTTTTCTTTCAGCGAATTTTACGTTTTTGAATAAACATTGAAACTGTGTTAATAACATTTTAATATGGAAATCGTTTAATATCCGAGGCGCATGCGATATACTGTTATTCACTAGATTCTATACCCGGCTTTGCATAATTCAGATTCGACAATCATCTTCGTGTTTTTGCCATTATCGTTAAAAGTTTTTAATCGATTTCGATTTTGTTTTCCCTTTTAGGGTTCCGCACCCCAAAAGAAAAAATGGGACCCTTATAGGCTCACTTTCTTGTCCGTCTGTCCATCCGCTTGTCAAGACCCTTTATCTCGGGAACGTATGGAGCCACCCAGTTAAAATTAATATCATATATTGAAATCTACAGTCCCTTGAAGTTGTAAAAATATCAAAGTTCTAAGTTAACGTGAAAAAAAGATACGGCAGTTTATGCCGCAAAAAACGTATACTTTGACACTCAAGGGAATCAAAATTTATAGGGTATTTTCAGTCGACCTAGAACTATGAAATTTGGCAAGTAACACCATCTTATATACCTTCCTATACAAGTATGGGAAAAATCTGAAAACCATACACTTGTAATTAAATCATAAAGAATATAATCTTAATTTTTTAAAGTACGTAATCAATCATCGAGGTTAAACAACGGTATGCGCGGTCATAATTCTATGGGAAACCAAATCGTTTGTAGAATTTTTTAAACTTTTACTTATTTGTACAGAAGAATAAAATCTGAAAGCCGTATATTTTTAGTTGAATCACAGAATAAAACTCGGGAAAACCGCGAGATTAGATTCCCGAACTATTTATAGTATGTACCTGCAAATTTTTACGAAACCCCGGTGGGCGACTTCGACTCGCACTTGACCGGTTTTTTTATTATTATAGGTATTTTAGTCTATATAGGTACTTTTAAACGAACGGTGTGATATTTGAGCATCATCCTCAAACCGTAAGGTACTAAGTCCGAATCCTGACTACTGATAAATTCACCAATGGCTACGTGTCTCGGAGAATAGAATAAGTTGTTCTCGACGTCTCCACTGTATGGGTGAAAACAGTCGTTAGAATACCTCAACCCGCACAGGGTGAGCGTGAGCTATGGACCATGGGGATGTTGGCTTAATAAAAGATTTTCAGTAAATTTTCAGTAATTTATTACTGTATTCAGCAATTTATTAAGCAGCAGCTTATAAATTACAGATGCTAGAGTTCTGCTTACAATCTCTGAGCCTTCCGACGTTGGCAAATTAAAACAACTTCGTAGGCGAACACTGCCCCTATAAGCTCGCGGCCGCCAAAGCTCGTGGCTGAAGCTTTTAATACTTACAGTGGCAGCTGCAAGCATTTCGAACAGCGAGATTACTTCTTAATTTCATGAACACGTTACAGCTTTCAGTGTGATTAATTTGTCCAATGCTAGTCAGTGTTTCTGTGTAACGATAGCATATTTTATTATTTAGGCATGACAGTCTAAACAGGTTCATCTTTGATTCCTCAATCGAAAATGTTTATGTGATTGACATTAAATTGATATAAATTAATATGTCAGTCTCTTACATCGGCCCGCAACAGGAAGGTTTGAGTTGTAAGGCATCTGAAATATGATTCTGGGAGTGCACGATTAACAGTGACGTGTGGTGATAGATATTGTACAAGACAATAACAACGTGCGAAATATTTTGGTGCAATCAATGCATAGTAAGTTTAAAATGTGACTTAGTTCAAGTTGTTATTCATTTTGGAACTTGTTACTAATGCATAATTTGTTCTATTTAGTAAAAATTCGGTTTCTACTTAAATGTAGAGTTTTAGGTATTATTCATTTTTCTATGTTGCGTTTGACGACTTGATGGATTTTAAATTGTTTTTTTCAAATACTTAAAGCTTCGCTACTTTACGTTGAAAACTTCTGAAGAAAAATGTCGAAACAAACAGTCGACACATTGAATTGAATGAACAAGTAGTTTTTTTCGACTTTGGCAAAAAATAGTAAAGCACTCAATAGATTACTACTGTAAATTATGAAAAAGTAAAAAACTAGTACTATAAATTGTCAGTAATATTAAGACTAATGCCGAAAAAATAGTTCAATACCCATATGATCTTTATGTATGACGTCGGTAATTTTTTGCTTATATATGGTATAAAAAAAATATTTGATCAACAATTTTTCACGCGAAAACAATTAAGTTCAGGTGTTTAATTTATTATATACTGATTTATAACAATTCACCGATGTCCTCTATTATATTTTTATAAAAATAAAAAGAAATTACCACTTCCACATATCAAAATGAATACACCAACACCGTTTACTTTCCAAATATTGACAACTTTTGGATATTGCTTAAATCTAAATAAGCCCTATAGGCAGAGACAAGTTTCCCATTCGAAGTTCTGTTTGCACAACACATCCCTTTGTGAGTGGTACATCTAGTAATGATATTCGGACGGCGTGTGTGATTGTTTGTCCGTGCGTCGCGTATTGTGTTCGGCTGCCGGCCCGTGACTACGACTACGATATTTGTAGCGTCAGTAAGAAAAACGGTACCATATTACCAATTGTACTAGCTCCGAATCGTGAAGGTTTATATTATTAAATTGGACTTATGAGCATTTACACTTGTTTGCAAAATGTAAACAAGAAGAGTCAGCCGTTGTCTCATCGAAATTCAATGAGTGAATTCAAGATTAATTCTAACATTGTAACAAAGTTTCTCTCTCTATTATTATGGCTTGTTTTATATCTAATATTTTTGCAGTTTAATTGCATTATGGGTAAGTATTACACAGGTTTGATTTGATTACCATTAGTATCGTTTAATAATTTTCTTATTAATTTTAAATTTATTTGCACAGTTTTCTTCATTTTAATGAAAGCGCAATTATTTCCAGTTTTCTGCCGACCGTACCGGCTTCAATATGCGCAGTGCATTCGCAAGTGTCCATTCAAACGGCTAATCCGCCAAAAGCGCAACGATACAAAGGCCCTTGTTACTCAACTACCTCTTGCATAATGCAACTTTTAACATATTAGTTTCTCTTAAAACGTTATACTTATGAAATTCCCATCCTTTGAGCATGACAATTAGAGAACAGAACACTGGAGAATTTTGATTGCAACGCCAAAAAGGTTTAGGTATTTTTAGGGAATCATAAAAGTTTCATAGTTCATGGAGGCGGGTGCTTACGTTACGCAAATACATTTAACAGTTTTGTGAGCTGAAGCCTATTAGTATCTGTTATGTGCCGTATAAGATATTATTCGCCTCGCTACTGTGATCTTTTCATTTCGGATTGATGGGCTCGGATCTTAAGGTCGGTGGGCCGACCGTGGGCCACCGTCGCAGACGCGACCGCAGCGACTCCCAGAGGCACGGAGACTGGCTTAATTTGACTTGAGAACTCACTCATCGATTTGTCCACGGTCAAAATCGAATCCGGTACCGTTTGGTACGAAAGGGGCGCGCATAATCACTACGCAAATCACTGCTCTAGTATATATAAAAAAAATATATAATTCGTTAACAGTTCTAACAATAGCCCTCTCAAAACATATCGAAGATTCTAAGTAGAATTTAAGAATATCTTGTCACGGTTTCGTCAGTAAAACCAAGACATTGCAATATTGTAATTAATCAAAGTGCGATGCTTTTCTCCGAATTATTTCTGACAGACGAAGGCACCATCAAAACGTGAACAATGCACGAAAATTAAAAAAAATGTATTAAGTACTTCATCATAGAAAATCGCATCAAAGGCGGGGCCATTCATCGAACGCGATCCGAGTTCAAAAGCGCAGGCGCACGGATGAAAAAAAATAAGTAGAAAGTAATTTTTCAACACAAAAGGCATCTTCGGGTGCAACGCGGGAATCTTGGGGATAATTTATGCAAGTGGTCAACGGCGGCGGGTGGGGGCGCTTCGTACGACGTCGGAAAAACGATGAGTTTGTTTGAGTCGATGAATTGAAATTGTTATTGAGGTTTTTATAAGAAATATGTTTACTTTATTATATTAAGCAGGGTTGTCGTATTATACTGACGCGATGTCGTATCTTTCTTAATTTAGTTTGCTCCTCTTGTCATCGAATATAGCTTATTTTTAGGGTTCCGTGGCTTAAAAAAAGAACGGAACTCTTGTAAGATACAACCGTCAATTCATGTAACCGTTACTTCATATGTCCCTGTGTCGCAGAGATTTTCCTCGAAAACCATGTAAAATAGGAATTTGAAATTTTGGTAAAATTGAGATCTTGATGACGATTTTGCCTGCCAACTATTAAAAAGAATGATTAAAATGAAGATTTAGTTTTGGTCAAACAAAAAAAATGTGCATTGTGTGCTGTCATTTGAAAACACCTTCCCATGAATTGAAAACCTACTTTTTTTCTTATTATTTTGATATAATAATTTTTATAATTAAGAAAATAGGAATATTCAGTCTTCAGCATATATATAATGTGACTTTTCATAGTTAAATTTGGTATCATCGGAAACGTTTCGACTTGCATTCGTGTCTTTTAATGGTTGCATATATTTTTCAGTGAAAATCAATGTTTTATGTTTATTTGTCGGAGTGCTTCTATCTAGTGCCAGAGGTCATTTGCATATATATTTTTTATTTCATTTTATATAAACAAATGTGGGCGAGAATCGAATATCGATAATTATTATTGAATAAAAAAAAAACGTATAGAAAAATAGTATCATTATTAAACAACAAAGAGAAATATTGAAATACAGATATGAAATTAAATACTTTCTATGATTTTCTTTTCAATTCTCGACGGTTACGACTGCTGGTCGCCAGTGAAAATAATATAATGTCGCGAATGACACTCTCGCGCGTCTATCGTCCACGAAACTCGTTACAAGAATAAAACCTCACCGATTCGAAGACTTTCCCATCTCTCATTCGGCATCCCGGTCGGACGCACGAAAAACAGATTCAGAATCTCGCGGCCGATTCCGAAACCCGACGGGAAACGTCGCAACGGCCGGCGCGCGGCGCGGGCGCGTCGATCTCGACGGATGCGCGTAATACGGGCTAATAGAGAGACGCGGCGAATCGAACGCGCGGAGGAATCTCCTTTGATTTGTTAACCGGCGAACGCTAGGGGGCGCCGCTCTAATAAGGCGGCAAACTCTAAATAAGCCGAGCGATGTAAGCAAACAGACAATCAGAAACAATTTGCGAGATGAGAGAGCGGGCCCTCGATCGGGCGGCGGCGGCGGGGGGGTTAAGGGGCGGGGTACTTTGTATCGCGATTCTGTTGTGCAAACAGCCTTATGTACCGCGTATTGCGCGGATAGGGCTCGGCAAGGCGAAATTTAAAGGAGGCCTCCGTATTTATGTAAATATTACTCGCGCCCGCGACTCCGCCTGCTGTGGAAAGTTCGCGATCGCGAATGAGCCGCCCGATCCTTCGTCCTTTCGACTGATTGCCGAACGGGTGAATAAACAGACAACGGGTCATATTTGTGCAGGGAAGACGTAAGTGTGCCCTTCCGCCACTGTTCATCGGGTACATTTAATAGGTGATAATGAAAGAGCAACAATTTAGAAGAAAGAATGGGGTGCATCAACTTTAACATGCGACTGGAGTCTAACTCCGCTGGTCTAAATAGAACATATTTGTCCTTTGTTGTTCTAGATATTTTTTTTAGTTGCAAGTATTTTGTCAAAATTATTTTCTAAATAAGTCATGTACCGATTCAAAATCTTATACCGGGTGTTTTTGTTGTTTCCAGTTTTTTTACTTACTACGTATGTGACACTAATTACCACATATTTAGTTGATCGAAATTCAACATTTGTAAAGATATAACTGAATAAGAGATAATTGACAATCGTAAGCGCATTGCTGACGACTGT
This sequence comes from Eumeta japonica, assembly GCA_005406025.1. Taxonomy (NCBI): domain Eukaryota; kingdom Metazoa; phylum Arthropoda; class Insecta; order Lepidoptera; family Psychidae; genus Eumeta; species Eumeta japonica. The sequence goes on along the minus strand of BGZK01000300.1, from coordinate 479,253 downwards.
AAATCAAAGGATTGGTATCGACGGCAATAATATTTAACACCACATACATTGAAAGTTTAACTTACCTGCATTGAAAATAAAACACCTGTTAATCAGCAATGATATAAAAATGCTTATTTATTACAAGATGTGCGAATATGTTGCGCGGAGGGTCAACATAACGACTTCACTTTTTGTTAACGCTCAATTTCGTTCTCATCTACCTATGAAAATCGATTATTAAAGAGTGAATTCCAAAAACCTGATTTTTCATTTTTATTTGCTAGTAAAATATACATACACCCCAGTCGGTTAATACTTTAATTTATAAATGAACAATAAACTATCTATTTATTGTCCCATCCTTCAATCCATACTGGGTCAGTGTGGGGGACTTAAGGTCTTCAAAATAAGAAGGCTGTGGGAGGTTTTCACTAAATGGTGATGTGATTAAAAAGTGACACAAACAAAAATTACAAATTACAGTTTGAAAAACCACAACGAATCGCACATAATGTTATGTGGATTTGTCTAGGTATGGGCAAACATGAAGGATAATGAAGTTTCACTGTAAAATGGATGCTTGTGTACGTTTCAATAATAGAAATTTGTAATTTGCTTGTTTAGAATTGAAACTGGGTTAGAAGAAGATCGATATAAAAAAATGAAAGAATTTATTCTGTGAAAAACAATTATTGGTGTTGACACAGCTTGAATTTTTTTTTTTTGTAAAGAATGAAGGAATTTATTGTATAGTTACTATAGCGGATAAAACCAATGCTAGTTATATATCTACAAGTCTTGTAAATATTTATGAATTTACTTCAACAAATTTAAGAAATGCTAAACGAAACGATGGACGATTTTATTTTCTAGTATTGAGATATGTTAAAAATGGAAAACATATATTATAATATCAACGTATACATCAAATGTAACAGTTAAATAATTAATTTAACAATATAATTAATGTGAGAAAATGTGTGAATAATGAACAAAGTGTTATTAGATTGCAAAAATATCTTTTCCATTATACCCATGCAGATTTCAATTTCAAAAATCCTCCTTCGTGCTCTAGTCACCCCCTCAGCTGTTTCAGTCAAGGCAAACGGAAAGAATCGTCGGCAAACAACGCCCTCTTTTGATTCGCGAACGTAATCAGTTTCGTTTGTTAATTCGCCTGTCCTTGGGCGGCGCGGCCGACTTGTCGCCGCTCGGCGCGTACCTTTCATCTTTTCTAAATAAATTATTTCGCCCCTATATAGCTAAATGTTTAAGGATTAATTGGGGGTTGACAGGCTGTTATTTGTTTTATCTCATTCTCATCTCTCTCTCGCGCACACACATTCTGTCTCTGTCTCTCTTTGGCGATTCATTAATAACATTTGTTTTACGCTATAATTTCGGTTTCGATCACGTACTCGGCGTTTGTTAATCAGTGGCACCTCAAACAATCTTTTCCAATTTATTATCTATATATATATATTTGTATAAATATATATAAACGATTCATTACATTAATATCTTAACTTTAGCATAACAATATATATACGAAAACCTGGTATATGTTAAGAGATATATAGAATTGTTCCAAAAAAGGAGCGACATCCATAACAAGAACACTAGACATAAGAATGATCTTGCTGCTCATAGAATCAAAATTAAAAATATCTTTATTTCGTAGGTAATGAAATTATACTTAAAATACGTCATTAATAAATTCATTTCGACATTACCGCCCATTCCAAACGCTGACTCACCGAGAGAAGAATGGGCAAGAAACTCAAGGCTTGCTCTTTTTACTCATCAATACAAAGGATTTGGTTATTTATAATTTAGTCGACATTTAAAAATAATATGAATTAACCTGATAGGCGAGCAGCTCAATCCCAGGGCCTTTTTTCATTAAGATATTCCAACACGGTATAATAGCCCATGCCATATAACTTTCTTTTAACGCAACGCTTAAACTCAGTAAATGGCAAATTTTGAATTTCAGTTGGGATCTTATTATAAAAGCCCACACACATCCCCTTAAATGATTTATTAACTTTACTTAGACGAGTCTTGTGAGCAGCAAGTTCATTCTTATGTCTAGTATTAATGTCATGGATGTCGCTCCTTTTATGGAACGATTTTATATTTCTCTTAACATATACCAGATTTTCGTATATATATTGTGATGCTAAGGTTAGGATATTAATTTCCTTAAATTTTTCTTTGAGAGATGTCACTGGTCTCAGATCATAAACAGCACGAATGAAACCCGTCTAAGCAAAGTTAGCAAACCATTTAGGGGGGCAATGCGAGCGCTCTTATAATAACATCCCAGTTGAAATTCAAAACTTGCCATTTTATGAATTTAAACTCTTCGTTAAACAGAAGTTACACCCTGTCTAAATATCTTAATAAAAAACGCTAATGGGATTGTACTGCACGGCTATCAGGTTAAATTGCTTAATTTTATTTGTAAGTATTGTATTAAATTATTAATTACTCAATATTTTATATCGATAAGTAAAAAAGAGCAAGCCTTGAGATACTTGCCCATTCTCCTCTTGATTTGGAATCGAGTTGAAATGGGTGGTAATGTTAATGTCGAAAACAATCGTTTATGACGTACTTCAAGTGTAATTTTTATTTTTAATCTACGAAATAAAGAGCTATTTTCGATTTGATCGTTTTGATTTATCCTCTCTACTCTGTTGTGATAAAGAATAGAGAAACGTTAGATATATATATAATATTGTCTATGCTTGTATATTCTTTTGAGACGCTTCGTGTTAGTTTCGATAAACTTTCGTCCGTTCTCAACGGCTCGGTAACTACATACTTAACTGTTCCGAGGATCATCTGTAATTGTTTTTAAGATTTGTCGTTGATTTTGTTAGTTTAAGGTGTCCTAGTGCGGATACAATTTCCTAGTCTGTGTATCAAACATAAGTATTTCACATGTATTTACTAAAAACCCGCAATGTCTATATTCAAAGATTAATCAAGACAAGGTAGGACCATCTCTGTTCTGTGTCCGAATTGTGAATTAGTTGATCACGATCTGCAGAGTGTATAACGTGATTGCAGCTCACTTATGATATGATAAAAAAAAATCATGATTGCAAGTTTCGATATAATAAAATATTGTCTTAAAAGTTCCCCCTTATCCTAACGATTTGACTTTACCTGCTCAGCAAAGCCGGAGATCAGCTACCACTTGTTCTGATGTGTGTTCTTCTATTTCATCAAATTCACCTGTCGCACTAAAACTTTGTTAGAACTGCACCTTTCGCCTTGCATACATGTGCAGTTCAATGCCAGGCATTTCGTTTGTCGTGCCAGTCATAATCGCCGGCTGCTGTGGTATATCACCCTCCTACTGTTTTTTATTTCAACTCGGGGGGATTGCATCTTATGCCATTCGATGCACATCTAATATACAATATTTTATGAAAAATTAAAATTATTTTCGCGTTAAATAAATAAAGAAGTGGATGAAATCCGAACGAGTGTATTATTATAAGTTAAAGTTAAAGTTGGTTGGTCGAAACATCCGTTACGAAAAAAAATGGTTTTAATTTAAATTTATTGAATTCCCTGTGTATAATCTGCGTTTTGTTACTGTGCGTAGATGTATGTTGAGAAAACCCTAAAAAATAAAATACAAAATACACTTTCTTTAATGTTCAACAAAAGTCTGACAGATCGCCATGGATCTTACGTGTAACGCTGTCTGGTTACAAGTTTTTATTTCACTATAATGCTACTACAAAATCAAAACATGCCAGAAACTGGTGCAGTAAAAGAGATTAAGTCCCTCGAAAGATAATATTATTCATATTGACAAGATAAATTGATATCAACTACAAAATTTTTCAAATGTTTTAATCTAATGAATAAATATCTGTGAGCTTTTGCTTAATTTTTATTCAAAGTAAGCTCAATCATTGAAGAACAAAAACCCAAATTTTAGACTTAATACATTCCTTTAGTCTCTTTTGTATTATAATGAATATGTAAATACATTACTATAAATGAAGTTAATAAAATTTATATTAATACACAAGTTATTTTTGTGTAATAGTATGTGTATGTCATATTATACATTTTTTGAAATCTTTTACGAGGTCAGACCAAAAAATGGATTTAGATGCAGGACACCATTTATAAGAAAAAAAAGTTACGAGGGAAAAAAATACAGTTATTATTAATCAAATCCGTACTAGATTCGTACATAATACAAATGTTAGTTATCTACGGTTGTAATTATTTATTTTGAATAAAACAGACAACCTGGCGATAAGATGTCACCGAAATATCTTTTTGAATAGATGCTTGTAAGCGCTTTAATTATTTATTCAAGTGTAAAATGAGTGCTTTAAAAAAAAAGAAACTTTATAAACGATATATATATATATTGAGGTCGGTCGAACGGTACTTACTTATGAATTAAAAATAAATCATACTTGCTATCTACAACAACAAATGATTTATATTAAATCCGTACAGCGCCTCCACCGGTTATTGCAAGAATTAAATGCTGTCACACATACGATTAAAGGCGGGTTGTACTAAAAGTAAAAACATTATAAGCAGTGACAGATCATATCCGTAAATCGTCCGTCAAATCACTTTTAAGAACTACGTTTTTCCTTTTGTTGCAATCCACCGTTACTATGTACCCGCAAGTGAATACAGTTTTATAGATTGATAATAGAGGTGCCGGTGTGTTGATCATCCAAATCACTAGTTATTGTATTTGTGACCTCTTAAAATTAAACGGACTAACAATTAACGACTATCAGCCCTCGTATTTATTGTTTATACAATAGAGATTATTACAGCTACATTTACTTCTGACTAATTCTTTCTAGCTACAACAAGGCGTTGAGATATGATTAAAACCGGTATTGGATAAATCACCGTTACTGAAAACTTTGTTTTTATAACCAGCATATAACAGCTCCAATGTGACACTTTCGACAACTATTCCAAGCCCCGTTGGAAATAGAACGATCTTATATACGGCCAGAAAACCAATGATTGACTCAATCAACAGTCTGTTAACGAAAAAAAAACAACACGTATTACAATATAATCCCTAGGTGAGTTCGGATCGCCCATATACGGCTGTTCATAAGTCGCAATGTACTCTATACATTGTCCCTTTACATAGAGCCTTCGCCGAAGCCACGTTAAGCCGTACAGCGGACTCGCGAACGCAACGCCGATGTAATACGAGTTCGTTATGTACAGTATCAGGGGATGGTTTTGAATGAGCTTAAAATTATCAAAGAGATTTTATCTGTTTAGACAAAGACGGTGGCGATACGCCTCCCCCCACCGCCCCGCCAGCGCCGCCGCCAACCCCCTATTAAGGCTAATGATACGGAGCCGTGATAGCGAGGTGTTGTTTTGACCCCGCGATCACGAGCGGGGATGTTTGAAGTCGCCCCCTCGACGGGGGTCTGATCTAAATTATGTGGGATTACTTCGTTCGTTGTTTTATTATGCGCTAATACGATTATATGGATGTTACCCGTTTGCGGTGATGAGATTTGTCGTGATACTTTGCTATTGATAATGTTCTATGTGGTGAGTTTCGTAGATTTATGCCGACGGGAATTAGTTCGATATAATAATATCTTAATTTTATTGTTGAAAAGTGACATATTTTATTTTTACATATTTGGTTATTCACATTTTCTTTATATTTTTCCAGTTCGACACTAAATGTATGAATTCGAAAAATACATCGTAGTGAGGTAAATTAGCTCATATTCGGGATCAAATCTTGTAGTTTGTAGTCAACGCTTTTAACCAGTAAGACACTACGGCCCTTGTATTATTTATAAATATTGATAAAAGTATATAAAACACGTTAACAAAACACTAGCAACGACGGTCACCATTTAAAATTAAAGAAACTATATAGTGTAATTTACTATTTTTTTCTTTAGTGTTTTTTAAATTTATCTAATTAATAATAATCGATATTTGACTCTCAATCACACTCATATATACAAAACAAAATGCAACAAAATTAACTGAACTAAGTCAAAAAACTTAACTTTATAAATTAATTATCATCAAAAAACATAAGAAATCGTGAAAAGGCACAAACTCTAATCGAAACATTTCCGAAGGTACCAAACTTAACACATTATCATTGAAATAATCCGGAGATAAAATATTCCAAAGATAAATAAGATCACTCGTAACAAAATCAAAGGTATTGATCGCTTTCCGTCAATGCAGATCTCAACGAGGCACTCTTTATGCATCACCGCTCCGGCGCGCCCGCGCCCCGCGCCCGATAGTTAGAACCACTCGAGCCGCGCACTCGCCGCCGTCGGGGGGCGCCACCGTCCGCCCGCCGCACCATCAATCCCAATAACAGCGTGAGAAAGATCTTATTAAACAACTATCAATCACCACACGTTAGCGCAGCGACAAAGCGTTATCTTTTTTTCATTTTTTTCCTTCCGCCCCCCGCCTACCCGCCCCAAAGAAAAATACCCGCGGACGCCGCCCGCCCCGTCATTAGCCGAAACGCCGAGTCACCGGCCCGCGATTTGTCCGCCCGCCCGCCCCGCGCGCCGCTTATCTCGGACGGTTTTTTTTTTCTCTCGCGATTATGGTCCACACGCACAATGTGCGAAAAACGCCGGCTCGTATCGCGCGCCCGCGCAGTGATGTTGCGGGAAAAATTCCGCGTTGTCGAGAGGCGCATGCGGGGCGGGAGGTTTTGCGAGATGTCGCAGATTCGGAAACTGCGATTAGAATTTATTCACGGTGGCGGATAAAAAGTTTGCGGCGGATGGGAATTTAATCAATGTCGAAGTGTGTGATTTGATCGTGACTCGAAAATGTAGATGAATGATCAATCAATTTTATATAAAAGGAGACATAATATACGAGAATAACTAAAATATATATATATGTAAAAATATATATGTAAGTAAGTAATTAAATTTTCTACAAGAAATATGATACTAGTTTATTTAGTAAATAACGTAAGTGAAGTTAAATCAAATCAATAATCAAGGTCCCGTTTTAAAACGCTATCTTTATAATAATTACGATAAAGGACCAGATATGTCATTTTTCATTGCAATCGATGTAATTTTAATTCTGTTTGTAGTTTTTGTGCCAATAATCATTTGAAATAACACAATTTTAATGTTCATTTTTATACAAGTAGTAAATATGTGCGACCTATTTTAAAATGATGCATTTTGAATATTCGGTGGTATGTAGGTGAGAACAGGCTAAGTGAATATCTTTTGTGTGTGTAATAGTGAAAATAAAAATCAATGCTAGGTACCTATTATATTTATGTTTCACTATGAATTAGTGAACAAAAAAAATTAAACATCTCTTCGCATCTCGCTTTACATTTGTATAACACAACTTTAGAGCGAAGCCCTTCCACAATTCGAACCTTAAACTGAATTCTAACTATTTCGTTTGTCATCATAACTCGCACCGATCGCCCATCGCCCTATGACCCGCAGCTTTGCGGGTCGGCAAACGAGCTGGGGGCTGAAAAAGCTGCACTAAAAAGCACAAGTGTCTCTTGTGGCCGCACGCGCGGACACAAAGCGGCCAGGCCTCACAATTGAAATATTTTTAATTAGAGAAAAAAATGCCGCCGCCGGCGCAGCCGTGAAATGTGCAAATACTGCGCCGAGGTAATGTATGGTACGGTCCACAAAAAAAATATACATAAAGGCTAAGTAGGTATTTCACTATATAATGATTTTAATTATGATACTGAATCAAAAATAGATTGTGAAAGATGATATGGATGATTGGTTCGTGATGCGTCATGATGATTTCTGTTTGATGATTTTAACTATTGTTTATAAATACCTTCACTTTCATTTACTTTTCACCGATTAAATGATATAAGAAACGGTATATGGAAGCACTTTACTTAAAAAAAATCGAATTCAGGATGGAATATTAAAGAAAAACCGAGTGATTTAAGAACTTTACAATATAAATAAGTATATTTAGTGTTTTTTCAAGACTTCTAAAAAAAACTGCTAAGAATCGTGTAACCCTTCTGTTCCAGAAACTACGAGCTACACAATCTTAAAAAAACACAATATTGTTTATTCAGTAAAACAGAAACACAGTATTGTATATGCGTTCATGTTATTTATATTTCATAACACGTTACAACGTGAGGCATTACGACTCCGCTTAATCGGCTCGAATCAGGGGATTCCAAAAAACACTTAAAAATAACCAAAAATAACACTATTTAAAATTTATATAATATAACGGAGGACCATGGTACTTCGGAATATCATGCAATAATTTTATAAATTATAATTATGTAATTTTTGAAGCTATGAAATGCATTAAATCCAATTAATACAATAAAATTATGTTTTTGCATTGACCTACATAAAAATATTAATCAGTGTATATAAGTTTGTCGCTTTTAGGTCGTACAACTAGAAGAGTTTTATATAGAATTTTGGTAAAAAAACAACATTAGAAAGTAACGAAAACAAAAGATAAGAATTATAATAATTTGTTCGAGTGACCTATTAATTTCTTTTAATTACCCCACTACTTCCTATAAGCTTCTTATATATATATTAAATCACAATAATAAGTACACATTAAGAAATTAATTTCACATTTACTATAATGACATTCATTCAAAAGTAACACTTGATCCAGTTGTCAAAAAGTTCAAACTCGCGAAAACCTATCTTCAAACGATTAATATAACTTTTATGTTATATCGCTTTCTTCTTTTAAGAAAAGCGATCCGTAATTAAAAAAATATTTTTTTTAATAAAAGCATCACATAAGATTTCGCTTAATCTGCTGTCCGTACAAACTTCAACAATACTCAGGAACCCTTTCCGCAAACAATTAACGCGGGAGTGCACTTCACAACAACGGCAATAACTCGCAGAGGCTCAGAAACATTCCGCTCCCGATCTCGCTCTTTCTCGAAATCGACTGCGCGCACGCACGAACCGCTTTTTCTCCTTTACATATCTACCATTACTCCACTGATCATTCGTGGATGCATTTTCAAAAAAGCAAACTCGACAATGAGACAGCTTTTCGGTTCAAATTTTGTAGAATCGAATTCGACCGATCTGTATGTACCATCACAGAGTGATAGTGGGACAAAACTTTTGATAATTCGATGTTTAGATATAGACGAATGTTGGGAAAATAAACATGGATTCGAAATGACATCAATTGACAGTATACAAGCTTTTGCCCGCAGCTCCGGCCGCGTGGACTATGAATGAATGCTCTCATCGACCAATAACACTGTCGACCACGAGTCCGATGTCGCCCGTCCTTTCGATTTCGCTTCTGACTCCGCTTTTGATTCTGATTCTCTTCCCAATCGAGGTTCCGGTTCTGTGCAAAACGTACATAATTCACCCGCGGCTTCGTCCATTGAACATACAACCGACACTTTCATCTTTCGTATCGATCTATAACATTTACAATCGTGATTTTGGTTCCGTCCTCGATTCCAGAGGAACTCGTATTCTTTCACGGGAAGCACAAGTAGTGCCGCTATTTATTTCTTAATATTCAACGATCTCACTTACGCTCTTGACCCTGATCACGAACCAGCTTACGATTACGATTCCAAACCGACGTTGAACCTGAAACTCTCTTGGGCATTGTCGTTACCGGTAACCGAGCGGCATAAGTAACGAATTGGTTCTAGGTTTACGCCAGAAAACTGCGAGCGTAAGTTAGCATCTTAACCTATTATGTTAATCTGAACTATGAGATACAATAATCTAAACTGTTAGCCTATTCTGTTTAACCGTTAAAGCGTGATAGAGTAAGAAACATACAAGAAACAAACCTTCACTTTTATAAAATTTGTATCGTATATATACATTTGTACTAACAAATGCAGTGAAAATTTTTATTTTGTTAAAGGTTTGCTTTTCAAGTTTATCTACATAGGTTTCTTCTCTGGAAAAGGTAGATTCAACAAAAATCTACACTTAGATGTATTTATCGCCATTTTTGGAATTTTAAGGTAATTATATTGTTGCTATGTTATTGCTTCTTACCAACAAATGGCACTAGATACATGATACAGACTCCAGGCACTACTATATAAATCAAATATGAAGTTGAATACGTTTATTTTGTATATCTATATTTTGTATTCGCATATTTACTGTTCGAAATGATCATGAGCAAATGTTCCCGGGGAAAATTATCATATTCCCACTACAAATTCGAACGGCGTCGTTCAAAGCTCGGTTGCTCATGTTCTTAGTCAAGTAAGATAAGTACTTAAAGCACAGAGTGATGGAATAAATGAAATACGAACTAATCTAAGTGCAAACAATACTTATGATTTAAGCCGATAGCTGGTTTTTAATAGGGTATCACGTGGATTATTTGAGGGTAAAATTTTATAACATGTAAGTACCTGTGTACATAATAGTGGATGTTTTTACACCTGAGGTAGCTAAACACCAATACTCTTTCACCAAGCATCCACTCGAAATTGGTACATTGTTTTTCGTGGCTTTTATGCAATCTATTTCAACATTCACTCTCGATTTCGTCGGAGTATTTGTACTTTTGAACCGAACTACTGGATTGATTCTGGAAATTCGTTCTCCCCATAAAATGTTCCACTATCCTCGAGTAATATAGCTTACATTCTATTTTGATATTAGCATTTGTTCTGCCTTCGTACAAATCGGAACCGCGACCGGAACTGAAGCAGAATCGAGAGCCAGGACTGGAATCGAAATTGACAATAGGACCGGAGTGGAAATCGAGTGTGAGCAGGGGATTAGAATCAAACGCGTGATCGGGATTGAATCACGAACAGTATCAAGACCGGGGTTGAAAGTGGGAACGGGGTTGCGAGATCGTTCAATGCAAAAGACGAAGAAACGCATTCTATGTCAATGCGGGCGAAGCCGTGGGCGATAAGTTATAAGTGATCTTTTTCAACCACCATTTATAAATCATCAATTTGTAAAACATCTACTAAGAAGAGCTGTTTTTATGAATATAGCTTTTTTTCAAAGTCTTATAAAATCAAAATTGTGGATATTGACAAAACTGATCTTGATTGACAAATTTAAAAAGCATACACAGTAGTGTAATAAAATAATAACGTCACTGAAAATTTATTAAACTAATACTAATAAGAATAAAAAGTAAAAAAAATGTCGGTAACGTAATAAGACACTACTACTAGAATAAGAATTTACCTGTAATTAAAAGCAAGTTGTGATTGTGTTCGAGATAAAGCTGGATGTTCTCCATATTGCCAGGTAGCGGCAGTGGGCTCGGTACAGGCAAAAAGAAAAGTGCGTTATTGCATTTATATTACATTAAAAAACCAAAATAGCTCCTTTCGATTGGATACGCAGTCATGCGATAACCAGCTACTTTCATAGTTTAAAAAATGAGAAGTTCGCGTGTTACATGACTTTTTAATTGCAATTAATAGTAAAAGTAACTCTTAATTAGTTTTCATATTACTATGCACGAATTTTATAAACTTAGCACCATCAGAGGTTAATGAAATGGTATTGAGACGTAAGAATATACCTTTAAGATTTTTTAAATCTGGTTGAAAGCTGATATCGATATATTATGAATAATATCTCTTTCGAATATTTACTGTAACAAAAAAAAAAACGAAATTAAACTACTTTAACGCACTTTACATTAATAATTCAGATCTAATGTAATAATGGTAATTAGAATATTATTTGGATGAAATTTAAGTCGAATTAAATTGTAATAACGGTTTCATATTCGATTTTGACCTAGCCAACTATGCGTTGTTTAAATTAACTAATTATTGATATTTATTTGTTGTTTATGAAATGCATTCTTAATGACATAAGGGTGATCCAATTATGAATTATAGTACAGACGTGTGATATGTTGTTGAATGTTGACATCAGGTTCAATTTGTGCCCATGATAATATTAAGAATAATATGAACATGATATTATCTTATGCATTAGCCTTAAGCTTTTAATAAAATATTTAAATTTATATAAATGTATGTATACACTGTTTGCGCATTTGATCTGTGAGATAGAATGGAGGTTTTTACGAGTACGTATCTTTACTATTTAACTTCATAAAATACTAAATATTATTTCCACTTTTTAGTTTAATAGTTTATTACTAAAAATTGCGTGTTAAAAAGTTTTGCATGTTTATTTTAAAATTTATCTACGGCTAATTATGAACCGTACCACAAACGTAAATAACTTTAGAACTATTTTTGTTATGTAATTTATACAGTTCATAGTTGAAAATTCTCTTGCAAAGGTATCGGTTTTTTTTTTCGGGTAACAAGAACTCGACAGGCATTGTAAAAGATAATTAATAGCAGATAAAACTTTTACTTCTATCCGCTCTTGTTAAAAAAAAATATTGTATAGGCAATTTTCACTGCGATAGTACATTGCATACTTTCCCGTATAGTCCAGTACTTTACTTTGTCTGTAACGTGATTCCGGGGATCATTGCCGTGTTAATGTGCCGACGACCAAGGCTGTCATAATTCGTAGGAGACACGACTGCTCATTATGAATGCCCATGAAGATGCGGTTCCCAGAGAGGCTTTTTTTCTTGATTTTTTATTAATCTTAATGTATGGACACCGTATCTTTTATGAGTCTATGACATGAGATTGTTCTCTAAGAATAGAGAACAATCTCATGTACGTCAAGATTTTCAAAAAAATCTTTTCTTCTAAATTCTAGTATTATATCTGAGATTTAAATCTATTAATTGTGGCAAAGATAATATATTATAAAAATTGATTATTTATCTACATTTGATGCGATACATAAAACAATAACAGTACATAGATATTCCATAAGTGAGCCAGGTGAAGTTATATGGCTGAATCAAGGTCCTTAGTTTAAATGCATACATTTTTTTTCAGAAAATTTATGTTTGTATGTTGTTATCAGAATTAAGAGTTTAGTATTTTCTAAATTTTATTATTGATTATTACGGCTACCTGTGTTTGTTTGCCTTTCTGCTACATCACATCCCGCAAGCTGTATCGATTTTTTTTTTACATATATTTTTTTGTAATAAGCTCACCAAAAATCAACTATCGCCTTATTTAGTGTTATTTTCATGGATCATACATTTCAATGAAATTATTACACATTTATCTTAATATATCTAATAATATATAACATATTTTATCCAAATTGTTACATTACACACATCTAAATAGCGCTACGTCTAGTGTAATTTATATTGGAAAAAATATATTAATATACAGAAGTTTTATTTGTACAAAAAGAAGCTTTGCAAGGGAGCAAAGGTTCACAGTTCCCACGCGAGTACAATACACGTACCATCGCCCGAAAAACAACTAAAAAGAAGCGACTCACTCGTTTTCATATTCACAAACACTTGCCACGCAATCCTTTGGTTAGTACATTGTAATTACTGTATGAAAGTAACCTGTTGTCATGACAAATGAGGCGATGTCGACGCTCATTGTTCGTATGAAAGCGTTTTTGTTTGAGGGTACACGCACAAAAAGCTCATCCCCACCTCTCCCTCCGCGCCGCGCCCGGCTCATTCTTTTGTTGACCGTCGCGCGGCATTGTCGTGTGGCAACGTAGGATGAATAAATTGTTTAAGACAATAGCGCTTGCTAATATTTTGTTTGGCTCTTTCGCGTCGGTTGCGCAATAAGGTTATGTCAGTTTTGTGCTAAAAGCGGCGAGGCAAAGCGTTTTGAGATGATGAAAGTTTCACTATGGGTATTACCTATAACGACATTCATCTTCTCCTTCACTTTTGGAACACCTATTAACTTAATTTTCCAATTTGGTAAATAAATCAAGGTTCTTCAAAATAAAACCGATCAATTAGTTAACTCGCTATAAATTTAGATCCACAGAAAATTATAATTATGTATGGATGCCAATGTAAATGTTTTGTAATAATATTTACAAAATAAACAGACTTAGTTGATCTAATAATATGCGAATGAAGTTGTAGGATTCAGAAATTTATAATTTGCATTCTAAAACATTGAAGAAGCAGCGCTAATTGAAAATTTGATGCGAGATATTTTTTAAAGTATAGTGTTTTATCATCTACGTACTCAAAAGCCTTATTTATTAGAATGTGAATATTGTTGGAAAATTCCTTTAAAATCTATCAAAACTGTACCACGTCGTAAATAAGATTGATTTTAATTTTAACTCTAGATCAGGTAAAAATAAAATCTAATAATTGAACTTTAGTCCGAGGAAATGTATGAATTTCATATACTTGGATCACCAAAAGTTCCATGAAAAGCAGGGACTTCGTCAAAATAATGAATTCTTTTCGTAACTTTTTGTATGGGTATCTATATATTACAAAGTATGTATGTTCGTTCGTTCATATGTTTGTTCGATAAATGCTGAAATCATCAATTTAAATCTTTCAATGGCTACTAGCTCACAGCGTGTTCACTGAAAAAAAAAAAAACTAAATTAATAGATAGTAACAGAGGAAAATATAAATATATTCTCAAAAATATTTCACATATCTAATTATATTGATCAATACTTTGATGACACGAATCAATATGGAGATAATAATGATTGATTACTGATTACAATATTTATTTACTTTTAAAGCCAATGTAACAAAACTTTACGAACTTGGAGTTTTGGAACTAAGACCATTCGTGGGTTAGTTTCAATCATCATACTGTGACATTGTGTGAAATTATTACATATTAAGCAACTTGGACTTAAGTCGTAAGACGTGCACACAGGTTCATCGCCAATCGGAGGTGGCAAACGCCCGTATTGAATAACTTCATTCGGTTTGAACGAAATTACAAGATAACGGCTAATTTGAAAAATGTGCATTATTCCCAAATCAAGAAAAACAATCGCTAGCTAGAGTTCCTAATTTTAGCAGTTTGTCCGTATTGACGTAACAATGAAATGAATCCGCGGGATTGGTCGATTTTTAATATTGAATTTGACCAGGAAAAAAGTGCTACTTTCCCATCGATATAAAATAAAGAAATCGACGATGAAAAACTCTGCAATTCGTAACTAATCAAATTGAGGTATTCCATTTTTTTGCGTCGAGACTGTATCTGTGTCGGAACGAAGTCGGACGGTTTTAATATATTTTTTTTTTAATTATTCGACATACTACCAGTTAGGAAAAGAAATGTGTATGGATATAATTAGTATTAGACTATGTGAGGATAACGATATTGATGTAATTAATAAAACAAATGTTTATTACGTTGGAAATAATTTCGAGCCGTTTCGTAGCATTGTCCCCATAGTAAGTACAATATGGAAAATTCATCAAGTATAAACCTTTGAATTTGAATTATAGCCATAAAAAATTAATCCGAATTATTGGCACGTGGAATTTGCATTCATCCAGTTTTATATGGATAACTGCATACGAGTGCATACGGCACATTTTTTATTCTGCATTCAATCACAACTCCTTTTCATCCGATTGCCGCAAAATTAACCACAATATTTAGGAAAATGAACATTAAACGGTGCTCATAAATGTTTTAGTCGCGTTCGCTAAGAAATAATATTTTTTTCTTTATCGCTCAAACGAGTACGTGAAAACGAACAATGCTCATGAATAAATAAAATTTCGATTATTGCCCTTTGTTTTTTCAAACGGCCGACAATTTTTCCGTCTAGCCTAAGTCACTTAACAAAGTCGCGTTCAGACAGACGGACATAATAATGAGTATGTCATTGTCTCCTATTGCGGGCCGAGTGTGTTGCCCATCTGTGGCTTTGTGTTCGGGAGAGGTGTGACGCGGGATGAATTTTAAGTACTATTGAGGAAGAGCACATTTATTATACTATAATATGTAAATCGACTCTTCGATTCTCGATAGATATATATCTGAAATCTCATTACAGGAAATGCTAATTTCATAAGTGTACTTTTAAGGACGATAATAATATCCCTTTATTTCCAAATACATATTGGAAACTGCTATGACTAAACGAAGACATTGTTGATTTCAACTCATTCTGTATTTTAAAGATTGATTTTAAATCAACACTAAAACAATCTTATTTGGTAAGATGGTTTTAAAAATCTTATTTGTTTGAAAACGATAATTTTATTATTAATAGCTACGTCACAGCCTTTCTTCTCAGTGAATGCTATTACTGCTAACATTACTGAAATTGAAATGTAAGGATGCGAAGTAAACTTACAAGCATAATAAAGAAACATGAAACATATAAAAAAACAACTCCCGCACTTATTTGTGGAAAGACAAGAATAATATATTTTTACAACTGAATAAGGAGGATTTCTCTTCAAAGACTGTCTAGAACATTTTTTTTTAATAGCTTACTTTTCAGACATCTTATATGAAAAAGAATCTCTTAATTATTTGACCTCACAGCTAAACTCTCCGATTTGTGAGCTGCTGACGATCCAACTCAGCTTGTTTTACAATAAAATTGTCGTACGGAGTGAGATTGACTAGCACTCGTCTCCTTTTTTTTACGTTAGCAATAAAACTTTAGGTGACCCACTAGAACGCCGGGCGTCACCATTTCTAAGGTATAAGGATGCTGTGCATCACCCGTCCATGGTGAAATATGTAATACACGATGCATATATTGCTATCTTACTTTAAATACTTTACGCGTGTGCGAAAGTAACGAATTGAACATCAAGAAACAGTTAAATTAAAATCACACAATACTAATCAACGTGTAAACGCGATCGCCTGCATAGAGTTATTGAGTTAGGAAAGCGGCGGGCTATGCAAGATGACGATTTTGTCCTGAAAGCGATGAGCCGCTATCGGTGTTTAAGCCTAGGTGCATATTTTTCTTGACAAGACAAGAAACAAGAAACAAGACAAGAAACAAGAAAAAAGAAACGTTGCGACCTTTGTGTTCTTATTATTTATATCGATGACGAAAAATAAGTAGGTTATAACAGAATATAAAATGATTCATTGTCTAAACTGATCGCTAGAAAATATTCTCAATTCTATTTTGATGTCTTATAAAAACAATATATGGATTATTATATTACAATAGATAATAAATATAATATAATAAAAAAATAGATGTAATAGACTATATTACAATAGATTACACGTGTTTTAACGTCGAAGTGTATTTCCATCATAATCGGTAAGAATGTTTCATCAGTCAGATGTAATACTACGATGATTATTGTTTCGTGTATATCTTTATTCTTGAAATGACTTAATCAATAGCTCCGTGTTACGTGTACAACTTCAATTACAACAACATTAATTATAAGTACAACCACATTCATAGGGTTGAAGTAGAATGACGTTGTAGGGTCAGTGTGTCAATGAATCGGAGTAATTCTTTTATAAATTACGTTCATCAACACAATTTACCCGATACATGTTGACGTTCTCTGTCGATATGCAATTACTGACTGCACACACTTACGCGGATAAATAATGCGGTTTTTTTTTATATTATAGCGGTACACGACGGATCTGAGTAATATAGCGAACGATTAACAAACATTAAACGGTAGATGGTCGGTAGCCGATAACTATCAAAAAATCATCGATTTTTTTTTTGTGTCCGTTTAGATGCTCTCCCGTATTAAAAACACGCAGCGGCCCATTAGCGGGGAAGCCGCGATAAATCATGGGAAATACCTCCGGACGAGAGGGGTCATTTCTCATATCTAAACATTCGAAACGACGCAATTAATACACGAGATCGTTATAACCTTATTGCTCTCTCGAGTGGGCTGAGAACGTCGCCGGCCGTGCGCCCGCGCCGCGTGGGCCACGCCTCGGCAGGGTTGGCGGCCGGCCGACGGAGGCGCTATCGCGGCGTGACAGAAGGCGATTTCTGTCTTCTGTCACACCGCGACGCGACGCGTAGGTGGACGACTGATACGTGGTTTAGAGTCGTGTGTTTGAAACCGGAAGGTGTAGGGTTCGATTCAGGCCGTGGGTTTAGCGAGTGTTTAACTCAAGTCAAACGACACCACTCGCCCCGTGCCTAGAAAAGCACTTTAAGCTGTCGGTCTCGGACGCTATCACGGCAATAGCGCAGCTGTCGTTAGCAACTGCCGACCCACGCTGAACCCAGCGTGGACGGCTTAAGGTGCAAGTCCTCACGTAAGAAAGATTGTGAATGTATAAATCAGCTATGAAATGATAAAATCTGACTCACACGCAAACATACACACTCACGCATTACTATTATTATATACATTTATAAATTACCAACACGATCCTATATTCCATTCGAGTTTTTTTTTTGCGAGTGACGTCTGAGACAAGCGTTATAACATCATTGGTTCATTACTTTAAAAAATGGTTTCAGTTTTACATTTGACACATATAGTAATAATTTTACATGTTTGTTCATGAAAAAAAAGTCTAAATTTTAAACCAATGGAACAAATATATACGATGATGACACTCCTGATGCTGTACTATTTCTTTTATAACTAAGTCGAGTGGCAAACGAAAAGCGAGTCATCAGAGAGTAGACGATCATCGCCACTCATGGACACTCGCGACCCCCATAGGAGTCACCAGTGCGTTGCCGGTCTCTTGGGAGGGAATAGGATATATAATAAAGGGTTAGTGGAAGGGGTGAGTGGACTACCGGGACTTGCACTTGCAAAAGAAACGCAACAGTAAAGGTGCTGTATTCTGTGAGAGTGGTATTCAACCGGTATATAGCCGGCCCATTTTTTTATTGCAGCCGAGTTGGCCACAGCATAAAATAAGACTAGTATTAAATGAAAAAGGGCTCTGGGTCCGAATCAATATGATTCAATTGTTATCCATATAGCAGTACTCAGATTGTGTTATCAATATAACATTGTCCTGTCACTTATAACGTCAAAAATTTGTATTATAAGACTAGTATTGTTACTATATTTTTAGAGATTTCATTGTCATAATGATCATACAAATTTATTTTCAGCAAACTGTCATATTTTTACTAATAGGCATTTAAAATTTTCGAGCCTTAAGTGTCGTATTCCGTTATCTTGTATAAATAATGTAATTTTTCAAAGACTAGATTACCTATAAATAGGAATCCGACTTTATTACTGTTAAATATTGATTAATAAGTTTATATAAGAATATTGTTGTCATAATTAATGTCAGTTTCTCCAAAGGGTTAAAAATAAAAATCTAACCTAACGAGCTACGTTATTAGCAGAAACGTGAAAATACTTATAAATACATATTTGCGAGAAAACAGAAACCTTAGCACCAATAATTTTATTAATCAACAATATTACATCGATTAAGAATTCAACCTCTGTCATCAAATTCATGAAATCAAACCAGCTATAATATAATGATACACCGTCAAAATAAGAGTATAATTCACAATGCGAAATAAAAAAAGAAAGTGTGCCAGGGTATACTTTTGAAGGGGGTAATACCAAAGATACCAACCCGACAAAATACACAAAACTCTTCGTATAAAGAACAATAAATGTTATTATTAAAATATTTTTCCACAAGTGACAACCCTAATGTGTCATCATAGCGCGGTGTGAACTGCCGCAGCGCTTCCCTTTATTTACGATGTTTGACCTCAGTTTTGTATGGAAATTTCGACGTTTGTTTTAACGTGGGCTTTTTGTTAGCCAGTTATGGCTGTACGGCGACTCTTTGTTCGATTTGTCGGCACAACCCGATACTTATTAGGCCACATAATACCTAATCACTATGATAATTACGCCGTGGGTGGAGTTTTATTTCCCACAGCGGCGCGACACTGTTTGATGACACCTCCTTAACACATAGTTTATATAAGCTGATAGTTTATTTCGAATCACGCACGCTTTCGATTGCATAAAATAAGCGTATAAGAAATAATTTAAGCAGCTAAATAGTGGAATAAATATTGATTGGATGCCCTTAATAATCCAGTTTTATTATCTCTGATACAATATACGGCTCGTTTTAATTGTAGTCATATAAAAGCCCTGTTACGGCCTTATGCTACAACGTTTTTCTAGTTGTACTGTCGGCGATCGCCTCGACGGTAGGGCTCTGACGTCACGCAGATGGATTGTTTTGGGGCATATATTGTTACATAAACAATGTTCTCATATGAATTGACACTGATTGCGCCTAATGTTTGTGCGCTATATAAAATTGATTTATGATTTTGGAGTCGTGGGATAATTCTGTATGTTAATAGTATTCTCTGGAATAGTAGATTGACTTATTGTGATTATATCTGATGAAATCAACAATTTTGGGAATGAAAATATTTAAATTGACAACGTTATTGTACACTCTAAGGGGGTCTTTTTACTATCATAATACAATAAAATTAGAAACAATGTTTGGCGATGCGATATACTATTATTGTTATACATATATATGCATGTAAACTTTATCTATATAGATGTATTCCTTCTAGAAAATAATTAATTAGAGGCGTTGTTTATTCATAGCGTCAAATCGTAGAATTTTAGATGTTTATTATTGCCGTTTATCACCGCATTGAAGAGGCCGGTCACATTTTTTAAATATTATACTAGCTTTTTCCCGCGGTTTCACCCGCGTGCACATAAAATGAATTCCTTCGTCTTTCATATATGAATTTATTTTTTGTATAGGTTTTGAGTAAAATCCGTTGTTAGTGAGCGTCTACATCTCGAAAAGAGTAACTACACCAAAGTTCAAGTCAATTGGACCTACAGCTACGGAGATCTCGTGATGAGTCAGTCAATCAGTCAATCAGTCAATCAGTCAGTCAGTCATTCAGTGCTATTTCGCTTACATGTGTGTCGATAGATTGAGAGGTTGGACCTTAAGCGTCTCACTCTGGACCACTATTAGTTTTGGGATTGCTAAAGACCGTCGTCGGCAATGCGGATACAGATTGTATATTCGCTTTGTCGACGCGTATGCGCAGATTTCAATATTTTGAATATTATTGTAAAAGCAAAATCGGCATGTCGACTAAATGAAATTTTCAAGCTCTAATTTTGAATGCTTTAACCAAAATGACGTACACATGTAAGCGAATACGAGTACATTAACTCCTCTTATATATTTTATAGATTCATATTAAAACCGAACTTTTATTTTTGTATGCTCCAAATTACATAAATATGTTCAAAAAAATTTTATGACCTACATATCTACAAATGCAAGAAATAGCTAAAATATCATCATATTAAATATAATATCATCGTAATAGAATGCTAATGTAAATTTTAAAGCTTTTCCCGTACCCTTAAAATGATCGTTGACACTCGTGTACCATCAGACGTAAATGTATGTTGCCGCGTTTTCTAAATAACTGTTCATAAATAATATATGATGTCGAATAAAAATAAAAACTAAGTAGTCAATATGAAAACCGAAACACATCACAGGCCTGGATATCAAATTGAACACCTCTCACCTCCTGAGCGAGTTTCCCACCCTTTAGACTACGGAGTAAGGTCGTCTTGGCAAATAAAGGTATGCCATTCATTTTATATACTATTTAATGGTTTTAAGAGAATATCGTTATAATGCAAGTAAAATGTTTAATTGGCTTATTCCACTTACCCTCACTCGAACGAGTGTTATCTGTATGCTGATTGATTTTTTTTTTTGTTCATATAATATGACATCCCATTTACCTGCAATCAAAAAAAAATACATGTTAATCATAATTTTAAGAGCATAGTTGAGGAATATGATGATTCATTTTCGCGGACGTGATTTCAAATTGACAACAATTTTGACTATTTCCGCTAACAGTTTTTGCGTACATTGATTTGGTAATATCTGAAAACGATAACTTAGTAATTTAACGATCAATCAAATATAATTGTGTATTACAATGAGTGATAACTACATGCATCTGAAAACCAATGTACAAGATTTAGAAATTACTTTTCTTTTAAACCATAAAAAATAAATAAATTTCACAATAAAAAAACACGTGTGGCACTCGGGGACTGCCGCGGTAAAGCTATTGCATAGTGTTTTTTATCAACTTATACTATTATAATTATTTATTTATTTTATTTATGCAGTATTTTTTTTGAGGAGATGCCCTAACGCCGAAACCCTAAGCAGGCATGAGTCTCCAGATTGCGGGGCGAAGAGGGGGATTACGCATGCGTAGTAACGCCGATACAACCAATGCCACCTAGAGGCGAGTTGCTGAACTAAAGAAGCAAGCGTGATATTTCAAAAAAGTCATTAAAAGTTCTGCTATTCATCGATAGATGGCAAAAGTAAAAAGTATCACCGCTGTGCCGGTCGGAGTGGGGGGTGTTAGGTTATTTTCGTTACGGAATTTCTGGATTCGGTCTCCACGTTCAAGGCCCGCGATAGAAGCTATGCAATAGGTTAAAAATTGAACTGATTTTTGAAACATAAAGCTTCTGATTATTAGTACTCAGTTTTAGTAAAGCAGGTATTTCTTTTTAAAGCATGATTTTCTTTTTTCTAGAAAATTTGATTATGAATTTTGTCACTTGTAACATTATGAAACATAATAATCGAAAAAATTCAGTGCCACCACTTTTGCGTATACAATAATATACAGTATTTAGTGGTTTTTAATAATGTACTGTTTTCCCATTTTCGAATAGAAAGCTCGCATACAAGCGTTACGCATTTAAAAACTTCGCAACGCTATCTCAGATACGGAATCGACTTGTGGTCGTCTAAATCGCGCTTGACGACTTATCTCCTACTCCGCCGGCGCACATCCAGAGCGACCACAACTCGGCCGTGACATCTGTCAGTCGTCACGGGTCGTGCGTATGCGCTCTGGTGTTAGTTCGAAAACTGCCGTTTAGTCCGGAGGCCCGCCGACATATTTATGTGACGGCAAAAGTACCGTGACAAAATAAAATCACTTTTAATATTTATCATTCTAAAGTTAATTTTTTTTGTAAAAATGCGAAATATTTAAAAAACTTGGCGGATAATCCTCCATCATTCATTTCGCATTCCTTTGTATACGTTTAATACTTGTTTAGGATCGCGAGAACGTATAGAAGAGTTAGAGAAACCGGCGAAGCGTGATTCGAGTTCGAATTATTGGCATTCCGTACTTATTGCTATTTTCATTTCATCCGAGAAAAGCCTCCTGCTGTTGTTTACTTTTTTGGTGGGGTTTGACATAACAGCCTTAACGAAATGTGGAATATCTTTTATCCGTGATTCGGAAGAATTTCAAACCTGCAAACAGCTTTAGTTTAGTTTAAACAGATATTAATAAAAAAAAATTGTAATATCTTTTCTTTCCAAAGATTCTCAAAAATCCAGTAGGTACGGGTCTCTCCGCTCGACAATACGAGTGGTTCTTGGTGATTTTATTTTTCTTAACATCATAATACAGCGCTTGTATCATGCTTAATTCGATTTTATCATTTTTTTTAAATTCAATCAACCAATTAAAAAAAAATGCTATAAATAACTATATTTCTCGTAGCAATACGAATAACGCACTTTTTGATATTAAACGGTCATGCATCAAGCGGCGGTGCTTCCAGAGATAGATCGCGAATGTGGTTTTGCTGACAATGTGGAAGATCTAGTTTCTAGTTCCGCACCGGAACCGCTTCCCACCGAGTACCCGCAAAATGGGAGTATCGGGAGGGCGCTACTCGGCAGCGTAATCGTTTTAGTCCCGACAGAGGTCGCGACGGGCTGCGACATGAACAATACCCGCGTTACGCCACAACCGCGTGAACATGCTAACGAGCGTATTATAATGAGCTATGCGACACTAAGGCGCACTTGTTAGCGCGGCTCAACCCCCGCGCGACGCATGCGCCGCGGGGTCATTACGGTACGTGGAATGCTAGCAATTAAAAAATTTAAGGCACTTTGTCGCGGGGTCTTGGCGTTTCCTTTTAATGAAGGCCGCAGTCTACCGCCGGTGTGTGTCTGTGTGTGTGTTTTTTTTTTAATTACTCGCATGTCGTGAAGGTTGTGTGATTTTTTTTTTAAACGATACGGTTTTATTTTTTATAATCCAAGGAATCGATATAGAATTTTATATAAATATTTCGATAATCGAGTAGATTCCAGTCTGCCTTTTCATATGGATTGTCGTATTTTTTTCCTCTTGCTAAGCCTTATCCGATTTTAATGAAACTTTTTCAAAGTAGAATTTGAAAAATGTTAGCGCCCACAGTACATTTTTTTTTGTACAGAATTCTATATGTATTCAAACAAAACAACTGACGTGTAAGCCGTAAATATTTAAATTTAATTAGCGAGCTTATATAAGAGAAAATTAAGATGAATTGGTCAAGGTACGTGTGAATCAAATGCAGATATAAAGAGCCGGAATGTAGTATCGATCGCCATGCGTCGCTATTGTTAATTTAAGAAAATGTGACTGAGTATTGTGGAACTAACATCTGTTAGATTTCATTTCGTCATAAGCCGATACAAGGCCTTAAGGTATACGTGCCAATTTTTTTATCATCTCACTACTTTTTTATATCATTTTGGAGGCGCAAACGTACCGGGGAGTAGGTGGTCAGCGCCGCCCACGGATATTCGCAACACCAGAGGAATTATCAAGGATTGACCGTCTCTCGGATAGGAATGGGATATCCGATGGAGGGGGAGAATATGTAGTTCGAGGAGCGAGTTGGATGATGGAGAAGGGAAGCTGAGAGGGAAGTGGCGACTTCCAAGGTACATCCGCCTGCAATCTTTTTTTTTATGGAGACGCTGGACCCTTGAATCCTCCACACTGGCACAGTCCGAATAGGGGGCCATTGACGACGGTTGTTTTCAATGCGATGACAACATCGGAAACCGAAATTTTAGCGTGCTCTCCGAAGCACAGAGAGAGAGGCTTGATTTGACTTAAATTAAACCTCATTGTTATTTCGTTCATAGTCAGTCTCGAATGCATGCGTTCTAGTTGGAAGAATGGTGGACAACGTTCTTCGCTATCGGGCTATCACCGCTCCCTACGTATGTAAGGGTATTTGAAAACCTTTACGTGTATAAGACGGGAACAGTGATAGTAATGCAAAATGTATTTTTATACGTAAAGAATAAATTTGCGTTATTTAAAGGACAGTTTACACACTGTAAGCCATATTATCGAGTTGTTGCTAAGAAAAATAGGGAGTTTTCGTAAAATTAGGGAAGTAATTATCGTCAGACTAATTTTAGGAAACCCGGATTTCATCTGATGACTTAGTTTTGAGGCTCTATTTTTTCATATTTTCAGAGGGATTACTGCACGTGTATCCGTCGTATGTATGTCACGTATGCGAAGGTGAGTAATGGTGTGTGACGGTCAATGGATTAATCAGTCAATGTTAAATGAGAGCAATCGAAAAGAGAAGACTGGATTTAAGCTTTCAAAGAAATTATGACAACGATCGTCTACGTATATTTAGAGAAGTTTCAAAAATGAAAATCATCATCATCATTCAGCCTAACTGACTGGCTGGAAATCGCAATGACTGGAAGGATCAAGAACCGATACATCAAAGGGCGTGTAATTATAGGGAGGCAGCGTAGGTTCTGGTTTGGATTAGGAGCGACGGGAGCGTAGAGCTGGTCGGAAGTTGTGCAACCTTAGAAGTTTTTTCTTAATAATTCCTAAGCTAGTGAACATATCGATTCAAGAATCTAATAAGTTCTACTCCTAATGAAATTGCCGTGAATGCTGTACAAAACTTGATCAAAATCGGTATATTTCGTTTAGACATTTTGTTAAAGAAAAATAAAGATAAAGACAGGTAGATTTTTGAAATTAAAATTATTATTGCGCTTACAAAATTGCGTCAACATTGCAAGTCGCATTGACATTTATTAATTCGTATAAATCGATCAAAAGAGATCGTTAGCGAAGAGTTTAAAAAAAAAGTTTCAATACAAATTTTAGATTCAATGATCGATTTTAAAAATGTAAATACATGTGTTTTGAGCTTTAAAAACTGCTTCGAATTCCGCAAAAGCCCACGCCGCTCAGACCGGTATTGCATACTTCAATAGATGTCTTTGACAAAATGCTTAAAAAATAACAATGAAGTTGTTTTTTTAATTCCTCTAATAATTTCAAAAGGTAACACTGATAATTCAGAGCTTAAAATAACGCTTACGTAGTTACCGAGCTCGAAAATGTTAGTCGATATTAAAAAAAAAACATTTAATTCTATAATCTAATGAAATAAATATCCAACGCCTAAATAAAAAGACCGGCGATTTATGACTACAAACTAATAACGTTACAACATTAAAAAAATATATATTTAATACCGTAACGCGCGATTTAAGATATAAGCAGATTTAAGATTTACCGCAGACGCTCAATCTTTCTCAATCTTCGCCCGTCTGTACGTACGTCACCGGCGCTCGATAGCGGCCGACCCGACTATTTTCAGTCGGCTACAGCCGTTTAACCTGTCACCGGCCGCGCGACCCCCCATTTACCTATCAAACGGCGAAAGTGTTAAACAGCCTGAGCTATTAAATGTTTATACGTTTCAGATGTATATGTATATATATATATATATATATATATATATCGGAAATCCCCTTCTGAAAGATTGATATCATATAAACAAACGCGTTTCAGTATGCGAACGGAATGTATAAAATGGTCGAGTGATGTAGAAAAAAAAAACGTGGAAAACATTAATTTATAAATAATACGAAAATGTTTCCCCCTTCTGGTTTGTCTTTGAGATTATAAATAAAAATAGCATACGTTTCCAACGCACATAAATACTTGATTATATATAAAATGCGAGGTTTTAGATGATCAAATAAATATATGGGCAATTTAATAAATGCTGAACCGAATTGAAGTTTAAAAATATTTACGTTGAGATTAAATGACATAATTATCTATGATGTAGAAGGAAAAGAAGAGCTTTAATATTAGAATTAATAAGTACTGAATGCATTAAGTATATAGACTTTTCTCGAAATTGAAATTTTTAAATTAAAAAAAAAACTTTGCGTGATTTATATTCCACTATTATGTTTATCATTACTTTAATTTAATTATAACTAGGGCGGTGTGCTTCAAAATTTCATTTTTAATAATTAACTGTTAACTGTTAAAGTTAAAGTTAAAAACTAAACACGTCAAAATACGTTGTTTAAACTTCACAATAAAATTGACAGTTGACTAATTTAGTCTCAAACATAACGACATTTGTGACATTAAATTAATGTCGCAAACGCCAATATCTCTAAGGTTGCCGATGTTTTGACATGTTTAGTTTTTAACTTTAACAATTAGCTGTTAACTAATGCAAATAAGAGTTTGAAGTACGCCGCTCCTACTGTAATAAAACTCAATTGCCTTTAGTTAAAAATTATAAAAAATTGTCCTTCTATCTAGACAGTAAAATATATTTAGATTTTATTTTTATTAAAAACCTATTGTGCAATTTTATTCAAGAAAAGTACTTCTGTTTTCTTTTTTAATAAATTATCAATTATTAACACGTTATTATCACTGTTTGTGTTAATTATTTTATTGAAAAGCTCTTTGTTACTGATTATGCATTAAAATTTGTAGACAACAATTAAATAACCGAAAATAATTAGTAATGTTATTGTTAGACTTTTTTTATTATAATAATAAATGCGAACTGTTACTGATGCACTTATACCAATAAATTATAAAAACAACATATCATAATATGCATAAGATTTATATTAAAACGAAATATTGATATTAAATACGACGAAAAACATTAAAATACTTTATCAGTTAAAAAAGAATAAGGTTTTCTTGATTACATCATCCGTATATCAAAGGACAGGCGAGCAAGTCATGCACGCATTGGAACACGACCGACGTTCCCGCGTACGTTAATATCAAAAGATACGACGAAACGTAAACGCTTCCTTCCATGAACCCCCGTCCGTCGGTGTTGCCATTTCGCGACCGGGATACCGGGAAAGTGGTTATGATCCGAGAGCGGATATCTCTTTATTATCCCAATAACAATCCGTAACGAGTGCTTCGGCCCCCAGCGTAAACAACGGGTTCGTGCGTTACAGTGGTGCGGTGTATACTCCCACGAGTGCGGGTTAGGGTTGCCACCGCTGAGTTTTGCGATTTCGTTGCATTGCGTTTGCATTGTCGACGATACGGTATCGTCAATATTTCTAATGCATTACGAAAGAAATAGTAAATCTGTGCTTCCTAGCCTCTTCGAATTACATACAGCCGCTCGAAATATGTGTTTTTCCTTGTACGTCGTGTTTTTTTTTTTAATAAATAAGAGAAGCTGTTAATTTTGTGAGATTTCTGGTGATCACTGTCTTGGTTGAGCATCTGGCAATTTTTTGATGAGTTTTTGGTACCTTCAATATTTACAGAGTCAAACGAGCAGGTTAATTGTTTAGAACATGTGTTAATTATGACAGTGATGTTTCAAAACTTTAAAGGCCCGTATTAGCTTGCGGCTCCATAAATTTGTAAAAATGGTCGTGGTACAAATTACTGTAATCGGTTCAGTTAATGAGATTAATAAAGATATATTTGCAAATATCAGTAAATATCGACATTGTTTTAAAAGTAAAGTCATTGTTAATAATTTGATATGTAACCGGTTAGATATAATCTTACTATTACAAGCAAATTTTAGAAAAACAAATAGGGACACCTAGTTTGCAGCCCTGTAAGCGGTATGATCAAAGACGCACCTCAGGCCATGCGCTTGCGCCGTATGCCGCTCGGTGGACGCCAGTAGTATATTAGTTCTTTGGTGCACGCGTCTGAGAATACATCGTAAACAAAGGGATTGTTGCTCGGATGAACAATGTATCCTTTGTTGTGGATAGCCATAAGACCAATCCATAACAATAAATCGTGAACTAGTGTACTACGGCAGTCTACTGCTGAACTTTTTTCGTGGCAAGCATTTTCATTCTATCCATAGACACTAGTAAGTCTAAATTTGTGAAGACTCTATGTTGTAAACCAAAAATCGAGTTGCATCTATGTTTGTGTAATTACACACGTACTTACGTGATCACAAACTTAACGACAAAAACATTATCTTAGTCGTATACTAATTCTATTAACAGATAGCACTTTTTTATATAAACGAGTAGAGAATTAGTTAGATCGCATAAGATACTATACGATACGATCGCATAATATATATTTTAAAAGGTTCTTCCTGGGCATGATAAATTACGCTCAAGTAGTCCTGGAAAACCTTATTAAAATTTTTAAAGGTTCTACTATTAATTTGTAATACAAATTAATAGTAGAAACATTGCAAATAGTCAATGGGAAACTGGTAATAAAAATGGAGAAAAAAAAAAACGGTAACATTTTTTTTCTATAAAAATACACTTATTCGGGGTTGCGATAAAAGCAGGTAGCGCCCCCCTCGGCGCGTTCGGAAACTAATTGATTGTACGAGATGCGACATGAAAGCTCTCGTGTTACAGCTTTCATTTGTGTTTGCTTTAATGATAAAAGGCCTTAAACACGAGCTGACTATTGACTTTGGCCTGTTTAAAAACCGGCACTGAATTAAAACTATTTTGTTTTCGATGCATTCGTTGGATGATTGTACACGAGTCGGATACTACAAAAAAAAATATTCAAACGACTCAAAATTTCAATGTACTTGTAGGTAACTTACAATGACTATAGAATTTTAAATATGGATATTAAACAAACGCACTGAAATGATAACAAGTTATTGAATTAAGTAAACAATAATATGAAAATAACTTTATTATTTTTTTAATTTTATTTTCCTTAGAACAACCGTTAAAGAATTTAGAATTTCTGGAATCGAATTTAGATTCAATGAGGGCTTTATAAAAAAAATGAAGTGTACAGACGCAATGAACTCAAATTGGTTTAGCGTAGTTACAAATTTAACATTTCAATAATTGGAAATCTAATTGTTAAAAGAACGTCACGGGCTTGGAAAATGCATAGAAGAAGGACATTATTATACTACATGGTAAAATTTCTATTTCATGCTATTTGAACGTAACAGGGTGATATATTCTTTCCTGTAGGTACACTTATTAATATAATTAGTTTATTATTAATAATATAATTAGTTTATTATTATTAATATAATTAGTTAAAATGTCTATTGGCCCTGCACGCAACACTAGCGCCGTGTAGCGTTCGTAGTTTTTGGTATCACTCAGTTTGTTACTGAGTTAAATTACGTAACTCAAAATGCGGCTCAAACTGCGTTTATTTTTCTTTGAAACAATCCATCGGTCGAAAACTGCCAGGACGGTTTCCAAAAACCTAAAAAAAATCCTTGGACAGCGCAACATTACCTTAAAATATACTGTTCTCATACGTATGACGCAATGTGTTTTATCTGTATGACACAAAAGTTTATTTATTTTAGAATACTTCGATGACATTTAAGAATATCTGTTCTATTATAGATCTGTTTTAATTATATGACATCATTTATATGATGGAAAAGGAACCCCATTATTTATAAATTGGTAATGTGTTACTTATACCGATTTTGTGGCCAACACTAGTGAACTTCAAATTTTACAGCTTTGCAAGAAAAGTGCTGAAAATAAACACGAAAAAATACAAAAATTACTGTATATAAGTATTTTTTTTTCTCTTTATCCGACCGCGCAGGAGCTTAAGAGGAGGGTGATGTTTTTAACCGGTACCCAAGAATAGCAGTGTGACTTTATGCTCGTTTCTGTTTCCTCGTAACTCCACATCAGTCGTCCGATTTTGTTGAACAAGTCCCGACTATGTGACACTGTAATAAAACCATTATTACAGTGACACATAGCAAAAACAAACAGCAGAAAAAGAAACGAAGGTACAGTGTATAATTACTATAAAATTAAAAATGTCATTGTTAGGTTTGTTATTGTTAATCATTTAACGTTACTGGTATTTGTCAAAACCGTTACGATCTGTGCTATGTCCGATTTTTATCATCTCACGTTTGGGATATACTCCCACACAATGTTCTCATTCCGACTCGAGTGTTTTGCATCTGCAGACCTTCACGATCATCCATTGCGGGTTGGGGGCCGCTATCAACTGTTATCATCGCTGGGAAGGCGATATTCGGGAACATTCAGGGCCGATGGCTTAATGTGTTCTTCGTAGCACAGAGCGAGTGGACTGATTTGACCCAAGTAAAAAACTCATTGGTCAATACAGCTGTTCTGATGTTTCGGTTCCGGTTACTTCTGGCTGCAAGGCCACGTTCATAATCACTGGAGCCATTACAGCTCTTCGCAAGAGGCGTTAATAAAAACGCCCCAAATGTATGTAATTTTCGTTTGAAATATACAATCAATTCTTACTGTTTAATATATGTAACTAGCGATCCGGCTCGAGCTTCGCACGGGTAGGTAGCAGTAATTTATCCACATCCAGATGACTTCTGATGGATGGAGTTATCATGTGTCGAAGTTTTAGCTGATATCTAAAAATGTATTAATTTTAAGGGAAAATGATCCAAAATTTCCATTTATTGTAGAGTTGTGCTATAGTCAACTTGTCTGCAGCCCGTAAATGGGCCGGCTTGGCCGGTGCAATACCACACTCTCACAGAATATACAACAGTTTCTGTTGTTGCCTGTCATCCAGTAAGTTGAGTTCCGGTGGCCCACTCTCCTTCACCGTCACACAGCGTCCCTGCATCAGCTCCTTCCCTCTTCATCAGCCCACTCCTTCCTCGATCAGATAACCTATTGCGAATCCTCCTGCCCAAGAGCTTAGCAACGTACTGGTGATTCCTACGAAGTCGAGCGTGTCCATGGGCAGCGGTGACCACCTATACGTGCTCATGCTCGTTTGCCCCTCGATAATGTTATGAAAAAAATCTATTCATGCAATCGATTCCAAATTTCACAAAATCGACCACTGAGCTAACTTAAACATTTCCTGAAAATTTAATTAAAATCGGTCAAGCCATTTTGGAAAAATATAATATACACATATTTCCTTTTATATATTAGATTACACACGTTCATTATTAGCCGTAGAATGTATAAAAATGCAAGGTTTGAAATAATTTTCAACGTTCTTGTATTCACAATACATTTTTTTTTTTTGAGATCATACTAAATCTTACGCATGCGTCTGATCTTAAGACATAAATATATCAATAGAACGCTTACGATTTTTTGCTCTTGAAAGAAATAACAATGACCGGGCAATTAATAAAGTTTAAAGAAACGAATACGAAAAAGATCAATTCAAATACTCCTGCGCATGTCAAAAACGATATATGATGATCCTTGCGAGCGGCGAGAGATCACGTCCGCTCCGTTACTCAGACAAATGTATATGCACTCTTTTATAGCGACTTTTTCGAAGATTCTCGTAAAGGACCGACCGTGGTCGACGCCTGCGCCGTTTTTGTCGTGTCATGTTCATAATTTTATTTATAAGATTGTCGTTTCCCGAAAGAAAATTAAGAAATTTGAAATGGAAAAACACTTAAAGGATATCGCTGCTGTTGGTGACTGTATTTTTTGAGGCTTTTGATATGATTTGAGCGGACGTCTGTCTATCTCTCTACTTGTTAGCACATTATCGCTTTTTGACAATAACTAGTTACGTGTATTTGTCGATTTTGTGACACAATTTGTAGAGATCTGTGAAATCGTTTTCAATAGATACTACAAGTAAGTACCTGGTAAATCGAAAACTAGAAATTTTATTGCGTTGTAGACTACATGCAGAATATCATCTAAAAGTATCTATATTGTGTTTTTTATTACTTTGCATTAGTTTTTGACCGATGTGGAGAAAAGTTGCAAAAAACGGCAAATATTTCTAATTTCTATAGCTTGTGAGCTGACCGAATATCAAATATTCAAATTTGTTCTATTAGTTCTGATGCGAATTAAATTACAGGTAAGATGAAATTTAACTTTATTTTGAATTCACCAATAATATTAGAAATATCCGTTATTTTTTAACTTATACAGCTAGTTGTTTAAACGGTTCATATTTCGCATATAACGAGTTTGATTCTAACTCATCTCATTTCCTTAGCCTTTTATAGATGCAACTAGTAATTTATAATTTAGACATTAATGGGTATCGATGTTTTTCGATACATATTTTTATGCATCGCTGATGTAAATCAAACCTATTTGCTTTCACTATTTGAGAATCGTTTTTTTTTTAATTCGTTTTAATCATCTGAGGATACATTTAACATAAATTTATGTTATTCAAAAATTAGTTACACAAATGTATTTAAAATTTATAAAGCGCTTTGTTCCATCAATCAATCTAATCCTAAAAATAATGACAAATTTCATTTTACCGATACAGAATTCAAAGGAGTAGAAACTTGTAAATACGAATTATTGAATAATAAATTATTTGCATGAAAATGTGCGTGTCTTCGTTAAAAACCACGATATTTCATACTGCAGATTGTTAACTGCCTTCTGCATGTTTTGTTTGAACCTTTCAATACTATAAAAGAACATTCAAATATTTCGTCATGAAAATTTTAACAAGAATTTGTTCAGTTTTAAAACTTTTGATTTGTTTTTCCAGGTGCTCTCTTTTAAAGGGAAATCATAACATAATCTGCTTACCTTAAAGGGATATAGTATAATATAATATGACTGATTATTTTATTACAAAAAAAAAGGAATAAATGTAAAAAGAGCGAAATAGAAGTGGTACGTGAAACCTGAGATAGCAGTAATGCTTAGTATCAAAAAATTCACTGACTTTTTAAGGGTTTAGTGCCTAGAAAAATAAAATAATATTTGTAGAAAGACTTCAGTGTCTATCTGTATGTCACGCCGAATTTTAGTAACTGTTATTGCTATTCGAGTATATCTAAGTCTTGATAGTTATATAAATTATTCGCTTTTATGGATATTTCTTATTAAAAGGTAATATGAAGAAAATTAAAACTGGAATATACTTTTATTCTTATTTTTTTATTTTTATAAGTCAGGGTTTTCAGTTTTTTTTTTCATTAAAATTCGTGTTAATGTTCAATGCATCTCCAAAAATATAACAAATAAAAAAATATTACAAAATATAAAAAATATAACTATTCACCTTTCCCAAATCTATAGTCAAAAAACTGAAATGATCTCTACTATTAATATGTACAAGATTTGATTTGATACAAACCAAAGGAAAGCATTTTGTGGAGTTGTAGATTACAATAATAAGACAAAATCAAAATCCGTTTAGTGATTTTTGAGATTAGCGCAACTTTATATAGACCATCAGATGCGCATCGGGGCTCTTTCTAACCCTATTTCAAAACTTTTTGATTCAATCATTCTAACGTCACAGGGTATTTCATTATAAATATTCCAGTACTCTTGTAACAGTATGAGCGTTACTCAACACTTGCTCAAGACGTGTTATCAAAAGAAAAGAAACATAGTTTGTAAGTTGAACGCAAAAATGTTACCAGTAGATTTCTCAATCATTATATATTCAGTTCCGAAATGCTAATAAACCTTCTCGACTGAACGATATTTTATTCGAACATCGTTGAAACTATCTTTATTTCTTTCATTTCTTCATCGAGTACGATTTATTCGTATCTTCTTACCCGGCGCCTGAAAAACGCAAGAAGAATTCATCCCGCCGCTACATCCGGAAGTCTCGGTTTTGCTTTTCACGGGGGCCTTATTAAATTAACCGGCGGCGGGCACCGGGCGAGCCCCCATTTACAGACGGACAAAGCGCCCGTTGATTCCTTAAAACCGACGTGCGCGCGCGCCCATTCATCGGCGGGAATGTTGCGAAGAAAGCCAGCAAAAATAATTGGAAAGTGACGGGAATATAAGGCCGGGAGTGTAGTGTAGCGAGATAGGTTGTCGATAGTTTGAAACTAGGCTAGGCCAACGACCTGGTTCGGGTCGAATGTTCAGCGCTGTTAGTATAATAAAATAAAATTAAAAAATCAAAATAAAAAATATCCTATTTCGTAGGTCATAAAATTACACTTGAAATACGTCATTAATATTTTTTTTCGCCATTACCACCCATTCCAAATGCTTAGAAGAATGGGCAAGAAACTCCATAAACTCAATTGGCAAAGATTATAAATTTTTTCAGTCCGGTCTCCAAACATAAAAGTGAATTTAAGACTTAGCGACTTACCTGCTCGCTGCTATTTTTAAATTGGTCACGAAACGTATGACCGCTTTATATGACAAAATATGTATTCAGAAAAGATTCCATACTGTTTTCGACTGCAAATTGTCATTTACTTGGTCGAAAATTCTACGAACTCTTTAATAAAATGAGCCGAACGAACTAAACTGATTTTACTATATAAGAAATAAGATATTGCTTGGTTCAACTCCAGTTGGTACAATTTAGATCCTGATTAGAATAACAATAACTCGCTTTTAAATATCTTTACATTATTGACATTTATTTACATTTCTTTTTTAATTTTTTGAGCGCTCAAATTTTTATTTTAATATGTAATAAAGTAAATAAAAAAAATTAAGATTGTCTTTGTCACACTTGCAAACACACAATTCCCTTCAAATTATTTTCGTCTATATATTTTAATCTTTTTTTTTTTGGATGGCCAAATACTTTCAGCATACGTTTTGTACTGTAATCATATTCTTTTCAAATCACATCATTTTTTTGATACACTTTACTTTTATTTTTGAAAAATACTACTCCCATAACGTATAAAGATTGGATTTTTGTGCAATAAATTTATAACAATATCAAATTTCTTTAGTAAAACGCAATTTTTATTGGCATACAGAAACGTAAAAACCAAAAGTTCATAGTTGATAACTAATTATTTTCGTAGTGAAATACTTTATTTATAAATAACAGAAAACAAAGCCACACACGCTTTATTTGACGCATTTTCTCTCCATCACAGGAATAAACCTCTATGTTGAACACTCTTACGTCTTATCAATATAATCGAACGAGTCGCTCAAACATTACAACCTTGGTTTGCTCACTTTCCTTGTCGTAGTTTCCGCCTCGATAGAATCATACATTTTGGTCACTATTTCTGCTACTCACCTACCCACAAGTCCGCATCAAGATAGCATTTGACTTCGGTTCTTTGGATTCATATGTTATAGATATGAACAGATGTATTGGATTCATTAAATTAAGTAGCGGATCGTGCCTTCAAGACATCAACTTTGATAAGCAATTATTCTATTTAAGTCACACGCAATTGGTGAGCTATGTATTATCAGCAGACAATTTATTTTCGATCCGTACAAAAACAGTCAACGATTGAAAGCCATGCTCTTTATTAAAGCCCATGACCTATTTTAGCAATCTAAATTAATCTTAATTAAATAGCACGAAATCGATTCTTTAAGGCAATCCGGTTTTCTTATGACGGTACGGTGCAAAAAAAAAAACAATAACTATAGTCGACACGAAGAAAAACCATCGATAAGCTTCCCTCCCTATCCGGTCGCGCAGTCGCACAGCGTCCCACATTCCAACTTTTCATCCGCCCGCCTTGCCTTTCTCGGGAGGCATTGTGTCCGCGAAAGCCTTTATTGCCTCCATAGAAAAGCTCTGAAAGGCTCAAGAAAGCCGTTTGTGAATGCCGCGCACCCATTGGTTTGATACCTGCTTTCAGCTATTGATTCAGTGCCAATGACGTTCTGTTATGAAGCGAGTTTCGGTCGGCGGTTCATTTATTTGGAGTAAATAAATAAATTGTAAGCATTTTCATTTATTTACTTTACATTTTCAATGGACTTGTTTATGTTAAACTATATAAATAAATGTTTGTTATATAAATCTGTACGAATGATGTCTGAAAATGGAGTGTTTAATAATAATCAGATGAACGTTCTTCATGAGCTTTTTAGTTAAACTTTATAAGTTCATTAACAAACATTAAAAAATAAAGTTTTAAAAATTAATCCGTCCATTTTAGTGACCGCGATTTCGTTGTAAACTGTCAGCTACGAAACAGTTAGATGCGGAAAATCAACTTAAAGTTAGTGGTTAACCATTATCGGAGAAAAAGATCGATTGTGTATTTTGATTAGGTATTTTAAGTAAACGAGGTCGTTTCATTTGATTTGTATATTAGTAAAATCATTTTGACATTCAAAATTTAAAAGTTATATAATCGTCTTTAACACATATAACATATATTTCTCAAAAACGAAATAACGCGTTTATATCAGCGAGGAATTAATGATGCCATTTTCAATGAAGTAATTAAATGTGACAATTTTCGCATACAACAAGCTTCATAACAGTCAAATTCTCACGGTAAAATCGTTTCTTGCACTTGGCTGAGATCGGCCACCGCTTTTGCCCGACCGTTATGCGTCTATCTTGCAACCGCTCGTTTGTAGGTTAAGTGGCTTCGAAAGTGTCTTCACGACTTCATGCCGTAATCATTTTGTTGCCGGTTCAATTTTTTTATTAAGTAACTGGTCCGGGCGGGTGTATCTTTTGCTTATAATTAATGTTGATCACTCGGCTCTCGCGCGCCTACAAGACCGATCAAGAGTTAAGCGTGTCGCCACGTGTTCCGTTTAAGTTTCCTTTTTCTTTTTTTTTTGTACAAAAATTTGGAACCATTGAACAGGTTTCGACGGAATGTTCCCTTGCGTTTTGTCTGCATCAGTCTGCTAGACAGAAACTTCTCCTATGTTTCCACGACGTGCGATATTGGCCCACCTGTAACTGACGGTTGCCCAACACTACGACTAGGTCGTCAGACCACTTAAGTGTTTTCCTTCCCCAGCAGCTATCTCTTCTAGGATACCTAGATATGATCTGCCTATTGGCACTTCAACTTGTCCATTCTGTGAGCTGTGTTCATTAGTCTCTTACTTCTGAGGATTTTCTCGTTTCAGATTTCTTACAGAAAAATGAAGAACAAAGGTGTTTCCATCGCACGTTGAGTTGCTATGACCTAGGTATGTATATACGATTAAAAATTAAAGTTCATGTATATCTAGGATATAACTCATAGGATCTAGAGATAAAAATTTATCTTCAGGAATGCTTACTGAAGCTAGTCAGTTTAGAACATAGTCAAGACCGTAATAAATAAGCACGACACGGTTCAATCGTGAAGGATACAGCACAGGTTAAATGAGTCGTTTTTCGATTTTAATGCGGAACGCTGAAAATATAGAAATAATTAACCTGCGCTAATTGTATGTTATGCAATACTTTTTTTTTGTAAGTTTCTAAACATTGATTATTGTCGTTTTGTAATATTTTAGTAAGCAACATAGATTAATTGGAAGTATTTGAAATGGAAATCTTTACTATTTACAATATTTTATCATCAAAGCATTTAAAGTTAAAATAACATTCCTTGCATTCTCTTTTAGAGCTAACTAAAATATTTATTAAATAAGTTTCTATAGCATACTATTATATGAAAGTTTTTTAATTTTTGTAAATTATGTATTTTGATCGCCATTCAAAATCATTGTGAATTTATATGAAAAAAATGTACTTTTCCACTTTGTTCCAGTAACATAAGTAATGTAACTTGACGACATAGCTTATCTTATGTTTTTATTTATTATATTGCTGCATTGACTTAGGAAAGAGTAACAAACAAAACAGTACTTTTTTTTAAATAAACGTTTGTTTTTTAGTATATTCGAGAGTTAAACGAGCATGCACGCCCTGAAAGAGTGGATGGTCATCGCCCCCATGGACATTTGAAATCCCAGACGAGTAACCAGCGCTTTGTCGATCTCTTGGATATGCTCGG
The DNA here is from genome assembly GCA_005406025.1 of Eumeta japonica. Classification (NCBI taxonomy): domain Eukaryota; kingdom Metazoa; phylum Arthropoda; class Insecta; order Lepidoptera; family Psychidae; genus Eumeta; species Eumeta japonica. The sequence goes on along the minus strand of BGZK01000300.1, from coordinate 440,562 downwards.
GGAGGAATAGGACATCTGATGAAAGGGAGGAGAGCGATGGATTGGGGAATGGGGTGGTGGAGGGAGAGTAGGCTACTAGGACTCTCACTCACGGGACGAAACGTAACAGCATGAGCTGTTACTTCATGTCTGCACTCTGCGAGAGTTTATCTCTCCAACCTCGCCGCTTCATTTAGGTGCTGCGGTCAAGTTGGCCACAGCGTAGCTCTGACAATTTCATTATTAGTGACAAAATAAATATGTAAAGTACATAAAAGAGATCAGAAGTCCCTTTCGTTTTTAATTGTGTGTTTGGCTTTTGCGCTTACCCCACTGATTTTTACTAAAAACTTCCCATACAGTCAAAGGTTTTAATACCTAAGCTTCTAGTGCATGCAGCCTTTAATTTTTCGACTTTTAAATCAGATAGCAAGGAAAACATTTATCTATGAGAACCTAGAATCGAAGCCTCTTCTTTCGTTTCCGAAATGGCCATAAATTAACCACTCGTCTTATTTTATATATTTCAAAATATAATGAAAGCACGATGGATATTAAGATTAAAAAACGACAGAATTTCTAAAACGCAAAAAACACAAGTTTTTATTCAAGAGAGCCGATAATACAAATTCAAATTCAAAATATCTTTATTTTATAGGTTACAAAATAACACTTGAAATACGTCATATTTTTTTTGCGAATTTACACTTTGCCGCTTGTTCGGAAGGCAGTTTTCCCTCAAGAAAAATGAGCAAGAAACTTAAGGGTAGCTCTTTTCTAATTTGTACATACATAGCCAAAACAAACACAAAACCATTAAGAATGACACAGCCCGGTAAGAAGTCGAGCCGCTTATGCCCATGGATTGTTTTCTAAATATTCAGTATTAGTAAGCCCAATATATAGACTGCAACTTAGTAATACAGATACCTAGCGCATTCATGGTTTTACATGTGCAAAGACATGTGTAAATCGAGTGTGTGTTTGTAAATAAATATATTTATCGAACAGTAATGTCTTTTGAGACTACGTTTCATTTATATTGTATAAAAGGCGATGAAGTTCTCATATTTTCATTTTATTTGGCAGACAAACACGATCTCTAGCAATAGTTTAAAAGCAAATTAGCGCCGTACGACCATGAAATTGTAGCCCACTATATGTGATTACAACACGCACAATTAAACATATACATATATGTAGAAAAACAATATAAATTTAATTTCAACTTACAGGCAACTAAATTATTTCTTATACATAGAATCAATTAATCACTTAACACTTTAGAGCAGAGTAGATTGAGTTTTTCGCAGAAACTACGTAGAGAATCAGTAAAGATATAAATATATGGATCGAATTGTATTAAGAAAAAAATTATATTACAGAGCGTGTTGATAGCAACTCGTAAATGTGAAATTTTTTCGATTTATAAACAACTCTTCTTACGAATAAGCCGAATGTACAATGTGCAATTCTCTACTGTCGTTTTTATATACATTCGCAATTGAAGACATGAGCGAAGGTGTTATCAATGTACCGTGTCCCTGTATAAATAAAACCTTAATCTGATTGGCCGTAAGGTGTTATTTATATAGGAACACAATACATCGATAACAACTTCGTCCACTCACGTCTTCACTCAAAAGATACGATATTTATAAAGGTAGCACAAGTGAAGTGTTATGTAAGCAATAAAAGTTTTGCGTATGTCCCACACGGGGAATCCCACCTACAAAGTAAAATTAGCCGACAGCGAATGGAAACCCCGATTTCCCCGTGCATTGTGCTGGAAAGAGACGAACATATATACACTTCCTCCCCCTTCAAGAAGATCCCGCGGCGAGGGAAAGAGAGAGATACAACAATGGGCAATTGTTATCCCCGCTTCCGGAGATCAGTCGGCCCTATTGTGGGATTTGCGAGCGGTTTTCGCCTTCAAATAGTACGATCTCTGTGGCAATAAGGGTCATATTCGTTTACAATGCGATCCATCTTATCGGAAGACGTATAATTTGATTGGAGAGCTATCACCGTGAAATATTTTTACCTAGATTTAGTATAGCATAAGGCTTTCGTTGGATCGTCACTGGCCGGCTGCTTCTGGGCGATAGCTCAATGACATGAACGCCTTAAATTCACGTAAATAAAAAAAGTTTCTGATTAATTTCTTATAATACGTATGACAACAAAGGACACTAATACTGTTTCCCCGATACCACTCTAAATTTACAATTATCATGTGCCTTATATAAAATCATTAGTAATTTTGTGATTTAGAAAAAGTTTTCATCTCATGAAACAGGGGGTTTATACGTAAATTTGTCCTGCATTTTTAAACGAGTCCACGATTTCAACATGAGTTTATTGTAATTAAATTCCATTAGAATAACGACTACAATGTTATAGCGAGTAAATAACGCTATCAATTCTAGAGAATCGACAATACATATTTTGTAGATGTTGTTTGGACAATTTTTACAAAGTCCCCGAAGTTGAGCGCTCCATGGGTCTTAGTATATATATAAATAAAAATGCGAATAGTGTTGGCATAATTAAAAATACACATATTTATTTATTAGTTGAATTTCAATTCTAATGACTAATATAAATTAAAAAAAAAAGGCGCACATCAAAATATATTAGTAGTTATATATCCATATTAATATTTATTAAAGACTTCCTGATGTTAGGCGTTCTTCCACTTGATGATAAAAAATAAATGTTGAAGTCGCCGTTTATTCATCGAAATAAATTTTAAGTGTCAAAATAAATTTGAAAAATTTAAATAACGTATAGGCAAATTCATATATTTTACATTTTGTATGACTTGATGGATATTACTCAAAACTAAGGAAAGGACACTGCTATAACTTATAATGATGAATTAATGATGTAGAATTTAGATGACCAATAATGTTTCGAAATAAAGAGGAGGTTAATTCTTCATAAAATTCAGAAGGGTGGCATATTTTTTAAAAGAATACTCTTTTTAAAAACTTTAAGAAAATAAAAAATATAATTAACTCTACAAAATAAAGAAAGCATGCACGATAAAGGAAGTAAGATAAAATTCTTTTTATCTGTATACTATTTATGAAAATCTAATTAATTATAAATAAAATGATAAAAATTAAATGATAAAAAACAAAAGTATTATCATACGATGAAAAGTTAGCAATCTAAATTAATTAAACGTATTTACGGCCATTCTCCCACCAGCCAGCGCCTCAATCGAAACATTAACTCGAAAAAACTGGGAAAAGAACCTTGGATGACCGAAAAAAAATCCATCCTTTGATAGCAGTTTTGGGTAAACCAAAATCAAGCGCGAAGGGACAGATTCAAAGTCTTCCACGTAATAATTATTTTCTAAAATTTTTGTTATTTTTTATGCCCTTTCAGGTATTTATTATTTCAGGCGTACCCTCCCGCGATCCATTTATTTCGGGTCTAGGTCATCGCGTGTCCATCTCTCTAAGTCAATTCGGTATAAAAAAAAATGTATTTAAAAATACATAAATAAATATTGAATTTGCTAAAATGCATCAAGCAAGTGCTGTCTGTACATGAATAGTGCTCTAAATACAAATATACACCTATTCTGATGTAACACATACAAGTGCCCAGAATCTAAATAATGCGTATAATTCTAAGATTAATTAATTATTAAACGAATTATTCGAACCAATGTTGAACCAAAATATTGATTAGTTAAAAATTAACGATGCAAATACGTTACGTTATTCACACTTTTGGTCGGAATGACCTCTTTTTCTCAGAGCGCTATCCTTGCTACATCAATACATAAACAAATATAATTCCTCCTGCACGCAAAAAAAAAGTTTAAAGCTATATTGTGCAAATACAATAAATAGTCAAAACTCAATTACATTAAAAGAGTTGAAATTTAACGACAATAATTAATTAGGAAAATTAACGACCGCACATCGTTATGCCTCAGTTGACGCATCATTGCAAAGATAAATATAGCGGTTATTAGCGTAACGCGACTTTTTTCAAAACTGAAGCGTTTCATTGCCCGGCCCTCGACGCGACAGCGCGTCGTTTGCCCGCAAATTGGCGCGTCGGCCCGCAATGAAAACGCGGCCTGCGGACTTTAACCGTTTTCGTTTGTCCCGTTTTCATTTTTTCATTTCGAAATCATTCACAGACGCAGCCCGATGCGACCGGCCGCTCTCAGCATATAATTATTATGATGACGGCAGTGGAAGCGTTTTGAAAAAAAAAGCCAGTGGAGGCGTTTTGAAAAAAAAAAGCCAGTAAAGGCGTTTTGAAAAAAAAAAGCGTTTCAGCGAATTAATTTAATGCGTGATGTGCTTTTCCCGCGCGCTTTCGAAACGGAAAAAGCTATAAAAATCAGTTTCTAGTTACAACTTTATCTCTGTTCACTGATTGAAATCAAAAGTAAAAATTTGATTATGTACAAGCTTTAGGCCGCGGCTCCGCCCGCGTGGACATCGAACGCATTTGTCTTTTTAAGCTGTCTACAATGATAATTTATAAAAAGTCACCAGATCGAATAGATTGATTTGTGTGTAATCGAGTGGGTATTACAAAAATAGTGAGTCGTTTCGGGGCGCAATCAGAACAATCCTGTATACCTAGACAAATGTTCGAGAAAGAGCTAGATCTCCTCTTGTACATAGTTAAGCTCTACCCTGCTCAAGGTTTCGGATCTTGTTGGGCACAGAATGAGTTTTTTTCATATTCTGTGTCGGATTTGTGCTAGTTTTACTCCAGATCTCACTCACAGTCCTGATTCTCAATTCCTATCTCTGTCCCCTTCTCGATTTCAGTGCCTATACGGTCTCGACGGGATAAAGAATATACTCTACGCGTCTCTTCCTGATATAATCTATAATCCCTACCCAATTTGTACAAAATACACAATAAATATACAAAAGCTGTAAGTTTTTCATATAAAAATACATAAATAAATAAACACATTCAACGGTCTGTACATGACATTTTGCATAAAGCTATTGAAAGGTAGAAAGACTGAAAATTCAGCAGGTATTTCAGACAAAAATAAACTACCGACAGACGATCTGCGTCGGGTCTCTTCCATTTGATTGTCAATTAGCGACATCAAACGGCCTTTTTCACGGGTCAGAAGCGGCGGGCCTGCTGGTGCATTTATTTTTCACCTTTTGTTGTGAAAAATATATGTTTCAGGTTAGGCTGAACGATCTCCTCATGACCCTTAAGGCTGCGGAGACTATATAATGGGCGAAATGCAGACAAATACGTCAACTTTGCATCACATGGAACGGATTCAAATATGAACAGTATAGATATAATCAATATGTGCGATGAAGCGATGCGTATCGCCTGCAACCTTCGACTGGAGTTCTGTCGCTATTTATTATGGAAATTGATTCTTAAGCAGTAAAACGAAAAAACGAAATTCTGCATTACTGTATACGGCCCCTAAAGCACTGTATTAGTTCATGAAAGTCTGAAAATTTTATTCCAAATTTTTACAATGATAATACTCGACACGTGAAAGTTGGATATTTGAGTTTCTTCAGCCACATCAATACGTTGCTGCTCGCTCTACTGTTCAATACCATAAGTTTGACAATTTTGAATATACATAGGTAAATAGTAACTTTATTGTCAAATTACGTTCAGTAAGTTAATTTGATGATAAATTGCTGAAAAGTGCAGATTTTTTTTATTAGGCATTTTTAATTTTTCTATACCAAACATTTAAGATAAGTATATTTATTTTTCTCTTACTTTTGTATATTTTTTTTCTGTAGTTGTTCTACAATTGATGAAATACCGTTTTCAAAAAATCGCAATGAACAGTTAATATTATATTTTACTTTAAGAGGCATAGTTTAGAAGTACTTATTTCGTTCTCATATATTTGATATCCCATCTTTACTACAAGATCTGCATTTTATAGAAATATATATTTTTTTGACCTGATATAATATATATATGCGGCTTAAATTGGTTGCCATACGCGAAAAACTTTTGAACGAATATTCAACGAAAGTTTTTAATATAAAAACTTGACAAAAATATTTAGATATAGAAATATCTCTCAAATAGATTGTGCATAATAAATTTGTCGTATTTTACCATGCGAAAACTCCATTATTCGGTCATTTTGAAGGGTTTAGAAATGAAGATATAAATGTTTGTCTTCTTTTTCGTCCACTTACTAGAAAAATAGTGCAAAAAATACGTCCTTAATCAATTTTTAATGATTATTATTATGTTATATTCCCTAATCTATTGCGGACATTAGAATAGGGCCCCGTGAACCCTGCGTCCGGCCGGGCCGTTTCGATCAAAGCCCGAAACACGGCGGAAAGAGGAGCAAATCGAAATGTAGGATTAATGAGAGAAAACCAATGAAAGGCCCCGACACACTCGCAAACAACAATCAGCTGACGCACGGGCGTACACTCGACCGCGGAAAGGAAGTGGCCAATTTTTTTTTACGAAATTTAATTATAGCATGATATTTTGAATGAAGAGCGGCGTTGGCTCATTGGTTAAGCGCTTCGCTCTCGAACTAGGAAGTCTGAGTTTGATGCTGATCATGGGCGAATTCACCGATTAAGTCGAATCACACCGAAAGCTCAGAGTCTAGGAGTTAAGTCGTCGGTTGCAGATGGCGTCTTCCCTCAATGACTGTAGACGTTAGCAGCCCTCCGACTCGCACAAGGGCGGTGTGGAAGCCTTAAAGGTCCTATCTTTAATCTACAATAAAAGGAATGCGGAGGTTGTCATCAGCATTGAGGTGATTAAACTGACTAAATAACATTTTTAATAACAGTGAAGTATCTCCTATCGTGTCAGTTTCTGGACGCGCTAAGAATATGAAGATTTTTATGCATTTCTATATACAAGAATGTTGAGTACTTGTGGAGGATTTGGTGATGGTTATTCTGTGACAACCGACAAGCATGTCTATCGATGATTGTATGTGACAGCTGGAGGGTGGGGGGGCTTTATCACCTTTGATGTATCACTCAGTACGTGGCGAGCATCAGGCGAGTTGGTTGGGAGCGCATCTGTTGATAATTTCAACACTCCTGACACCCTGGTGGATGTGACTGTCTGTTTGTATGTTCCTAAAGATTTGTCTAATCGGCATGAATTGTACGTAGGAATTGTATCTAATTGATTGGAGGTTAAGATTAATAGAAAACTAACACGAGCTCAGATGTTCAATATGTGTCAATCCTACCGAATAAATATTAAAGTCATTGGATTCGTAGCGGAAGAACAGATTCGAGGGTCGGCGGCGGGTTGCATGCTGCATGTTAATGCATCTTCAAATAACGTGTGAAATGCATGATTGGTGCGAACATGCATTTTCTGTGTAAAATACCATGTACTATGAACAAAAGAGTAATGGTGTAAAGTTTACTAGAACGTAACGCGTTGAATTATAAGGGCGCCGTGACGAAACGGCATGACGTTTGAAGACCATGTTTTTTTTCAGTTCACTCGTGCGCGCCACTATCAAAGATGAAAGATGCCTATGCCGTACACACTTATGTAAAAACGTTTGGAGGGCACGAAAGGGTCGGACGATAGATTAGGAATGTCTATTTACAAACATGTCGTTTGCTATGGAACTAATCGCGAAAGCTCTTGCGTGAGCAATGGGCATATTGTCTCCTAAGCCACGAAGGTCATCGGTCTTTCATAAATTTCCAGCCCTTGAAGCTTATTAGAGACATTAAACTCATATAATCTCCGTAGATTTATTGTCATTTCGTTTGTACGGTCATAAAAGCTCTGTTATTTGAGATATAGTGACGTGCAAATATTTAATATTTATGTGTACGTCCAATATATGGATGTTCTAAAGTGCTATAAAACAGTGCCGTTCATTTTAATTAAAACCTACATCATGTAATTTAATTATAGACACTTTTCAAAAAAGGTATAATAAACTTCTACGGATTTTTGTTGTTTTTAAGCGATTATAATATTGTTTCATTTTTTTATTACTTTAATCTATCTTTTAATGTTTTTAGCCTTCATCAGACGAGTCAATTTTTTTATTTTTTCACACAATGTGATATCTGTCACTAATCCTAATAAACATGACAGAAAATAATATAACGATAAAGAACTAAAACAAAATAGCAATTGTTGAATCTTGACAAGCCAATTAGCTCAAAACGAAAAATCACATTATTCCCAAACGATCTTTGACTAATTCAATGAGTTACAGTTAGAGATTGCTAAAGTTCATCTACTCTGAATATAATGCTTAATAATTATATGCGACGAATGAAAAGACCCGCATAAACTAAATCTGAGTTTTCACGCACTGTTTCATAACATCACAAGGAAATAGACTATAAAACACTATTTTCATAAAAACTTATACCGTAACTAGCTCTTAAACCGAAAACCTGGCTCGGAAGCATTTCCTAAAGCACAATGAAAAACCGATATATTCAAGGAGCTTTTGCATTTATCGATTTTTCATTGTAACATGAAACTCTCGCTCGTTACATGGTTCTCTTTTAGTGAAACCATCTTTGACCTAGTATTGCTCAAAATAAAATTACAGCTTCTCGTGCTTTCTCCTGCGGAGTTTATATAAAAATAAATAAAAAGGAAATAATATAAATCAATAATCATGCTGTATTGATTGTCATTGTTGAGCTGTGCTCACAAATGCGTGCTAGCATAATTTTATAGGACAGAACTTGTCTTTGTAAAGTTTCCCTTTTTAACGCGTACATATCTCAGAAAGGTCAAAAATAGAAGGTCGCGAAAAAATCTATATACAATATAAAATATATTAAAGATATAAATGACTATAATAATGAATAATTTTATGATTGAAAAGTGTTACAACAATAGGTAAATGTCAAAATTTAAAAAGAATTTCTAGCATCGATGTGGTTTCTATTCTTCGAGCCCTCAAAATAAATATCGATTTTAAAATGTTTAATTTTGCGTAAGTCATGTCAAAAAATAAGTATAAGAGTTATTTGAAATGAACAATTAAACTACTTTAGAATGTTAGGGTGGGATTTATTTTGTTTATTAGAACAAATACGATCATAACAACGCACAATAAAATATCGACATACTAGTTCCGGCACTTGGTTTCGAGATGAATTTTCTGGATAGAAGTATAAGGTAAACGAATACCCGTACCGGCGGTATTTTAACTAAATATCTAAGTGCAAAAGCAATTGGCGATCGATTTCATGGATTATTCTTCTACAAAATGATCGTGGGTAAATTAGAAACTATGCACTATATACTGCCATGTCGCAGCATTCGGGTCAATATTGATGAATGTCTGGTTTCCAATTTCTCATACCGTTTTTACTTCTAGCTTGACAGTACTTCCTAGATTAAATACGAACAGATGAGAGGCCCTAGGATGGCCTATGTCGGTGACGTCAGCGTGTGTCAGCCGTTTTTAACGACAATTTACCAGAATTATGCTGAAGTTCGCTTGGCGTTTAAAGTACCTTCACTGTTTTTTATCTAGAACGAATGCTAGTGGCAGATGACTTTAAGGATTGTATAGGGTTGTAAAACGAGGAACAGCAATAGGTAGGTAAAAAACGATAAGAAATTCAGAGGAAATAACATAAATAAACAATTGACGACGCTGGCTTTTAACTTTACCAGAAATTACATACCGGATAGAGAATTACCTCAATGGATATTACAAAATTTTGATATTTTCAAGATTTTTAATGTCACATTGTACAATATGAATGTCAATATTTTTTGATATTCCGGGATGTGCTTTAATTTTTAGGATTTTAATTAACATAATCTGGAAGATATATATATAATTTAGAAGCATAATGTTCTTTTTTACTATATTTTAAATTAAAAAATTAAGGATGCACGTATCATTTAGTATTCCGAACGACTGTACTTCTGCATTCGGCAGCGGACTGTACGGTGAGCGGGAGGGGAAAATTTATTTTTTTCGTATCAAAAGCGCGAACGCGGACTCGCTCTGTTGCCATTAGGCGGGCCCATTTGCAGCGCGGGGGCACAAAGAGACAAGCCTCTTCAATCTGTGCCCTCGACAATCACAGGGTTGGCACTTGGTCGTTTTATTATTACTATTTATTAGATATAAGGACCGTCTTTGTCTGTACCTAGAGGTTCATCTTCTATGCGATGATTTTCGAGTAATACAGATATGTTGGCGAATTACGTATATACTACGATTCCCAAATCTGGACGTTCAAGTAAAGGATGTCCATTACAAAATACTCCATTAATATAATAACGTTAAGAAAAATGTGTTTACACAACAAAAATACATAAGCTGTTTCAAAAAATTTTGTAAATAATGATACTAAAATTATAAACAAATCTGTCCCTCTCCTATCTATTTGTAACGTTTCACGGGTAAGCCATTAAAGCAGTTCAGAGCTAAATTAGCAGGTGGGCAGCTTGTCATTTAAAAAGGAACCAAGGAAAGGAACTTTCATTTCCAAAAAAAAAATATTTTGGATGGTACTTTAACGTTACTTGGCAGTATTTGTTATGAAATATGTCTTTATATGGATTTATAAGGTACATATTTAAAATAATATTTTACATAATAATATTTTGTATGCTATTGGTTGATATTCTAAGCCCGCTCTTGCTATCAACAGAGATTGATATATTCGCGTGGGTCGCGATTGAAGCCATAGCCAGAGAGCTAGTATGTTATAGACGTAATACTGTAAAGGACGACGACTAAATAATAAATAGTATTATTTTATTTAAAATAACTCGTCAATATCGACCTTTATGGTAATATGCAGAATGCGTTTCGTTATATTGGATGAAATCGCCAACCCTGACCACGGTATGTCTGATCGAGTGTTTGTTTCGAGTTTTTATCGCTGATTCATTTGTATAAGTGAGTCTTTGTACCGCCGCCGCGCATTCTCTGTGCCTACCATCCGCGATAGCCTAGGTGCTAATTTAATGACCTCATCATTCAGGCAGCTGAAAATAGACTACAGTGATTTTCTGTGATGGAAAACGGTAAGATCTGATCTAACCGCTTAGTACAATAATTCCACTAGCGGTCGCTCATGCCTATAATCCGTCTGTATGTAAACTATAATACAATTCTGATTTCGATACCGATTTCGAGCGAAATCATCAGGCATCAGTACAAAATTGGTATACATTATAAAAAAATTTGTCGTAAAGCTGTCGTTCATGATTTTATTAGTCACGCCGAAGTAAACTTTAATAAGGAAAGATTATGAATTTGTTCTCTTATATATCTTGAAATTTTTTTTTTTGGCATCTCTTTAAGGTGGTACTTAAGCTATATAGCTGTACAACTTACGCAGCGTACTTGATTCGTACATTTCAATAACTTATTTAATATTCTTCAGTTGAACAACTTTTACGTTATTGATAAATGGTTTTCTTATAAATAAAGATACAAGAAAATAGCTTACCATAAGCAGATCATGTTCTTTATCACATTTGAAAATTCACATGAAAAATTAAAATTGGTATAATCTTAACTTTCTAAACCATAAGAAAGAAAATATATATATAGAACTGTAGCAAACACAACGTACTCCCTTTAGGGAAGTATATAGTGTGTCAAAAATATATTTAATATGTAGAGCGCACTGAAAATTTCTGGAATGAATGAGAAAAAATTACTATGAATTGTCAAAAACTAATTTATTGTTTCTCAAAATATTGTCGGTTAGCATAAATGCACTTTTTCATAAGAATAAACCAATTTTGTCACAAAAGGTTATGCTACTTGTGTTATTGTGTTTTATGGTCAAACAGTTCCATTTTAAAATGTAGTAATTACTTTTTAAATATTGTTCATATAAGTGGCCAGTTCCAGAAACTAATAGTACGCCCCATGTATATTTAAAAAAATATATACATATCACATAATTACTCTGTTTTTAGGGTTCCGTATCCTAAAGGTGCCAACGTTAACCTATTACTAAGACTCTGCTGTCCGTCCGGTCGTCTGACCATCCGTCTGTCGCAAGGCTGTATCTTTGGAATCGCAACACTTAGACACTTGAATTTTTTACAGAGCGTGTATCGCTATAACAGAAAATGGCTGTGGCCACTATAACAGAAAATATTAAAAATACAACAAAGTTAAAAATTGTCATATCTCATATGAAAAATGTGTTTTTTTTTTCATCGGTTTTTGTACGATTATATTTTTTATTTTTGTTATTTTTTAAACATTTTTAAAAAGTATGTAGTATCAAATATCGTATGCGAGTACGACTCGCACTTGACCGATTATTTACAAAACATCTTTCAAAAAACTATCAAAACGTGCCCAGTAAAGAAATTTTCATGTGATACAGTTATTGAGCAGACACCTATTGGCAAAGACGTTCCGAAGAATTTGATATTATCAATGGTCGCGGCTTTGTTTCAGAGAAGGACCGAGATCGCGGAGCTTTACATTACAAAATAGACCTGTTTGCATTCTCCGTGGGTGAATTCAAAAAAAAAAAAACACCCCTAATTTGTAAAGAAAATCGATGAAAATTTAATTTGAGGCAAGGGTAAACAAAAGCCGCCCCCGGAATTACAATGCGAAAAGGATTTCGCCCGGGCGGGCCCCGACCCGGCGCCGGCGCCGCGGCGGGATGTGAGGGAAGGTTTGGGGGGGGGGGGCGTGGAAATTAGGAAACGGGAAATACGCTTGTAACTGACTGGACGTTGCTTGCTTTTAAGTGAATAGCTCGTGTTTCAAACACTTTATATAGCTATTTACATCTGCCATACCTGGATGTTTAATATCGATGATATCTACACCAGCGATCGCCCGCTCGCCCATTTCGCTGGGCGTTATATAATTATGAAAATAAATAAAAAAATATGTATGGAATTAATGAAACAGTTGCCCTAAAATCATAGCCATGTAGCTCCGCGTCTATTGTATAAAACTGCTTTCCGACACGTTCAATAGTTTTCAACTGATTGACACTCGAACAAAGGAAAACAGTTTCCATTTTATATGCATAGATTGTATAGAATGGAATATTTGTATAGGAAATGATTGTAAATACGCGTTCAATTTCAAATAGAAAAAAAAAAAAACGGCTGAATGGCATTGGATTCTCATGGAGAAGGTTTTGTAGTATAAATCACTACATTATATCTTTGTAGACATATTCAACATATTTTATACACGCTTTAAGTTCAAGATGTTTTCCATTTCCCATGAGGATTTGGGAACTTAGAAGACTTAGGATTTTATTTTCTAAGGCTTTATATTCTGATTTTTCTTTCAAAAGCTAAAGGCTAAGGGCCTGGCTGCAACTGCGATTTTTCAGCACGCGATTTTTTCTAGCAATTCTACAGCACATTGAATCTTAAGGGAGTAGCCACACTAACGATTAGAAATACGGGCAGAGAAAATCTGTTATTTGATACAAATTCAACCGCAGTGCGGTGCGGATTTATTTCCGCGCGAATTTCATCTCACAATGCGGACACGGCCTTAGTAGTTTTACAAAGAAAGGAGGATGCATAATTTTTGTACTTTATTCATATAGATGTGTGTGTATTTAAATTATAAGAATTTCATGTTTTTTAATAATTATTGAATTCGGAGAGCTTGAAAAAGTATTAAAATGATCTTTTGAGTAAGATGAGCTCAATAATCCACTGCTCCTTCATCGAGTTTGAAAGGATTAAAAAGTTTCAGGAATGACCTGAAGTATCAACTGTGTTCCAAATTTTGTGATCAAAAACTCATAGACAGTATTTATAATTCAAGGATCTCTATTTTATGTCGTTAAGTATCATAGCGAAAAGTGACTGGGATTGCTTGCAGCCGTTTTAAAATATTCTTTGATGTTGTCAATTTATGAAAAATATATTAGGAAATAGATTGATAATTTGTTGTACGTCTTTAAATAATATCGTGTAAAGTTATAAGTATATACCTGTGTAAGTTTTAACATATTTTATTTTTGTTTTTTATAAAATTTATGACCGTTGACAATTCTGAAATATTTTTTAAATGGCTTAATAAAACATGGCCGGTAGAGAAGAGCATTTTTTTTTAATTTTTCACTGACCTTCTAAAATTACCCCTCGAAACAGAATTTATTTAATAATGCTACATTTTCGTGATTGGGTCATTTAACCTTATTTTAGGAATTTTTTTTTTCATCAGTACGATAGATTGCAAAAAACAAATAGAGGATAGACACGATAATGGTTCTTTAAAGCTCCTGCTTTCGCTGAATGAACCCTAAAAAGAAATTTTAAAAATAAACGCATCCTGTTTAAAACTCGATCTCACCTTGGCGTGTTCCTGCTGAGCCAGCAGCTGCTCCCTCACCATCTGAAGTTGAAGGATCATTTCGGAGAGTTGCCTTTCCTTCTCGAGTACGCTTTCCCCAGCCAGCGCTTGCAGCGCTGCCGCGTCCAGCACGCCGCGACGGTCGCTGTCCACAAATAAACATTACGTCAAATCCAACAGGTTTGTGTCATCGTAATCGGTAAATATAAGCTGATAACGCGCTATGAATGAAGATAGTTTAGAGCACTGCAAATGCACTGCAAATATACAACAAATTATTTGGAAAATTAACTCTGTACGACAACAGGTTTGAATACAGCGATTAATCGATGTATCGTAAGCTTATCTAATTTTGGACTTTTTATGACAGAACAGGATGATGGTTGGTCGTGCATAAAATAGAATAAAATTCAGAATATATGCTGCTAAATGTCAAACTAATATTATAATCTGAGAAAATTTTTGATAAGATAATTCTAAAAATTCCGTATAGAATGAGGTTCTCTCCTCGGATTCGTAAAATCAACTTGTGAGATTTTAAATGAGATCAATTCCTAAAAAAATGTTTGCCTACTGTTGCACACGAGTGCAAGATTAAAAGATTGCAATAAAAATAATTATTAAAAATGCCTTATAAAAATTGCAAGAAATTCATAGGTTTATAATAGCTATTGTGAAAATTTTGGACAGATTTTCAGACTAAAACTGAAAAATAAAAACAAAGCAAATAAATCATAACTTTAATGAGGCAATAAGCCATTTATTAAAGCCAGAGTACAATTTTTTGAATTTCGTGACTGTGTCAATTATAATTCTTTAAATAAAACAACTTTTGCAATTATGTGTAAGTGTGGGTGACGAACATATTGAATCTGATTAAACGAACCTAATGAGAAAGTTGAAACCTAGGACATCTAATACAAAGTAATAACAATTACCATATAACACATAAAATATCTCCAAAACAACAAATAAAATTTATTCTCGAAGCCGTTTTTGTATAAATTATAACAATATTCTGTTTCTTACTTCGTGTTTTGACAATTCTAATAATTGTAAGAACAAAATTATATATACTCTAAAATAATATCCAACAAAATTTAATCTCCTCTCAGGCTGTAAGATATAATTAATATTCATTAAAGGATAGGCTTTCAGACGAGATTTAATATAACCTTGTCTAACTTAAAGATGTCCATTCATATATTTTAGATATGAAATAGCACTAAACGACCAGACCTATTTCAGCAACTGGCAAGTGTTAGCACTCCCTAAGTAAACTCTCAATATTTTGTCATCTTACCGAAACTGCACGCCATCTCTCGGAGGACGGTAGAAGCCGGCGACGCTGCGCTGTCACATGAATTATTTAATTCGGAACACGCGTATTTTGCTTGTGCCGAAACGTGTTTCAGCCTGCACACCATTTGGAAGGGCGTATAGGGCAAATTTAAATGTAAAAAGAGCGGTTTCGCTGCCTTAAAAGGTGTTAATCGGTGATATATTTGACCGTTATTGCGACGACCTCTACGGCTGGACGCTAGAAGTTGCGAGTTCAATTCCCATGGAGACGAAACATTAGTAAATCCGTTTAACCAACTTGTTGGCTAAAGTTATTTACAATTGAACTAATTTAGGGATTAAGGCGGTTTATTTACGTTTGCGACTTTCCTTTTGTGATTATAGGTAGGACTACGTAGTTATTGTAGAATCTTTTCTATGCATATGTAATGTTAAGTGATAGGAATTTTTATTAAATAAACTAATAAACGTTTTTAAGAAGTTCTTAACGATTAGTAAAAATAAAAAAAAATAACATGTTTATTAAGTTTTTTTTATTAATTTTTTAAGCGTTTCAGACACATAAAAATTACTTTGTGATCTCGAATCCGACGTAGTGTTTTTTCATTATTATTACTTTTTTTCTAAGACTTAGTAATTGAATAATTCTATTATGTAACAGTAAATTTAAATAGTCAGAAAAATGGACAGTTATTGGGGACTGCTGATACAAGTGAATACATAGAACTATGAAATAACGGTATATTTTAGTATTTTCAATTTGATTGTACTATAAAAAAATAAAATATCATAAATTATAAATTAAAATAGTCTGATTTTCAAATCTATCAGCATTTCGAACAACAGTGAAATATATTTTTATCCCGTTACTTTTTTAAATTAAGCTTTTCTTTTTATAGAATTCAACAACAATGTTGCACATGAATTAAATTTAAATTACAATGCATTAGCATATAAGTGACGTGGTGATGCAAACTCATATCAATTTACCCATTCTAAAATCAACTAAAGTGCCTACAGCGACTTAAAATTTTAAAAAAAATGTATGACATCACGACTTATTCACTCTTGTCGCGTTTCCTTATAACATGTAGTATATAACAAGAGATGTATTTAAAAAAAACAAATAAACTACAAATATCAGATAATCCTATAATTGGCGTATAGACAGATACACTCACCCCCGATCCAACAAGCGAATAAGCGCAACGCACAAACACAATCGGACTCTTTGATATGACGTAATCGAATTCATTTCCGAGTCCAGTCCGCGAGTTATTAGCGCCCCCTTTTGTTTGGGAGACGATCCGTCACGGCTCACGACGCGATTCGCGTTACTAAGTGATCGATTAATAATTAGTAGCTGTGACTGTAATCTATTGTTGATACGTTGTTATAAAATTATAAATTTACGTGTTCAGGTATTAATAGTTTTAACAAAATAAAACTTTCATTAAAATATGTACATATTATTATCTAAAGTAAATAAATATACACACATCATTATTTCTGTGTATATAAAACCTACTAAAATTTGGAAATTTTTGAAATTCTTTTTATTTTTGTTTCTATACTAAAGTTACATATAGTTTGTTTTGTCTTTAATTAATGCCCGCAGTGAATATTTATTGATTGTAAAAGTTACTCTGTTGTGTAATTATACAGCCGCTTGTAAAAAAGCTATTCGCTCGATACCTAAGAGATAGCAAATAAATAAAATCTAATTAAATATTCTGCATAATATTAAAAGTTCCTTTTTTCAGTGTTAATAGAGTACCTGACCAAATAAATAAATTAATTAAAAACTATAACTATATTTTTTCACGTTTGAGAGTTACAAACGAAAAGACACCATTAAAATTACTATAGAGTTCCATTTACAGTTATTTACGATCATGGGGGGTTTACGACCCCCATCCCATCTAGAATTGAATACTATTTCAGTTATATGATTTTTCTAATATATAAAATGATTAATCTCCGAAGACCCCCCTTAAAATTCTAGATTTGCGCCTATAAACGTCTGGCTAGATATCGATATATTGAAGTAAAGCAGGCAGTATAATTAAAACGCGAAAATGTCGAAAATCCGATAAACATAAATGATTCATGAAAGGTGCACAAACGTCGCAGCGCCCCCCTACACGCGGAGTTTTCTTTTAAGAAGTCGGGCGTCTCGCGCGCCGGGCGCGGGCAATATCGCCGCGTCACCTGCCGGTGGCGTAATTGTGAAAATGTAATCTCTTTGACAACTTCATTCTTTTCATATCGGGAACACTGCTTTGATTTCCTTATTTTTTTTTAGGGTCCCTTAGGCTCTAGAATGTCATTTTGGTGATTTTTCATGTAGTGCAGAGTGGATCTTTATTTATTTAAATATTTTAACGCGATATGGTTATGTAAACTAAAATATACTAGTCTAAAAGAGTTTATTAAAAGGAAAATAGCCTAAAAATATTCAGGTATCTTATGAAATGTATCCAAGTTTAAATCTTTCGAGTCTGAAAATAGTGACGCGTATACCGTATATTCCGTCGCTTCCCCCTGTTTGTTGTTTTTATATTCCAAATAATAATAAGAAAAATATATTTATTTTACTAACAGAATTAATTGAGGATAATACGTTCTGTTACGGAGACAAGTGTTGCGGTGCTGTGCATTTATATCAAATAATTTAGTGAAATAACCGATTAATAGGTTTACAGACGACCCAGAAATGGAAAACGCAAAACACACTTGGCCGTTTTTTACTGCCCTTATTGTCGATCAAACGTCTCAAGGCCCTTTGAGGGCGCGTCAACGAGAAGAAGGCAAATGAGAAAATAATTGGCCAGTTATTATACGCAGTTGCGGGCTTCTTATTAGACCGTGATGAGACCAAAGAGGGGATTAATTTTTTTTTACCGAGACGATTTCGTTTAATTGCCCGTTAATTTCCTATTGTCACTTACAGGTCTTCCGCCAATTCCTTTACATGATTTTTTTTTATCCAATAATTTTCTTATTTATATCGATACCGATTTGTAACTCTTCTTATATCCGTAGTGTCATTTTTATTAAATAATAAACATTATATATAATAATATGAAATGCGTTTTCATATCACATTTGTATTAATGAAACATAGGTAATCAAAATATCTCTAATGTAATCATAACTAATAAAATAACAGTAAAAACATGTGCGCATTTCGCATGCGGCAAAAGTAAAACTTTTTGAAAAATAAACTACGCGAGTATGAGACTAATACAGCGTCTGAACTGGTTAATTATTGGGTTACTTTGTTATAATATTGGTACCAAGTTTTTAAATATTTTATATTTCAATAATCAAACTCCACGTTTTCAATTTCAAAAAGTGACAGTGCGCACATCTACACAAACATATATAACTTTTTCTTTCGCTTTCTATCTCTTGTCACATTTTATCTCAATCTCTCGCAGGCTTAGCCTTATAGATGTGTAGATTTGTCTTTTTTTAGTGACATTTGTACACTAAAGAAACTTACACATCGAAAATTCCGTTTCTATAATATTAATACGTAAGTTATTTTAGTTATAAACAAAAACAATAATTGTCCATGTAAATAAATTTTATTAGGTGCAACAATGCCAAAACAAACAACATTCTGAGGGGTGACCGGAACACTGTTGTAAAAAGTACAATTCATCAACATATTGAGTACAGCGGGAAAGCAAGCGGGAGTTAGGGGCGGCGGCGGAACCATTCCGCGACAACAATAAAAACCCTCCACGAGCTCGTGGGGTGATAAGTCTTGTGTATTGCGAACGTCAGTCAGGAAGTTATAGATGCGAATAATTTGTATATTTAATGCAATTCTACTACTAATAATAAAATAATTATTTGCATATTTATTTATGTAAATAATTTTTTTGAAAGTCACATTGCATATATAAATAAATTGAAATCAATAACATAAATGAGAGCAATGATGGGACATATATTTGGTTTTATAAATAATTTTGAACTGAAAACATATATCAGATATGTGGCGAAATACATAAATTAAAGCATGAAATATCATATAAAAAAAGCAAGTGCCAGGCTTATATACTAGTTCAGGTGTTAGAATTATCCATCCAGTAGTAAGGTTAGCGCATTTAATTGTTTTAATTAATTTTATCCAATATCTTTGTTCACGATTCCTGTCCATTCCATTGGTGGGATGCATTTTAATATATAAACTTAACAGATTAAAAGTCATTCAATTCAACATGAAACAGGATTCGAGGTGAATTTCGCGTCTTCACTTCTTTTTCTTTTAAGAAGTTTTTATAGCTATAAAAATTCACTTGTTTTGTCAGATTTTGAATCCCTGTACTTCTACAATCTTTCTATTTTAGATGTAGACACTAGTACCTTAAGCGACCGACAGCTTAGCTCAATCTCTGAGTTACGAGTGAGCAGCTGTTAAGATAAAAACCCCTTTGATTAATTATTCTTTCGTGTTTCTATATGAGTCGAAAGCACGCCTTCGAATCACGGATTCGATCTTGAAAGTTTTTAGCTTAGTAGGTGAAACTACTCACTCATAACTCAGAAAGCCAAACGCTCCTGATGGTTTTTCCCGTCGCCACTCATTTTAAAATATTTAATTATAACCAAATACTAAAATCTGTCTATGGTGGTTAAAGGAAATGTCATTCGCAACATGTTCAACAAATTTAATCACACTTCACCATTTAAATAGCGGAAAGTACTCTAAACTTTCATATAATAAAACGAAAGTCGTACTAAGTCACAGTTTTATTGAATCACAATTCTACTAAATCACAATCTCCAAGTCATCGCTTTGGTCACGGTCACACGCTAGCCGTCGGATGTGCGTATTACCCATGAGATGCTTTCGAATCTTACAATGCATTCATTATTATTTTAGAAGTACTCGCGACTTGGCCGTCAGTCATGGTGATGTGTTTTCACTGCGTGAGGGCATACGCAGGTCCCGCGGCTGTTTAGCATTTAAAACGGGGTTAAGGTCGTGCTCGACGGCCATTTCAAAGAGGAGATCCTTGTGAATCTCGATAGGTGATATTTGAAAATTTCAGTAAACACCATCCACAAGGCCGCGTCACAATACGCGTCGTCAAACTTAAATGTTTTGTTTGTCTAAAACAAAATATTAGTTAAATTCGTTCGGACGAAACGTGCTCATGTTAATGTTGCAATTGAACCGGTTCTCGTGCTCTGTGTGATGTAAAAAGTGCGCTGTTGAATATTGGCTTGTCTTTCTGTGTCAAAACATTTTCAGATCTGTACGGCACGCGTACATATTTTTTTTGTGGCTGGATACCTGAGCATGCAAGAAAAGATTTGAATTTTGTGACTCTAAAAATTGTTATCGGTATAAAATATTTTTTTGTTAAATAGCTTGAGTGCATCCAAGCTATTTAACTAAAAAAAATACTTAAGCTATTGCAAAAGTTTGTAATATTCTACGACAAATAATACTTTTCAGTAAATGCAATAATTACCAAAGAAAATGTAGTATTTTAAAAGAGCAACACAAGGTAAGGCTTTTCTGTATAAAAAAAAGGATCTGGACGACCGTGTTTCGCTTTGTGAATTATAAATCGATAAAATTAAAATTGATTATATAAATGAAAAAAAAAAGAAAAGCGAAAAAACACGAAAAAAATAAAAATGATCGCATGGAACTTCTAATTTAAAGTCGAGTGTTTTTCGAACTGAGTTATTAAATCATTATTAGAAGTGGAGGAATTCCTCTCTGTTTTAAAATGTTGCTAAGCAAATTTTAAAATGTTCCTATCGAATATCGTCAAAATTTTTGGAACAATTTTCGATATTATATTATATATACACAATAAACGAATAATGCTTGTACATATATACAATCATTGTTCGCTTAAAGTTATTAGATTAATGATTAGATCGCTTTTGAATAGAAAAAAAATCTAAATATTCAGCAAGTTTTAACGAATAAATTTATTTATTAATACCTACATGCAAGATACGTTTGCGACTGCAGTACAATTGTAAATGCGACATTTTAATTAATTATACAATACACAGAAAGAATCTCTGTTGCACTTACGTCATTTATTACGCGATAAGCGCTATCACTCGTCGGACCTCAAGCGAAAATGACTGGTGCTATCTCTTGTTTTTAGCTGTTGTTTCGCCTCGCGACAGTAGGTCACGCGATCTTAATTGTTTTTCATACATGAGTTTAAACTTTTTAATTCTCAATTTCGATAAAAAAATAAAGTGCCACTTATAAAGTATAACTTGTTTCTTATTTATTTTCCTTGTGTTATCATACATTCGTTGCCACCATTTAAAAAATATGTCAAATCGGGATTTTTAGCGATTTGGTAGTGATAAATAATGAGTCAAGTTCCTTTCTTAACAATAAAAAAGATATTTTTTTAAATATCTAAGCACCACATCGACTTTTAGCAATACTTATTTTTTTTTAATCTTTATATCCAATTATTCTTGAGTAAGATCATAAATAGAAATAACATGTAGTAATGATGCATTTGTTGGAAATTTCTGTATCTAATTTCACATACTATTTATCGAATTCTGATGAGGGAATATGTTTTAATATTTTGAATTACATCTCACTACGTACCTAACGAGTTTTCATACTGATCTATTCAAATGTTGATGCGTTTAACGATTTTAAGATAGTTTACCAATCAGATAAACTGACTACATATTGCAATGATAACTAAATTACGGGTGGTAAATTTTAGCTTCGATTGTAAAGAAGGATCAGACCATTAAAAGCACCCTAGAACGGTGATAATGGTTGATAAGAGATTGCAAGTGTCGGTAAAATTTTCGTAAATAAATTGATAATAGTATTCACGTATTTGTGACGATTCGTAATATTGATAATGATGTCAAAAAGAAATGCAGAAAGAGGCGACCCTAAAGTTTAAGACGCGCACGCTATTAAACGTGTTTGTTGAGTTACCAAGTTATACCCAACATTTCCGCGTACTTTCCGATATTATGAAAGCGGACGAAAAGGCCTATAAATGCAACCGCAATAAACGGAATGGTCATCGGCACCGCGCCGACGATCAATAAATACCGGACCGTAAACATGGCCCGCCATGAATACTTTACACGAAATTGTATTGCCAACGTTGGGGCATTATCATTTTTATAGTGCTCGCCACACCGAGGCCCCGTATCCAGATGGAATTTTTGATGCGGCGGCGACTCACGCGCCGATTGGACGTTTCCTGAATATTGCATGAGCCAATGGCTGCAGCGCGCGAAATCTTGAATGCATTACGGGGCGCATATGAAACCGTGTTTGACGACCTCCGCAAAACAATAGATGTCACGGTCGGCCAGCCTTGTGACGCAAAAACGAATATCAAACAGAATTGACTTAAGGGTGCATCCATTAATTGTGTGAAGCGATTTTGGTGATTTTTTGATCCCCCCCCCTTGGTGAGATTTAGCCTAAGTCTCCCTCTCTTAATCTACCGTGAGATTTATCAAAATTATCAAGTATTTAACTTCATTTTAGTAGAAAAATGTGTAAAACTTTATCCTGTTTTATTTAAATTTTGCACAGTTTCTTGTGAAAAAAAAATGATGTGATATTTATCAAGCCCACTCCGCCGACGTATGATTAGATGAGATTCGACTTGACCCCCCCCTCTCAAGCGCCTTCACGTAATTAATGGATGCTCCCTAACCCAAATACGAGACATGCAAGAGCAATAGAAATTATGCTAAGCCGGTTAGAATTGTGCTAGCAGCTGATCAAAAACTAAATTGATTAAGTTGATATTTAATTTCCATTTGTTGATTTAATAATGTATTTAAAAACCTTGTCCAAAACGTTCATAAGCATTCCGATAAAAGCGTTAAAAGAAATATGTGCAATTATCACGATAAAGAAGTATCATCCTTTTAAAAGACTCAATATCCACTTTGTTTCTTGAATTTAGTTTCAGAAAAGCTTTTGTACCTATTAAAGCTTAAGTATCAAAAATCTTTAGAGTTTTTCTTCGAATCTCTCTTAAGGCCTTCATCACGGGTAATAACTATTTTAAAGCCGGCCCGACAGGGCGTTTCATAAAATTTATTGTTTCCCATTTGCGGCCGCTCATGAGGTAACCCTTGTTACGATTATGTTCACAAAAAATGCGACGGTGTTAAATGTAACACATTATCCTATTGTTCTTCAACGTATCGTATGGTTCAACCACAAGCGGTAGCGTCAAGCGATTTTATCTAACATTTCTTGAATAGATTAGGGTTAATTGTTATTTTTAAAAATTAGATGTGTATATATTAAGGTTTGTGTTATTAAAATATCAATAATTAATGTCGTCATAATTCTATGATCGGTCTTAGATTCTAAAAGTGCTTGACTATTTCAAGCCATTTTCTCAAAAGCTTCTGATTTAAATAGAATTTTAGGAAACTATGCTTGTAAACCACAACCCCAAAATTGTCCAATTGTATATTATTTGAAATAAATACAGGTTTATTAAAAGTAAACAAAAATTTGTTTGTTGAATTAAGAATAAAATACGAATATAAATTTTAATAATACAGAGTTGACTGTTAGAATGCACGAAAATTATTATAAATTCAATAATGAAAATCTCCCATTAAATACTTCTTTGTAAAAGCATAAAATCTATCGTTTATGCACTAACAGAACTATGCGAGTGTTGGACAGGTGCAAGGCGTAAAAATTCTCAAACGGGAATGTCAATAAAACGCGTAGTCAGATTCGATGACAACAGTGCTATTACAGGTAATCACATTTAAGCTTTTCAACGTGTTTACATTAAAACAAGTATTTAACGCATAGGAAATAAAAAAAATATATATTGAATAACGTCTTATAAATCTATGAACGCCGGCTGCACGCACGAAAAAACATGACTCATTGTCGCGTTCCGCCTGAGCCGAGCGTGCGAGCGAGAGCGCGGAACGAGCGATCTCTCTTCCATTCCATCGGCCGATGCGTCCGAATAGAAGAGAGACAGCGGCCGCACACAACCTACACGTAAACTGTTGTATCAACTGTTTATAAAGTGAAGTGAAAAGTTAATATGGTTTCCATTGTTTATTACAACAACAATTGCGGCAAGTGATATAATAATTCAATTCAATTCATAAAGGTATGCAATCTTTCATCAATATTTTCTTATGACCTTATCACGTAAAATTATCGCTCGTAAACCGATTTTACAGACAACCAATTTTTTTTATTAACCGATCTAACTAGAAGCACCTCTGTCGTACTAGCACAGAATCGCTGATCGCCCCGCGGCCCGCAAGCGCTCCGTTTTGTTCTAATCGCTCCGTTTTGTTCTAGCCGTAATGAAGACGAATGCGGCGTCGTTAGAGAGACCGACGTCTTAATACGCGGGTCGCGACCGACGGCCCGCACTAATTGTCAGCCGGCGGCCTCATCGTTGATGTCTTCAGTCTCGCAAGTTATTTTGATCCGACTAAATTTTTTCCATAAGAATGTAAACTTTAAGTTAGTAAAACACGCTATACTCATGTAAGTATGTATTGCTTTTGTATACAGCGAAAATTTTAATTTTGACGTGACAACGTCTTAAATTAGGTTGCGGCTGGGAGTCACTTATGAAAATGTAACGCTCGGTAACGTAACGATGAGTCACCGAACGAGACGAATGCCTTGCGTCAACTATGATCGGTCTGCGCGCGCAGCACTAGAGTAGTGCAGCTGCAAATGTATTGTTATTGTATGTATATTTGTATATAAATACGTATGTATGTGTAAAGGTAAAAATAAAATTTTGTTAATATGAAATTCAGTGCGAGATTCTTTGTATAAATTAATTAAATATAATTCTTTGTATAAATAAATGTTTTAAATTGTTACTATTATTTCATCCTTCTTCCTACTATACGAATGAATATTCACATTAAAATGATTTTACCATTCAAAGTCGTTGTCACGTAAACTTTCGCCCGTATACCGACTTACAGGCAACCAAATTTTTTAGACTTCACACCTACCTCGTCAGTCGCGGCGATCGCACATCCGTCTCGAATTATAATATCATTACCGAAATTTTGCTACGTATACAAATAAGGCTCGGCGATTTTAAGCGATGGATCTTATATATGAGTTAAGTTTATCTGCGCCGATTACGTGTAAACTACAATTTTAATATATATATTTTTTTCTTTTTCTATGGCGGTTTGAATTCAATATTCGACAACCCGCTTTTATGATTTTCCCAAAAAAATCCATAATAAAATTTGGCATGGATGGCATAGATGGCATAATCCATAGATGGCATGATATAAAAAAAAAATAGAACACAATTTTTCGTTACCACAACAGAACTCATACCGTCGAGCTGCCAATTTCAGCGTATAGAAAACCCACATCCACAGCGGCACACGAACCAAGGTATTCGATGAACTCGTCATTTCAACGGTCTCTTATCTATAGAAATCTGGGGGCGCAGAACGGTCACGAGGCGACTATGTCGCGGCGGTCGACGGAAATAGTGCACCTCGTAACACTTTATAACAACACAACAATAATTTTGGGGCGAAAGGGTATCGCTCGGACCTCGATGTGTAACTGCTCCTCGGAACAAATAACTCCGAATATAGACCGGCCGTTGTTTATTTCTTAAGCGTACGTTATGTAAGCACGTATACGACAATGATAACGAGGGTCTGAAAATTAACTGCCGCCGGGCAAAGCTTTCTTTGTACGAATAAACAAAAATTTTAACAAAAAAAAAAACTGATTTAAAAAAAAAAACTATTCTAAAACAAATTAAAATGCACTGAAAAGTAAAAAAAATATTGCGTATTTTTCTACAACTTGATAATCAACTTACTTTTTCTACTATCAATACATATTGATGGCTAGAAAAAGTAGATGTGGATGTAGAAGTAGAAAAGATCGTATCTACCTAGGTAAGATCTATGTGTTTACCACGCAAGAAGGTAGATAGGTACTTAACCTAAACCTAACCTAATCTAATCTTACCTAACCACTTCAAATTTAACTCAAGACATACCTATGAATATCAAACAATGATCAAAATATTTTAGAGTTCTCCTAAGTGAAATGAAAAATATTAGATTACTTAAAAGTCAATCAAATTAATGTAATTTAGTTACAATTATTGCTATTTTTGAAGTTGGTGTCAATCAAGGAAACATATATGTAGCAATAGACAGGTAACAAACATAAAAGAATACAGTTAAATTGAGAACCTCCTCCTTTTTAATTTTGAAATCGGTTAAAGATAATCGGCGTCTACACCTGCGTATAGTATAAAGATGATTTTCTATAAATGTGAAATAAAGCCAGATAAATGGCTTTTGATAATGAAATTAGTTTAACTACGTTTTTTTTATGTATGTACTAAAATGTGAGTTTGGGCAATTTATGGTATGGTTCTACTAGGATTGACCGGTATTTGACTTTCATGTACTTTTTTTTTGGCAAGACATGCGATACTGAAGAACTTACGATACAAACCGAAGCCGCTTCGACGCGAGCGACAACCTCCCGTGGGTATACGACAAACGTCCGATGCATCTGCACACACCATTTTCGAGGGGAGTCGTGATATTTCAGCCCGTCGACCTCCGTCGAGATGCCGCGGACAAGGTGAGACAACCGTTTAACTAATTGTCTCGAAAAACGATCGCTCTGCCCGTCGGCTTACGGCCGCGATCAAAGCACGACGCACTCTTTGTCCCGTACAATGGCGGTTGTCTCATGTCAAAACAATAGCACTATTGAATTACGAATCCCATTTTACGACATGTTGTACTTTTATACGGGCGATTTTTTTTTTATAAATGGCCGACGAATGGGGTACCTACTCACGACAGATCAAAGAATTTAAAATTTAAGTTGTCAAGCTGTATATTTTATTTTCAAAATAATTGTTGTAATTATAAATTATCTATGTACATGCATAATTTTGATATTACTATGAGTAGGTAGTCATTATGACTCAAAATACGTTACATAATTATGTGATTATGATCAAATATGACCAATGTAAGATTTAAATTTGAAAATTTATCGACTTCAAATATTTAAATTTTTGCATTTATGTATTTAACACAATATAAATTTAACATTGTTATAATTCAACACACAGTGATTATTCTTTGCTTACAAATGTATTTGCATAACAGCTTTTGCCCGCGGCTCCGTCCGCGTACACAAAATGATTTCTTTCATCTTGTATGTCACCCCATCACGAAATCAAGACCCCAATCGCTATCCTGTTTTCAATTCTCATCCCGGTTCTGCTCTCGATGTCTATGTCGTTCATTCTTGATTCCGATAGCAGTTCAACTTTTGATTTCGACCCCGGTCTAGAACTAAGAAGATTCTGATTCCAGTTCCCGTTCCAGCTTTAAATGTTAATCTTAGTAGGTACTGCTTCTCATTCCGATTCCGGTCACACTCTTGATTCCAATTTCGATTCCGTCTTCGATTTTGACCTCGGCCTCATTTTCGATTTCGATTCCGGTTTCTAATTTCAATTCTGTTTCTTCTCCTGTATACAATTTTAATTATGTTACCGGTCACTGTTCTGATGCAAACGAAGACGTATCAAATATGTACTGATAACATCGAAATATTATTTGGGGTATGTTATTCGAAAATAGTGTTTCTTCCTATGAGTGAAAGAATTTTTAGAATCTTGGCAGAAATATGAAGATGGAGCCAAGTGTTTTTTTTTTCGAAAGCTTCTCGTTTGCGTGTACATATTAAGCTAGTTTCATAGCAAACCAATTCAATGAACAGCTAAAATATAAGTTTTCTTGTCGATAGCTTCAGCGGTATCATATTTTCTGTTTTATAAAATTTCAACACTTATTTCACTCATTTTAAGATTACTTTTAAGAACGATGCATATCAACATTTTTTATTAGTAATGATTAGCTAAAATATAAATTTTGATTAAACAGCGACGTGTACTTTGATTTTCCATACAACGTTTCACCTCCTTTTTTAACCACTACAGGGTTAATACGAAAAAAAGCATATGCATTTTTTTCTCTATTTCTAGCAATAACTAAAATGTTAAGTTTGACATGTGTAGCTTCAGTTGTCTCGACCTTCCGTACGACGGTATGGATCCACCATTTTCACTCTTTTAGGGATTGAATTTCTAAAAATCCTCTCTTGGTGCCCGCTTACGTTATAATACAAACTTCTGTACGAAATTTCAAGCCTCTAGATGCAGTAATTTCGACCGTGCGTGGACGTATACGTCAGTCGGTTTTTCTTTAATATACATATTAACATGAAAAAAAAAATTAAACTGATCACACTTGACTTACAGTTATATCTGGGAGCATTTTAACTTAGGTTTCTTTTAATTCATTTGACATGTTAAAACTGCCATACATTCTGCGGATATTTTATATCTAGATATTTCTCTTAGAGAAACAAGATAGATATATCGCTTTTGGAACTTTTGTGCAATAAGATTGCGTTTTTAGGGTTCCGAGCCAAAATGGCAAAAAACGCAAGCCTTATAGTTCCGTCATGTCCATCCGTTCGTCCGTCCATCCGTATGTCACAGGCATTTTATTCAAAAACTACAAGACTTATACTGATGAAATTTGTACTTGTCTTGTATAATCCGCTACTTCGTTTTGTAGTTGAATAACAAAATAAATATTTCTAGGGGGCACTCCATACTTGTAGCAGAAGCCGAAAGCATTTTTTTTTCAGCAAATACCAGAGTGGTACATATTTCGACAGTTCCTTTAAAACACTTTAAGGTTTATAAGCAATTTTTCAGATTACGTGAATAATTTCGAAAATAATCGTTCCGTTATTTCCAGACATTGTGTTCCCCCCCTTCTAGTATCTAAATCGTACTTCCGAAAAAATTGAAAAAGGTAGCAAAGGTAACACTTAAATATTTCTAACGAAAATTATTATGAACGTGTTCGGATATACTGTTTTCGAGTTATTGCCGAAAAGCTGCGCTTCTCAACAAAAGGACATAAGTGCTATGAAGATACGCTCTTTTGCTGATGCATTTTAGCTTACACGAGTTTAATAGTAATAGTCGAATTACCTACTTGTTTTTCTAATTATAGGCGACTAAAGTGCTTACAACTATTCTGTGCGAGAAACATGGAAAAAGTGTAACGACGTATTTCTTTCATCTGTAGTGCATTTCATTGTAATAATGTCTTCGAAACCCTATAGTGAGCATGGCCCGACATGCTCTTAGCCAGTTTTTTTTTTTTAATTCACACAGCATAGACCAGCACGACGAATCGCAAGATTATAAAGAAGTCGTGAATCTTCACGAGCTGCGGCACAGAGCATCGCACATCGACTGACAACGAGAAAAACAATACAATAACAGCATTGTTAATGCAGATAAACTACAAACGACACGATCGCACAGAGTCGCTTCTGTGCGTGATTAATATTATTGTGTGTATATATCACATGCGGTATGCAGACTGTTGCAATCTATAAACATTGGATCAAGGTCGGTGTTATCTTCGCGGAATTATTATGGCTATTGTTTACTGCTATAAGTTTAAACGCTTAATATAAGATAATATATTAATGTCTCACGTTCCACGCAATACATGTGATATTGGGTCATTCGGTTGTTTTGTCTGTGCGGCTGTATGGTGTTAGCGGTCCGTATCCGAGTGATTGGACATTGAAGAAGTAGCAAAGAAGAGCATTTAGATCAGAAGAAGGACGCCGTATCGGTTTTAGCTTACTTCTACAGGTGCTCGATGTATTTTTAGTCCGTATTACATAGATTTTTTAAGTTAAATCACTTAAATACATCTCTACTTCATAAGATGTGATATTTTTTGTAAATACAGTAATTACAGGATTGCTACTGAATTAAATAGTTAATTTGTGGTATTTTAAAAAACATCTTATTTTAATATAAAAATAATTGTGAAAATAGCACTTATTGAAAGTAAAGCTTTTAAGTGTCTCTCATTTTCTTTCATTTTGTACCAAATTGAATATTCATTTTAATATGGTAGCTTTCGCTTAGTTTGTGAAATGCAAATTTTAATATCTTCTTTACTTTTTAATAATTCTTCGATTATATATTTTATTTTATTTCTGTCTCAGTTTTCCTATTCTGAGTAGGTTTATTATATCTCTTTCGTTACATATAATCCAATACAACTGAAATTCTTTCTAATTTTAAGGGGGCTGCGTCACAAGTAGGCAACGTCTCCCGTTGCCCCCCCTTTTTTTTCAAATATCTTTCAAACGCTTTGTGGAAGCCTTTCCGAGGCTCAAAAACCTAAATCTTTATGAATTACTGTTTGCCTACTACACCTTAGGAAAATATTAGTACAGATATACAAATATTCGAACACCACACCCTACTTTAGTATCGACAGGAAACACGGTGTAAGATTGCCTTTACTATTTCCAAGTATCCGTGTTTTTAATATAATGCCTTAAAATACTATCAATTAAATCATTTTTTTAAATACCATTGGAAAAGCCAATAACGATGTGCGACTTAAAACGATAGTAATGAAAACGCTCGCCGGAGTAGGTTTAACATTTTCACGTATATCAGAACCGTTTAAAGGTTACAATTTGTGGTGGATCGTAGGACGGTCTTAGCCATTGCTCGTAGAAACCACACCATACAACACTCTAGAGAATAATTCTCTTCTTTACTATTGGAAAAGAGTATCATAGGTTCTGGTTTCCACGCCAGCTCCTACGGGTCCAATAATTCTGTCGATTTCCCATGTCGTTCAAGCGAACCTTCTCCGATTGGTTAGCCTTTTTCATGATTGACCGTGAAAGCTAATCACGATCAATATATGAAATCCGCACGCAATTTGATGCCTCACACGCAACACGCAACTCCTGCGCTTCAGCCGGGCGTTCTCATTATTGGGCTAAATTATTGCTTTCTCCTGTGACTTTCCAACACTTAAGTGGCAAACTTTTTTTAGCTTTCCGTAACTTTTGAAATTTGAAGGTCGGGATGAACTTTAGAGATTTCTTAGCGAAAAGCACCTAATATAAAATTATTGAATGACTGGAGCATTATTCTAGACGCATGAAGCTCGTTCGAGTAGCCGCGAGCCGGCGCTTGTGTTTAAGTAATGTTGCTATGTAAAACGATCCTCAGTTGGAATCGCTTATCAAAAGGTTCCCCAGATAACAAAGGCAATTAATTACTGTACGTATTATTGTGGCGATAACATCGGTATAAACATTGATTCCTCTATGCGGGCCAAGTTCATAATCGTTTGATAGCTCATACTTACCCAATAATAATTATTATGCTCGTGTTTTTAAAGCGAATTATACTTTTGAGGTGTGTTGCCATCGTTTAATCTAACTACAATTAGGATCATTTCAGATGTTGTTTGTGAATTTATTTAAGCGTCGATTTAATTTTTATGGTTGTGCATTTAAGAGGTCGGTCAAAAACGAACCGCCCCTAGTCATATCTGCGTGTTAGGGTCAGGCTTCTTTTTTGAACAATCGTTAGCTGTGAATTTTATCACACTTTTGTTCGTCACTTCCTCGCATACAAACAAAAGTACTTGCTTTTTTCAAATTATTCAAATTATTAAATTCAAGCCACTCGTTTCGTGCCTCGGGGGTCACGTTAAATGGCTGGAACTGAAGTACTAAACGATCGGTGATCTGGGACAGCTCGATGGTGGTCAAGGTTGAGGATGACAGTCGGTTAAGGATGGGCTAGGGTTAAGGGTCGTACGTCGTAGAAATCTTGAGAGGGGGAGACTTATGTCAATATAATGGACGCTCAATCGTTGAAACGAACCCGCATTAATTACTGTTTTTAAATAATTAAAAAGTAGGAAAACTTATAAGATTTCATAAAATTGAAAAAAAATCGGAAACCCTATAATATGATACCGTCTTCTGTTCGTCTACTACAGGATTTTTTTCTGAGATAGTTTGGAATATTTGATTGGTGATAATAACAAAACGATTCTGAGAATGAAAATGAAATACCGCTCAAATTAGTTCCCGCACTCAGTTTTATTTCTTAACATATATATTATTAGAAAGTTTTATTTTCAGCTTTTGATTTAGTATTACAGAATGAGAAGTCATTTAAATAAATTCAAAACATATGAATGTGTTGCGTTAAGAATTTTTGTTTACGTAACATTGTAATGACGCTTCCTTGACATTAGTATTCTACCAGATGTAATACTTGGACATCAATTGCACTTAACCCTTTGCAGTTTTTATTTCAAACGATTCAATAAAACTGTAAGAACTGCTGCGTTTCTGAACCGATGATTTATAGGTACGTGGCGTACATTGAATGTTTTTCATAACTCGTAAATAAAACGATTCAAATGTAAAGTTAAATATTTACCGCTTTCAAAGTATTCTTCACTACATTTTACACAATTTTTTATTGGTTCCAATCGTTTTTGAAAACACGAGGACTATTGGTCCGAGGGCATGTTTTTCACGTGCTGGTTGAAAGCTATGACGGCCTCTGCTGGTCCCGTGAACGTCAAACCTCTGATCAAATCTTTGATTTTTAAGAAAATAAAGAAATCGCATGGTTCCAGGTCTGGACTTGATGCGGGATGGATCACGAGCTTTACCTTTACAGTAGTCAAAAAGACATCGTCTTTTCGCGGTGTGCGGCGAAGCATTGTCATGATGTAATAAGATGTGGACTTCTTGGTCGTTTTTTCTCTAACTTTTTCTAAGACCCTGAGCAAACAAATGGTGATGTACCCACTTAGCATTAACTGTCTTTTGTTCTTCAAGTGGAATCGTGCATACAGGACCCGGATTGGAGAAAAAATACGCAATCTTTTTTTGTGCCTACGATTCTCGCCTGCCTCAATTTTGTTGGTTTGCTGTCGTCTTCGAACACCCATACAGAAGACTATTGCTTTCTTTCCGGCATGTAACAGTATATCCATGTTTCACCTTCTGTCACAACGTCATACACAGTATTTAAACGTCCTTGATCGTACTTTAACAACATTTTGTTACACCAATCAACTCGAGTCCGTTTATGTTCGGGGGTGAGTTCACGAGGAATTCAACCCCTACAAAGTTTTTTAACTTTTAAATATTGATGTAAGATTTTTTTGAATTTGACTCATACCATTCCCTAAATATCCTCGAATTTTCTCATAGGTGATACGCCGGTTTTCTTCGATCAATTGCCTAACAGTAGCCATATTTTCCTAGGTGATCGCAGATGAAAGGCCGACTTTCACGAATTTCATCATGGTGAGAAAAATTCAGCCACGATCAAATTCTGCATACCGTCGCCTTACAGTGCTCAAATGTGGTGCTTCCCCCGCAAAAGCATTTTGAAGACGAGCAGTGCAGTCTTGCGGAGACAGTGAACTTTTAAAATCGTAGAAAATCATCGCCCTAAAATCTTTTCGCGTTTATTCCGTTTTTGCAACGAACGACGAACTTGAACCCTTTGTTAAAAACGATTGGCTAGCGACTTCCCGCAAAAAAATATTTTAACAAAGGAATGAGTTTGTTATATTTAAAAAATATAACATTCAAAATTCAAACATTTACGAGCGGCCAGAAGTGCAGAACTTGCAGTGTGCTATAAGTATTATTTAGTTCTATTGGCGATGTTGACCCGGATGCTGATATTATCGAGAGTAGATATATAGTCTTCTAAGAAGAGAACGATTTTATCGCCATCAAAAAGAAGAATATATGTACACCTACGAAGAAGATTTTAACAAAATTATGATTTACAGTAATTATGTGTTATATCTTTGAATATGCGTAAATGCGATATCGGAAAGTCGTTGCTTTGTTGCATTTTGAACAACTACTTAATTGTACAAAAAAATATTCATCTGTGTTCGACTTAGGTGTTTCATGATGGATACGGCCGATATATAGAAGGAGTTAAATTCACCACATCTACTAAAAATTAGATGAGAAAATCTTGTTATATTGTTTTCACACATATCCGATCGTTTTTATGAGTACTCGAGAGAATACTGACATAAAGACTGACTTGAAGACTTGTCCAAAAAATTAGCATTAAACTCTATTTAGGGTTAGCTTAACTGCATACTTTTTACCTTTTAAGTAATTGTTTTAATGCTAAATTCATTCTAAATTATATAGGATATCATTTAGAATGAAGTCCAACTTCAAAAGTGTTTAAACATTTTAGTAGCAAAATGTTCTTCTTTAAAATTATACAATTTCTACCTAAGTAAATACTTTTCTAATTAATAATTTCCGAAAATCAAGATTTATCTATAAATCTTAGGAATGCTATTAAATTGAAATTAATAGAGAAGAACTCGCGCGGACCATAGACATAAATAACTCTCATATTTTCAATTACACAACATTTTGGTTTTAAAACTAGAATTAAGTCACTGGTGAACAACCTTTTCCTATGTATGAACACTGTATTATGGTTAAATGATTCGTAAAAAGTAATTGAAAAATTAAAAACATTTTTCAATGGACTTTTTAGAAAATGTACCATTTTAATAAGTAAACTAAATAATATAGCAATTTTTTCAAAAAACCCTATAGTATTTCAGATTACGAATTTAGGGACACTACGTGTTCAATTCAAAAGTACATCCCATAATTTTTTATACATTACTTTTCTGATTATGTAATTTTTTTGTAGTCGCTGTTGTAATAAAGGAGTAAAACAAAGTCGATAATTGCCCTACAAGTTAAGAAATTCAAGATTTTCATCAAATATTCCTTAGAAATCGTATAAAATTATTAAAGCTATAGGCCGGTTATGAAAGCATGTGGATATTCAAGCGATAGGAAAGATATTATTAAAAAGTTGAGTGCGATAAATATCATATCTCGTTAACTGCCATTTTTTATTCGTCTTCCAGTAATTAACTAATAGTGAAAGTTGCCTATGACTTACAAAAGATATAAACAACAACCTACTTCTCGATCGAGATAATTGCGCAACTTTATTGATACTCAATACGAAGCACGAAAGGGACTAGTACGGACAGCAGAAAAACTAAAAGTTAGTCTTTTTTATAGCATAAGCGAGGGACAAACGAGCAGGTGAGTCATCAGGGATGCTCACCGCTACCCCATGGATACTCGCAACCCTAGAGGATGGGATATCTAATGAAGGGGATTCAGGCCGATGGTGGGAGAGAGGGGAAGTGGGGTATTGGGAATTTCACTCACTAGACGAGACACAACAACGGATGCTGCTAATTCACTCCTGTATTCTGTGAGAGGTGTTTAGGAGAAATGGAGTAACAATGCATTATGTGCGGTAGGGCGACAATCTCTCCTCGCCTGCTGTTCTATTACCAATTGTCTTATCGATGTGTACTCGATGTCATATCAACTCGATGTCGACTACGTGTCTATATTTCGACATCTTAGAATGCTATTTTCTCTTTGACGTTACTATCGCGATACCAAAGCTGGCAATAAATCGACAATGGTCATAGACAATTGTCGATGACCACAACCGAGACGTACTATCTCATTTCTTCGAATGAACAATTATTGTGTGTATAAAAAAATGTACGTGACTATCACGAAAACGGTCCCAAGCAATTCCGATGTAAATTTTTATTTCCATAAAGTTTTTCTTTTGAAGTTTATGTAAATAGTTGCATTGCGAGAAAAACAAGACAAAATAGAAAATTTTTGAACGTTGCTTTATTTAGTACCGTTTCGTAGAATTTTGGGGTAATTATATTGTAGCTATGTCATTGTTTTTTTAATAAAAAAGGGCACTACATGCCGTAAACTTTCAGTAGCACTGCACAAACAAGGTACGTAGATATCTTTTGCATATTATGCAATATATTGCATATATTATTAATCCCGGTTGACCTCATCCATGGTATAGTAATAATAATTAATGTTCTCGGGAACTCGGTTTCCTGAACAGAGCAATCCGACTAAGTCGTGAAATTAAAGTGAATGACGGTGTGGACATGGTCAAGACACTTTGGCTGTCAAACAATTATCCAATAAGTAAAATCATTAAATACGAAATAATAACACCAGAAAGAGTCAAAAACGAAGACCCATTTATATGTGGTCTTCCACCTAAAACTGGAAACTTATTTTGACAGACTAACTGTAAGTTAGCCTTTTATAACATCTCGAAAGTAAAAAAATCTTTACAGTCAACTGAAAGATAAAGTAAATAAAGAAGAATTGTCAAACCAAGTGTGTAGGATCCCATGTTCATGTGGAAGGTGGTATGTCGGCTAGACTAGATAGAAGTTTAAGAAGAGGACAGCCCAACATAAATCGTATTGAAGAATTGAGAACTACAATAAGAACAACAAAACAGCCCTTGCGGTACACCATTTTGAAAACGAAGGGCATAGTTTTCAGTTTGACAGAGCAGAAATTTTAAACCAGGAAAGCAATTTTCTCAAGAGGAACTTCAGTGAAATAATTTATAATAAAGCCTTGGACTGTATAAATTTTAGAATTGATACACATGGCTTAAGTACGGTATATAGTGAGCTAATTAATAGTGTGAGATCCTCTATTGATCGCCGAAATTAATAATTTTTAATCTATGTATTTATTGTTAACGAATTTTAATATTGTCAGGATTTTATTTCAAAGTCAGATATTTATGTTCAGTAGATAACTTAAAAGAGTCACAGTTAATTACCATAATACCGATATAACAGGTTACTCGTATTGTCTATTAACCATAGTGCATTGTAGAAGTCACCCGTGACTTGCTAGTCACAACGTCGTATGTGTGTTGGTATAATTGCCACAGAGCGTACTCGCTTAGTTATCTTGTTAAAAAATTATTTAAATAACATCTATTTTGACGCTGGAATGAGAACAACCATCAATTGTGTATAATTTAAATTGATATTGTTTTATATACATAAAAAAATCTTTGACCTGGTATAATGGGCCAGTATTTAGAACGGGGATGTTAACCTCAAAAAGGAATGTTTATTTTTATGATTTTAATTTTTATCATTGTAATTATAACTGTTATCTTAGTATTATGATGAATTTATTACTCTACAGCTAAAATTAATTTACTTGTATAATTTGGCTTTGAACAACATGTATTGTTATTATGTTTTAGTTCTTCTGAAGAAGTTGGAAATAAATGCCAACGAAATGTTGAAAGGATTTGAAAATCTAGCATCTTATGATTGTATTTGAGTCCAAGTTCCCAAGGACATTAATTATTATATTATTAACGTATTTAAATATTTATTGTTGGAAATAAACAACCAGCAACCTTTCTCATATAATGATATTTTAACGACAAACTCGAAAAACGTCTAGCGAATCTCGCCTTCCCAGATCTTCGCCTTCCTGTATGCAATAAAGGTGCTTAAGAGAATTTGATAAATAACATACCTATTTTTTAGAAGGCGCAGCAAAATATCGAACGTCTATCAGGCAGCTCTAAGCTCGGAATAGGGCACTGTCGCTACGAACAAACGGGCACAGTAGAATAGGGAAAGGCGATGCTAAGTAAAAAAGGTTACTTCATTAACGCGACCGGGTGTTAAAGCGATACCTCGAAACGACTAAGGGACAGGCGAAAACAGACAGTTTCCAGTGAATGCGAGTATTGAGATGAAATGCGCTGCGGATGAGGCCAGCGGAAATTGAGAATTGAATTCGTTATGTTGTTAAATTACTTTAAACTTATTTTCGATCGAAATAAGTTTTTCCAAACTTGTTTTTGATTCTTGTAGGGCACTTATTACATCCAAAAACTATCGATGCTCCCCAAATAATTGACTAATTTTCTCTGTTAGACTAGGTAATGAATTTGATTATTTTCTAGGTTTCCATAATTGCATAGACTTCTAAAGATTTATAGTTGAATAAAATACTTTATTTAATGCCAAAATTTATAACAAATAAACCATTGTATTATAAATATTTTGTAATCTTTGTTTGTTAATGTCTGAACATTAATACTTATCCAGATTCAGTTTTTTCAAAATCAGTTTTACAATATTGATATAAATATTAGTTATTAAATATTCTTATAGAATAAAAATCAAGGCATGCCTAAAATAGCTGTATCGGAAAAATGTAAAGAATTAGAGGTAATATAAAATCAACGAATATCATCACTAAATATACATTAATGTTATAAATAAGAAAACATTTATCCTGTTAAAGTGAACAAATTACGCAATTATAATTTATCACCAAAAATATTTGATTTAGCCTCTACCGTGCATGTAGATAAGCGACGACAATATATTGTTAAGAAGCAATTTTAACCATAAAAAACGGTTTTTCAATGGGAATGAAAATTGCTTTCAACGGAGGCTCATAGATGAAGTGCGGTTAACTTTTCTATAAAGTGAATAAGTATTGACAATTAAAAAAAAAATATTTTACTTAAATTAGCATTAACTTTTTTTCCTCTATCTAGCCTATTTGATTCGTCGCGCGGTTATCATATCATATTGTATTCCGGACATGTTGCATTTAAAATCATCACTTACTTATTCTGTTTCACGGGCGTCGTGGACGGCGTGGGCCTCTTCTCTTCTTTGATGGTGCTGTTGTTCATCTTGGATGTAAGCCTCTTTAATACATCGTCCATGGTTCTCTTATGAGGTTGCGCCAAGGACAAAGCGCTGTTGTGGTTCAGCAGCGAGTTGTTGTTATTGGAGAAACCCAATTTAAGATCGGGGCCCGGGGAGCTGCATTCCGACGAGGGACGCCTCCTCTGAAGGTCGGGCAGCTGGAGCGGAAGAAACGAGGATGGTACCAGTAGGTTGTTTGTCATCTCTAAGGTGTGAGGGCTGAATCTCAACTTCTTGACGGGCCTCTCGTCCTCGAAGGTCAGGTCCTCGTCGCTGATGGAGCTGCTTGATGATCGAGGGGAGAACTTGTAGTAGGGGGGCCGTTCGTCGGGAGGGCGGTCGTCTACCTCCGAGCTATTCCCGTAATCCAGTGTCGTGCTCCCCGAGGGTTCGTTGCTCGTGCCTTCTTGCAGTTTACTGGGCGGTGATTTCCGTTTAGATGACATGTTTCTGCGAGACAAACAGATTTCAGGCATTAGTTACATATCGGCGACAGACGATTTTTGAAAGTAAAGTTAACGTAAAATTTGAACACACAGACCGGTGGGGTCTAATACGATGCGTAACTAAATTTAATACGTCCACTTATATCTACGGATACTATTTACAACTCGCTATTCCCACACGAATTTTAACGGGTTACAATAACTCTATTTGCAAATTATTTCAAACAAAATTTCCGAAAATTAGATCTTAGACGGTTTCTTTAATGTATTAACTCGTCCACGGGTAAAATACAACGTTATACTGCATAGTGTCAGATTTTAAATATGATTAATTTTTGCTAAAGTAAAGTCAAGGATATTAAATATATTTCCATGTCTTCTATATGAATTTTCCCTCGATAGCAATTTGATTTCAATCGCAATTTCAAGCTAGTTAAATCTAATCTCGGTTCAGCGTTCGCTACTACCGCTCTATCGTTAAGTATAAGCTATTATCATAACACAGTCTAATGAACAAAATTATTTTCTAATATACATAACTTAAACGTATTATTAAATTTACGCATGAACACCACCACATATATACATATCGAAATGAAACCTTTTTCACAAACAAATTCACCTCTGATTTGAATCATTGTACGTTTATGAAGTGTGGTATTCTAAACACCATACAACTATCTAACTGAAAGTCTTATTATTTTAAGGTCATTTAGATCTAATAATTTGGACATAAAGGTAGTATTTTTCAATTATATTTAACTTCAAATAATTTGTAAGTCCTATAAAAACATTACAGTGCATTTTACCTATTTCAAGAGTGAGTTAATTTTGCAAACTTATGGAAAAAATGGTTTTCAATTCTAGTCAAGAACATAAATATCGGTATTGGCATTTTATTCCTATTTTTATTACATGTCTTATTCAATAATGACGGGCCTGCTGTATACAATTTCATTAAAAATGTAATAGCCTTATAAGATATTCATTTCCAAAACCTTTTTTTAATGATTTCTTAAGTTACAAAAAGCACCTACTACTTATCTACGATATTTCGCGATATAATATAATATAATAATAAGATTACCAACCGTTAATGTATTTTAATCTTTATCGAATTTAAAAATCGCAAACTGGCAACTCCATTTCAATTGTTTGTGTAGATTTATAAAGATTTGCAATTAATTATGACTTATGTAAGATTGTAGTGGAAGCTTCCTTCTTATTGTAAAGATTTAATATAAAAAAGGGGAAGATTTTCCCAAGTTAATAAAAAATGATCCATAAATCAACCACGCATACTAAGTTAAATATATCCTTTATATTAAATAAGTATTTAACTTATTTAATTACTTAAATGGTTCGAACGAGCTACTCATCCGCAATACAATACCAATGTCTTTTATTTACTATTGAATAAAAAAAAAGCAAATAATCGTTATCGTCATACAAATACAAACAAACATCAAAGCACACAAGTTTTGCTCGAAAAGCCGCATCTGGACGCTGGGATTGGCAAATTCGGTTTCAAAGAGCGTTAGTTAACGAACGAAGTCGGTTCGTTAGTATAGCTAATTGGTCCTCCTCAGACATCCAGCCCCGCCTTATTGGCTGTGCCAACAACGAATTTCTTGAGCAAATACCCAATGTCTGAGCTTTGTGAATTCACTCAAGCCGGCCGTTTGCCTTACTCATCCCCCCGTACATGCGGCTAGTTATCTATTTAACGAGACATAGTTTATTTTGTTGCCCAAATTCAGTAACAAATCGCTACAACGTATTGCAGCGATTCTAATCGGAGTTGATATATATTACCTGCATCGATACAATGGCTGTTTAGACTCGTAATTGTGATACCGCTGGTATAACTGGCAAAACCATGAAAATCATTTACGATCATTCACATGTACATAGTATAAACAAGAACCGGATATTTGTTTCGTGTCGGTCGTAAATACATACGGCCTAGCACCTTTCATTGTCACCCATAGTCAGGATCTATAAATTTCGTTGAGAGGGAGCATTTTCCAGGAGTTCGTTTGTAGAGTGTTTTTCTCCGCTACCTTATTATTCAAAAGGTTTAGACATTGAATATTTGTATTTCTCTTAGCAAGTAAT
Source organism: Eumeta japonica (assembly GCA_005406025.1). Lineage (NCBI taxonomy): Eukaryota > Metazoa > Arthropoda > Insecta > Lepidoptera > Psychidae > Eumeta > Eumeta japonica. The sequence continues at coordinate 398,820 of BGZK01000300.1, read as the reverse complement.
AAAACCAATACACATCTACAATGTTTACACTTATTACAAAACTCTAAGATATTTCGTCTCTTTACTGTGGACCGATTAAATCGTTTGATTTTTTAGTTGTTTGACGATTTGGAATGCAAGTTTATAAAAAAAAACGCTCCGGTTTTCATATAAATCTATTCTTCGCCTATTTATTATAATTCATTACCTCATTACTTGTACTTCACTTCACGCCTGTCTTCTAGGACAGTAGACAGATATTTATATAATTGTCCTGATACTGACACATCAGCCAAATCGACATCGATGTAACTTTTCATAAAATGAAAATCGATTCTCAGGAACACTTCCATATGTCATTTTTTTTCAGCGAATCATTCGTTTAGCCGACATATAAGATTTACTGAAGACGAAAATGAAGCAAACTATAACCGATGCACATATTAATTGTGATTAATATTAAATATCCTACAGCAATTTGGCACTCAGTACATATTTATTATCTTAATACGATATTGTGTTAAAGTCATTGAGATAGATGTGTTTGTATATATATATATATATATATATATATATATAATGTAATACATATATTAAGGCCAAGTGCAATGCCAAACGCAACGCGTCACGCCCCACACTGTTTTGTGAGAAGGAGAATCGACTTAAAGCGGCAGAGTAAGGAAAATGGATTGTCATTTAGTTACGCAGAACTTTTTGTCGTAAGCGACATTTTAGTTTTTTATTTATAATGAGAAAACTATTTATTATAAACAAAATGCTTAAGGCCAACCCTGTATAATTATATTTTACTAATAATGTTTAAATTTTGTTTTTTTATCGTTTGTCCTGTTAGAAATTTATTGGTATTAGTGTTTTAAGTGAACGTACTTTAGTATTTTTTATCATAAAGAACGTGCTGTGTATTTAAGCTTTCCCTACGGTAGAACTCAGAACATATTTTGTATACTTAGAATTTTTTTTTTGAGTTTGCTAGGTATAACAGTTTTCTAGAAATATTCGTTTAAAGGTACCCATAATCAAAGCATACTTGGCCTTAATAATATATATATTATGCAATACAATACATTGTAGACAATATAATATCTTTTGTCAGGATTAGAAAAGGACACAACACTTTAGTGTTGTAAATCACATCGCTTATTTTGACTAACATGCCAAAAACGGTAGTAAACGTTTTCAAATTGATTGCGAATTGTATTATTGTATACATTGTGATTGGTGTGAAAAATAAATTGAGAATCGATTGAAAAACTAAATAAGTGTTTGTGTTGATAATATTATAGCAGTAACAAACCACAAACGTCTGTTTGTACCATGAGTAAATATTGACGCGCGAAGAAATCATACATACTAATAATACCATAGATATACAAATCAAATATTGTGGAAGTGACAAAATTTAGTAATGTAAATTTAATCCATGTTATAGTGAATTTTATACGTATTGTGATACGATAATCGACCCTTTAATTTTTTAATGCGTAAATATTTTAAAACCAAAAATGAAATGAAACGTAATTATAACAATAACTTTGATATAATTTTATAAGAGCCTTGTGTTAATTTAACGTAAGACTTTAAGCAAACCTACAATAATTATTTGCAAAATATAAAAAAGGAGGGTTTTATTTACTTAACTAGTACAATGATTTCCACTAAATATTTTTAATATATCACTAGAGCTTGTTATATGCCATTAAATTATTTTAGTACTTTTAACGAAAATACTTTTTTTACATCTAACGAAACTGTGTCCATGTAATTCCATCAAAATAGTTTTGTTGAGATAAAAAAGTTAGTTTAATATACTGTTCCCATGATGCTGGAATTTTCAGATATTAAACTTAAATGAACAAATATTAAACTTTGATCTCAGCTAAAAGGCCGAGAAGCGATAGAGTAGCGTGGGATTGCCTAAGTCTGATCGTCGGCACACTTATAGTTCGATGTAATTTTTTTTTTCGTTAGCGCCATCTATTTAATAATATTAGAAACAGTTAATTAAGCAATAAAATATTCTTAATAACAAAATAGTCTTGCGTAGAAATAATACAATTCATTCTTAATATTAACAAAAAAACGTTTGGTTGGTATTATCATAAAATTTGTGTTTATATTTTATGAAATATTCTTGTCAACATAAGCATTGTAAAATGTAACTTTTAGCTAAGACTAATATTTGAATGTGTAAGATGAAGTAAAGCAATTTTAATCAAAGTCAATTGTCATCATAAGATTTTTTTATTTGTTAATATTATGACATAACGGTGTCATTTTTCCAAATGGTTATTTATTGTTAGTTTAATATTTATTACACGTGCATTTCTAAAAATAATATTTTTAAAGTAATTTATAAGTTAAAATGGCTTAAACGATTTATAATTCCTTTAAAAAATTGTATGAAAATGATTTCGAATACTATATATTACTTCTCATTCTATGTTAAACTACAACATAATCTTATTTATATCACAAAACATTTTTATATTTTGTCACATAATATTATGTACGCATATTTTACAAAAAAAAAAAACCTTAATCAATATAAAAGTTTAGTCTTTGACATTTCTTTTAGTTAATATTATGTTTTGTATCAGTTATTGTTACTAAATACTGTTTGTTATGTTTATCATGAGAACAGTTTCGAGTATTTTACAAAATACGATTCCAAAATTATGTAAAGTTACCACAATATGTGCTACCGAAAATATTTTGTTGCTTTTACAAACAAAGTGTACTTATAAATGTCACCACTATCATTTCACCTTAACTTGAAAGCAATCTTTTTTAAACAATTTATTTGAATTTACTACATTAAAATAAAACCACATTTTTACAGTTTTGTTGAAATAACATTCTTTTTTAGGGTTCCGTATTTCACAAAAGGAAAAACGGAACCCTTATTAGATCGCTTTGTTGTCCGTCCGTCCGTCTATCTGTCAAGACCCTTTATCTCGGGAACGCGTAAAAGCGTCCAGTTGAAATTAAAACCATGTACTAAAGTCTACATTCCCTTAAAGTTGTGAAAATATAAAACTTCTAAGATAAAGTCAAAAAAAATATGGCAATTTATGCTGCAAAAAAACGTATATTTTGACACATTCAAGGCAATCAAAATTTATAAGGTATTTTCCGTTAACGCAGAACTATAAAATTTGGCAAGTAATACCATCTTATACTATAAGTATATGAAAAAATCTGAAAATTGTACATTTGTAATTAAATTCTAAAAAATATAGTCTTTATTTTTTAAAGTACGTAATCAATCATCGAGGTTAAGCAACGGTAAGCGTAGTCATAATTGTATTGGTAGCCAAATTTTTTGTAAATTTTTTTATACTTTCACTAATTTTTACAGTAGAAAAAAATTTGAAATCCTAAAAATGTTTAACTACGTCATAAAAAATCACAAAAAAATGCTCGGAAATGCTCGGAAAGAATTGCGAGACTCGATTCTTGCACTATTTATAATATGTAGGTACTAGCAAATTTGTACGGAACCCTCGGTGGACGAGTTCGACTCGCTATTGTCCGGTTTTTTTTATTATTTTTCAGTATTTACACTAAACTGCACGAGGAATCAACGAAATATAGAATCTTATCGTACGAAAACGGATTTGTGCTTTGATCTCGTTCACACGTTTTGATAATTTTATATAATACGAAAATACCTTGATGCTGATTATTGGAATCGTAATGCTAATTTCTTATATGTCGTAGCCTATACTATTTTTAAATTAAAGAAATAATCTTTAACATTTATCTTTTAAGATTGCCTTTGGCGATGGGAGGAGATATTTAAGTGATAATTCATTATTATTAAAAATATAATTGAACTATTAAGTTAAGTCGATAATCTCGACCTCATATAGCTTAAAATCAATATAGCAGTACATTAGATTTATTTACTATACTTATTTCATATGTATTAAGCTTTTTTTTAACATTAAACAACCTTAAATGGAATAAAACAATTATTTCAAGTTTTACCTATACTTAATTTGTTCCGTTGATGTCTTATCTGCTATTCATTTTTAAGGTTCCGTACCTTAAGCGGAACCCTTATAGGATCACGTGGTTGTCCGTCTGCCTGTATGTCGAGATCTTTTTTCTCAGGAACGTAAGGAAATGTCAAAATGTTAAAATTAATATCAAATAAGATATTCTTTCGGGCTCTCGGAGTCGTAAAAATCAAACTTCTAATTTAACTAAATAAAAAAGATCTCTATTTATGCCTTATATTGTGGCACTCGCAAGTAAAAGAAAATCTATAGGGTATTTCCCATTAACATAGAATAATCATATTTAACAAAAGGCAAAATATCACGGCACAAGTAAAGGAAAAAGTCTTGAAGATTGTTAATTTGTCTTATATATTTTTTGCAATTACAATTTGTCATTTATAGTTGAAATATGGATCATAATGTAGATCAACGTATGGGAAAACATTTTCTGACTTCCCGATATGAAATTTCAATTTTCTTTTCTGATTTCAAAAAAATCGGCAATTTAAAAAAAAAATCAAAAAATAAACCAAACATAATTTTCGGAATTGACGGATCGATCTTCTCCAACATATCGGTAGATTAATCAGCCAAAAATAGTCGACATTTTCGACGGACGGAACAATCCGCATACATAAGTAACTACGTACGGAACCCTCCGGGCGACGAGTCCTATTCGCGCCCGTCCGGCGTTTTAATTGCAATATCGCCGCTGATCGTGAGTTCATCTGCGAAGTCCGGCGATCGGCCCGCGCGCATCCTTACTTGTCCGATCTAAGACGGCCGCCGGCGCAATTTCCTTCGCCTAATCGACGGTAGGCGGGACACTTGTAAAGATTAGCTTTACATCGGCCCCCGCCCTAGATTAATTTAGGAACGGATGCTCGCAGATATTCCTAGTAGATTAATATGGACGGCTACGGCGATGGTTTGACCTTTTGGATACTCCAGCCTGTCCGATATTTCTGTATTCAATAACTACGTAAGGCCCTGTCGATTGGAATATATAACTATGCTATTTTAATTAAATATTAAGTATTGACTTATTAACAGTCAGATAAAAAAATATTAAGATGTCATCCTTTTACTAATTTACTTGAATATACTTTTATCCAAATACTAGCCGCGCAGTGTCCGCTCAGCCGAGAATTATGGGTTAAGAGAATCAATTAAAAAAAAAATTTGCAAAGTGTATAGAATTAACAAAAAAATCGTTAAAACACATACGATTATATCAAAATCACTAAACGTTTCGTCATGGTACTTTAGCCATCTAACGCGGAACTATATGTGTTTTAAGCTGTTTATTTTTTTGAATTTCATACACCCTTCACATTTTTATTTTATTTATTTCTATGGCTCAATATATTTAGAGGCAATTAATTCAGAGTCTACTACATACAATCGAGAAAATACTACAGAGAATTTTGAAAACTTTTAAAAAATAAAAGATGTTTTAAATCGACTGTATTTTGACGATTGACGCGTTGCATAAACCAGGAATGTAGTACAATTCGATCAACTACCTATCAATTGTTTTTTTTCCCCTGCACGCTTTCTATGGACTATTTTCAAAAGCACCGTTGCATTTCAAAATTGAACAAAACAATACGTTTAAACAAACAATGAGGGTTTATTGCGTTACTCGCGACAGCAATCGAATTAAGCGTTTGTTCCGAGCTGTAACAGACAGACGCGATGGGGCGCTGGACAACTCAATCCCGTTTATGATAAAAGCAATTCGGGCGCCAAATTGAGCACACGCCGACAACAATAGCTTTACGGGCTCACGATGCAATAGGCGCTTTACAACGTGTTTTACAGACTTCTGTCGTATTTGCAACATTATGGTGGGGATGTTTGCATCATCTCATTGCTCACACCAGTGATTAAGCATTTAGAAGAAATCGGCAAAGAGAGTTGTACAAAACATTCTTTGTCTGCAATGAAATGAAAATAAATGATAACAAAGATATCTGTACCGATTCACTGATACCAAATAGCTTATATAATTGTATGAAGAAATTTCTAAATCGAATCAATGAAGTCATAAATAAAAAAAATTATGTGCAACGCAGAAAATCGATCGATTTCACACATAATCTGTGCGAATATGTTTATGCAAATTTTCTGTCATAAAATTCACTGATAAATAATGCTATTACATTGGAACGTGCTTATCGTGTGAACCCGTACTCGTTTAGTTGGCGGGCGTCGACAAGAGAAGCCGGACGAAAGGTTTATAGTAAAAGCCTCTTGGATAAATATGATACTTTAAGCAATATTTAAAAATTTCAAGAATCGTATGTCCACAGCTCAACAGCAGTTATTGCAAATATTAAATGTCTGAGAGATAAAAGCGAACTAAATACAAAAACGGAACATGAAAAAATAAATCAGTATTTTACGTAAAAATTAAAAAATATTTAATTTTCTACTCTATGTGCAATGCGGATTCTTACGTGTATTTTATATTGGGCTGCTGAAAGCAGACTTCAGTGTTCTGTTCGGCCTATATTGGTTTTATATGTGGAGTCTAAAATTCCTTGGTTATTTCGAGAGTCAATTAAATTTCACGTCAATCTTTGTCTAATGAAATAGTTCCAATTGAAAATTGCATTTTAAAGTAATTACCAACGATAAAATATGATAATAAGATGCGACAAGGAGCAAATTCAAATTGTATATGATATAACAAAGAAGCAAGTATTAACCAATCACTATCAACAATTAAATACCTTCTCCAAAAAGTTACCTAAATATAATTCACAGCAATATAATTGAAATTAAATAATACTGTATGGTCCCAGAATACACTTAATTTTTTTCATGAACTTATTATAGAAATTACTTAATTTCTACATGAACATTCCTTTGTGGACAATAATCTAAAACAATATATCCATACTAATATTATAAATGCGAAAGTAATTCTGTCTGTCTGTCTGTCTGTCTGTCTGTCTGTTACTCTTTCACGCCTAAACGGCTGAACGGATTTTGATGACATTTGGTATGGTGATAGATGATAACCTAGAAATGGTCATAGGCTATAAATAATCACGCCATCGTTCTTAGGGGGTAGGCAGTAGGCAGATAACTAAATTGAGTTAGTGATTTTTAGTCGTTTTTGTTGGGACTTTTGCTCTTTCACGTCTAAACGGCTGAACGGATTTTGATGAAATTTAGTAAGGTAATAGATGGTTACCTAAAAACGGATATAAGATCAAAATGATCACGTCATCGTACTTAGGGGGTAGGAAGTAGGCAGAAAACTGAATTGAGTTAGTGATTTTTTATGGTTTTGCTGGGAGTTTTGCTCTATCATGCCTAAACGGCTGAACGGATTTTGATGAAATTTAGTTAGGTGATAGATAGTAACCTAGAAAAGGATATGGGCTATTAATATTCATGCTATCGTACTTAAGGCGTAGGCAGTAGGCAGAAAACTAATTAAGATAGTGATTTTTAATCGTTTGTTTAAAAGTTTACCTCATTCACGCCTTAACGTCTGAACGGATTTTTATAAGACTTGGTTAATTTGAAGATAGGATCCTAGGCACGGACACAGGCTACTTTTACGGCGGGAAAATACCTCATTCCGCGGAAATCTAGCGTGATCGTGTCAAGAAGCGCATGACGCCATAGCTACTGAAATGATTTTGATGTTTTTTAAACTGAGTGTTACTAAGACTTCAAGTTAGTATTTGATCACTTAGAGGGTAGGTAGGCGCCATAATTTAGGGAATTTATGATAAAATTTTGATGCAACTGTCTTTATTTAACAGTTTTACTTGGATCGAAACTTAGCGACATTCCATCACACTACTTAACTTATAGGGTTGGAAGGTACCAAAATTCAGACCACTTTTAGCATTCATTTTCGCATTCGATCATTTCGAAAATCGCATTCGCTATGACGATAAATAAAGCTCAGGGGCAAACATTAAAAGTAGCCGGCATTAATTTAGAAAAGAGTTGTTTTTCTCACGGACAATTATACGTGGCTTGCTCACGTGTTTCAAGTCCACAGAATCTCCATGTGTTGGCCAGAGAGGGAAAAACAAAGAACATAGTTTACAAAAATGTACTACAGTAATAAGGCCTCTTATTTTTAGCTTCCTACATTATTATACTACTTACATTAAGTTAGTACTTCCTACGCAGACGATGTTGCGGATGTCACACTGTCTAACATCGGGGGTTGGCAGGTAGGTAGTTAGTAGTATTTTAAACCGATTTACATTATTTACTTTTTGTATTTACTAAGGAAACATTCGGAGCTATCCATTATGTGCTTAGGTTGCTTTTGAACAAATTTTGATGTGAAGTTGAGGACCGGACCACGATAGTGGGACATTGTTGCAGGGGGACTTACAGCCGGGAGAAAACAAAAAAACTTATGCGGACGAAGTCGCGGGTAAAAGCTAGTATTTTTATAAATTTGACAACTAAAAAGCTTGTATAGGCGTATTGAGCTATGTCTTCTTCAAAAAATTTTATTCTACACAAAATTATATTTTGACCAAATGATAGATGTAGCAATCACAGCTCAAACACTAAGTATCTAATGGAAACTTAAGTTTAAGATCCCTTTTTAAGTTAAGTGAATAACTTGTTTAAATTATGTGAACAACCGATACAAACTGGAAATCGGGAGAGAGGCTAGAATTATAAATGCATAGTGTGCATTTTTGTTGATTGTACAATTATGCATTTTATCCCTGAATTCAGCTGCTGCCAGTGCACCCGGTACCCAGATATCGAACACTAATCCATTAATAGCTTCAGTCGTTCTTTCCTGAACGCACGTCATCACGGACGACGTCGGTGCGGTGTCCGGGACAGCCGGCGCTCGGCGAAATCGGTTTACCGGTCTTGTCTCTCCGGGCGTTAACTTCGTTTCCCGTTCGTTACTCCGGCGCATGCATCGCCTATTTGTCAGAACTAGTGGGTAACTAAATTGCAGATATACAGTTTATTATTGTTGCTTACTTAAATTAGGCGTTACATATTCTTCGCTTTATCTTTCGTTGCATTATATCGTAAATCGGATTAAATCATTGTAGTATTCTCATATCAAAAATAAAAATGCGAAATCGTACAATATATATGTATGTAATTTACAAAATACAAAGTCTACATTTTTCAGTTTCGTTTATGTTTAGGCATTTTACACGTCAATTATTCACGAATTCAAGAACTTTGTATAATGACAGTCAAATGCTCAGATGCAGTCAATTAGTATAACAATTAAATATGATCCAGTTTCAATGCTTTCCAATGACATCGATTTTAAGTTTCAAATGTTATATATTTCATTTCTATTCTTATATATCCAATTTTGAATAAGCGCCTCACTAAGACGTACGAAGGATGAGAAAATAACGAATTGGGGGCGGGCGGGCGGCGTTGAAATAGGCCGACCGATTTTACCGCCCTGCTTTATTTGCGCAGTTTTTTTTTTCTTGATTTCCCTTAAAATAATTCGTTTTTTTTTTTATAATAATATATATATATATATATATATATATATATATATATATATATATAAATTATTCCAGTATTTCTTTAATTTTTAACAAAGTCGCGCTTCATGCTGTCGGTAAAGTAGTATGAATGAACTGTCATATTTTCCCTATGGATGACAGTTAGGTCGGTAAAGTAGTTTGTCTAGAGTTTTATAAAAAAATCGAGTTCTGTTGTTTACGTCAAAGAGATTTTATATTCTGTGTAAGATTATTTTAATAAAGCGAGAGATTCAGAATTGTGAAGGAAATGATGCGTGGAGTAACAAACGTTAAATGTTCTTTCTTTGTTCACAGGTAAGGGTTTCGCTAAGTGTGTGTACAGGTTTGTAATTGAATTATAAAAATAGGTTAAAATAAATAAAATAATAAAGAAAATATTTGTTCGCATAGCAACGCAAGTTTATTCATTTGCTAACCTTTACGATTTGAAACCAATAATCTTATACTATGTGTATGATTTTATGAAATCTATTTCGAATGCAAATTGACTTTCATTATAAAAGATATTAATCAGAACTTTAAAGTTTCATTAGCACCACCTGTTTATATTTTCTTACCTATTATTGCCATTATTTTAGCAATGCCAAAGCAGTAAAAATAGGAGATTTTCGATATGCCGGTTTAATGCGATTTTAGGAAACGTCCGAATAAGAAACTAATTACACGGGACGTCCGTCACTCTCAACGCGAAAATATTTTAAACGCGAAAACTCTGTATTAACGCAAGTTCGCCTTTGGGAATAATTGTAGTAGAAAGTGCAAATTACTTTATACGCAGAATTCGTTTCGAAAGGACCAAAAAGAATGAAATTTGGAATTCCGCTCGGAATAAAGTAAAGAACTCTGTCCTGGTTCAACCATTCCCATTTCGATCTGTAATAACACATTTAAATAAGGTTTCACTCTAAAGGCGTCATATAAAAGGACGACAGCGGAACGGAGAAAATGGAATAAGCTGAAAAAAAAAAGCCTTCAAATGCAGGCGCCGGTACAATGAGGAATAAAAATTAAATGGGAAAATATTGTGAGGCGGCCTTAATCGAATGAGAGAGGAAAACATTTTTTTTTTCTCTCTCGCGGGGAAAAAGTCCTCGAAGTATTTACCTCGGAGGTCGCGTAACTCGGTTATACGGCCTTGTAATGAACTTGTATACAACGAACTGGGAATTAGTGCTAAAAAAAAAGATCTCTCGATTCTAGTCTATTAAACGTGGCCTGGAAGCGAAGTTTTATTTGCGTCTGAAAAGTCATTTATGTAGTACTTAGAATACAATTCATTATACGACCAAAATGCGAAGTACGGACGTAGGACGAGTGCGGACGAGCGGTCGAGGCCCGACTACGGCTAGATTGACCTATTTTTAATTCAGGTTAAATTAAGCAACTCGCTTCGTGACTCGGCGGGCACGTCAAGCCGTCGGTCTCGGATGTCGTCGTCACGTCGGTGACGATGGTCCTCCATAACCGGCTATTTCTAGATTGAGCCGGAGTGAACAGGATTTTTATTATTAAGTCGCCGTTTATGAAATATAAACATTGCGGTAGAGTGTACATCAAAAATGGAATCTTTAAAAAATATCAAAGCATTATGTTTTGTTTATATAATGTCTAATTCGATCAATTGAAATCGGAATATTACCATCCGGTAGGAACTGTATATAACAGGCTTTCGAAGGAAAAAGCAGATAAGTTTCTCAGAAAAATGAAAATATTGTGGCTAACGTGGGTATCCGGTTGAACTTGGAGAGCTTTCGTGCAGGCTTTGCTCTGTTTTTCGACGTACTTCTAATGTATTCAGGGGCAAAAACGTACAACGGGCTTTTACTTTTGGTCACGACAAACGGCGTGAACAAACGAAATAGAGTTTCGGATATCGTACGATTTAAATGTGGATTCGGCGACTAGATAAATGCTTGGGTGCGATATCGTGCGCTTTTTGACCTACACACTTTGATCGTCCGACGCGGAATGGCTTGTGGACGGTCTCAAACTATCCACCTTTTGAACTCCACACACCCTTCACAGTTTTCTTTACATATTTACTTTGCGGATGGGTGACAGGCAGTTTCAATATGCATATAATAACAGACCGGTTTGTGATTGTAAGAAAATATATTTGAATAGTTTATAGCAAAACTAAAGACTCATGTTTGAAAGAAAAATTACAAGTGAACACGCGTCTTACATGTAAATAGAAAAAAAAAGTTATTACGAAATTGTTTTCATGTGTAACCTAACTTAAAAAGCTCACACAGAAAACGACATCGAGAAATTACTTGAATGTTACCTTGCAACGAACATTTCCTTCGCCCCTAACAATGGGGAAAATTACCCGTCGAAGGGCAACAGGGCATGGCAGATACACCGGGGTAAGCTAATGTGGAAATAACTTATTTTATTTAATATAAGTTATAAGCACTTATTGAATTTTTAATAATAAACCCTTGTGATATTTATTCGCTTCAATACTGATTCTTTCATCAAATTAAATAGAACATAAGTTTAAGAAATAAATGAAATTTCATTGGTTTCGTTAATTTTTTTACAAAAATTTACGAACTTTATAAATCATGCAAATACCATATGAAAAAAACATAAGTACAATTTTTGCGTACGATTATAGCTTGCGCGATATCCGTATTATTTGGTGATTAATAAATTCTTGATTTATTTAACTATAAACATTATTATTCTTAAGAATACAATTTTTTTAATTTTTGATACCGATTTAGAAATTGCTTATCTAAATGTTAATGGTCTAGCTAATTTACAGCTAAGTATTAGGTGTATCTAAATGTTATGTATATTATATGTATGTATAATTATATATTTATAACATGAATATATACTGACATATGGTAAATATCGATATTATGTATAATTCTTCATTATTATTATGTGCTTTAATAAAAAGCAATTCAATTTCGCCTGATTCAGTGATAACAGACCCACTGTTATCAGTGAATTAGTCAAAATGGATTTTTTTTATAAAACATATACCAACCGGTCAAAAGCGATGTTATGTCGTAATAGTTTGTATCCCTTCGTATAAACATTACCGTTTTCATTTATTTTTTCTTACAAATTTCGCAAAATTAATCAAAATCATTATATCGGTTTCATATTCGGTTGACATATTCAAAAATATATAGAATTGACAGTAACAAAAAGGAGCATGAAAATATACAGGAAGATTGTTGGAAACATTTTCCGTGAAAAATTTTTCAGCGATGGTGTGAAATGACTCATGAAATACTTCACAGAAATTGTTATCTTTGACGCGGTCGTTTTTAGTGCAACAAAATTTCTTTTCTCCTAACAAAACTTATTATGTTTGCATTCAGATTGTTCTACGAGTTGTTGAAGTGTGTCCAATTATACTAACACACGTCAATAAAAATGAAAAATGAAGGCGACGGTTGACTGAGAACACAAGATATGAAAGTTATGACAAATCTAATAATAGATGGATAACTTGCTGGACGGCCGAAAGGCATTTGAGAAATTTTCATTTCTAAACAATATGGGTTAAGATAAAAGATAGAACTATATTTTTTTAATTCATACGTACTGTTTAAGAATAAAGTTATATGTTGTACCTAGTGATATTGTTTATTTATTATTATGAATTCACTGTATTGTATTAACAATAAAGTCAAATTGATTGTCATCAGTTATATTATTTTATAAAATATATATTTTTTGTTATTTTACAAGACATTTTCGGTTATCAATTTGTCATCTCAGAAAATTGAATATAATACGCTTAATACTATGAATAATTTGCAAGAAGGAAAGCTAGTGAACATTTAAAATTATCTGTGTGTGTGGTGTATTTTGCTCACACGAACACATTAAAGGTCGTCAACTATTTTATAGGTAAGCGGGGCCGAAAACCACAAAAGGTAAAGAAAAGTAAAGGGATATAATTTAAAATTAATAAACCTTAAGAAGAATTAGGGAGCATTGCATCAGCTATAATAACCTATATTGTTTGATTTAATCGGACATTACGATATATATATATATATATATTTTTCTTAATTTGTTTTCTTTTTCTTTACTTAAATATCTTTAAGCGTTCCAAGTTGACATAACTTTGTATATTATGCAGTGGGAAATGATTAATAAATAAATTTAAGTTGGAGCAATATTTGTAGGAGAGAATTTTGATAATGTATCCACAAAAATAGTTAAAAGGCATAACTTTGGAAGACCTCTATAAGAACTAATGGGCACGAGTTCGGACAGTATGGCGTTTTCGTGAAAGCTGTAAAGGTCAAAATAGTCATCACCTAGACAGAGATCTAGACTGAAGTATTGTCCCGAGATACGCATCATTTGGATTAAGATGAATCTTATCAATGCTCTTACGTAGCGAAATATCATTGCTCATGCGTTTCGATTGATATAATCCAAACTCACCTTATCTACTTATCAATATTCAATAGGATACAAAGCTTAGCACTATAAAGAAAAGGAACCTTGTATTGAAAAATTCTAACGTCAGAAGCATGTAAGTTTTAATATACAAATTTTAATATACAAATCGTCTTATTAAAAAAATGTTCATTTTATGTCTCCCAAATTTCAAAACTGAAGAAACCGAATACACATTGAATTGCTGGTGATATACAGTAGGAAAAATAAAATGGTAGAAAAGTCATATTGCTAGGAAGAAGCAATTTCTTAGAACAAAATTATATTTGAAATAATGGGCAAAAGACATCACTTGCGGGAAATTCATTTTTAGACTCCTGTCTAAAAATGAATTTCCCATGATGCAAACCACTCGTCGCTGACCCTGGAATTTGCTCTATAGTAATTAATAGAATAGAATTAATTAGAGGTCATGGTGAATTAACACTTTAACACTCGCTTATGTGTTGATATCTGCCAATATTTTCCAATCGCTATTCAATTAGTGCATGAGGATTTTAGAGGAAGACTAAATACGACAATCGGTGGCAGTTTGTGTGTTGCATGTTGCAGGCAATCATCTATTTGTATTTTATTATGGGAAATATTAAATAACAATATTAAGAATTATTATGATAATATTTGTATATAATGTTTTTTGGAAAGCATATATAAAAAAAAAACCGAAAATCCATCAATAACACTAGGCACTAGCCCCGACTTTCAAAATAGGATAAACTAAGCAAGTGAAGCAAGACGCGGAAAGGGCGCTAAAAATCCGACAGGACGACTTAATACCAAAGCCCTGTGCAATTTTTTAGCAAAGCCCCTGCCACACTAACTCGGCTGCATCGCCCGCCCGGAAACGATGTAATGAGGCGAGATTATTATTATTTTGAAGCAAACAATACTGTTAATATCGAGCAGCACAATGTCGCAATCACCTCCCCCTCTTCTACAACGCACCATTTTCTCGCTCTGTCGCACCTCTCGAGAGTCACATCTTCCGTCTCCTTCGTCTATTAAGTCTTTGAGACCCGGATTGTTACTTGAATTCTGCCGGCTACGGCAGAGATTCCCGATACTAAATGTTCCACGAATCATGGAGATTATTTCTATCGGTGCGTTCAATTACATTGATTATAAAAATTTAACTAGAAAGTAGATCCGTTTGGAACATCGCTCGAAAAAATTCAACTCCCTCAAATACTGTGAACCCATGTGATAATTTATAAAGCAATACTCATTCTGACCTGAATTATACTAAAAATAATGTATTACGTCACTTGCACAGGTAAATGTAAATTTGCGTAATGCACATTATATTTAAATAGATCATTTTCAAAAATATAGTTTGACTTAAATAAATTTATAGTGAAAATTTAATATAATAATCGATCATTAAAAGTTGATGTTTACTTATACATTAAGTTTTTAATCAGATTACGGACTAAAACTTTACCCGACTGCGGCTAACCAAATGATAGGACAAAATGATGTTACTCTTTGATTTGATACGAGTCTTACATATATACATGAGCCGCAAAAATAATACGAAATCAATGCATACAAGTAAAGAAAAGACAGGCATAAATCACTCACTCCCTTTTCCGTAAACAATACGGGCTAGAAACAGCAAACCTATGGCTCGTAAATACATGTACACTGTTAGCGACAGTAGACAAACGGTCGTAAATATGCGTCGTCGCGAAGGGCACTGACCCTACAAGACAATAGGCGCTTTCATTAGACTCTCTTATTTAGGGAAAATCGCCAGCTCCGACCCCACTCTCGCCGGAAATGTAATCCTTCTTATACAATATTCAGACGCCTACCGCCACACTGTTTGATAAGGCTATATTGATGTATTTGGAGGAGTTATGGCGTTGAGGATATTAATAATTAATTAAAACAAAATTAATACATTTAGGCTTATTGCGTTGAAGACGGTTTATTTAAAAGGAAATTTATAACTATCATATTTGAACCAACAATATAGTTTATTGTATATTCAGTGTGAATATATTGTATATTTAATGTCAATATATTGTATATTTAGTGTGAACGTAATATAAATATGTAGTTTATTGTATATTTAATGTGAATATAATTTATATTTAGTGTGAACATAATACAAATATCTAGAAATATACTTTGATTTAATTTATCAAAAAAATATACAATGTTGCTACTGGTATATGTTGTGACTTATAGTTGTAACTTAAAAGGTATATAAAACATTTAATTTGGTACTTCGAAAGTATATGTATAAAACGTAACATCACGCAACAACAAGTCACCGTTTTCTAGTAAGTTTTTAGAATTTTTAACATAAAAATATCTGTGACGACCGCAGCATTATAATGAATGTTGAACTCTCAAAACTTAAGTAACAGTTAATAAACGGAATACATTTATTCCGCTGAAGATCAGAATCCGGGCACGGAACGTTTCCTACAAAATCGTCCCGCTGCATTCGGGGAAATTGGACGAAGGAAAAGGCCCAGGAAAAGTTGGTATAAACGAGTTAGTTTTGTCGAGTGGCCCTTACATTCCACGCCGTTAGAGCGGCCCGCCCGGCCGCGATGCGGGACAAGTTTATCTAAGAGCTATTCTGCTTTCTCTCCTCGAGTCTGTCTATTTTCTTCTTTGACTTTCGTATTTTATGAGAAGGCTTACAAGCTGTAGGAAGAGATACTTAGAATAGCTTATTAATATAGGAAACTGTATGTCGGTTGTATACTTATTATTATCATCACACTCACATATCCCTAATTAGTAACGTCTGTGAAGCTAGAAAAGTCAAATGAGAAGAATTACTAATACTTTTAGTCAAAATTCGGTGCTCATTTGGAGTTAGTTTAGTGCTAAAAAGAAAATTTAGCGCTCTAAAAGGTAAGCGAAAAATTGAAATATCGCTAATTTTACATTAATTTTACTAATTTTACCTCAAAATTCATAATGAGTATAATATAGCATGAATTTAAGTACTAATAATTTGTTGCTCTATTAGCGCAGACCATATACAAAAAAAAATTAGGAAAATACTTTTTTTTACTTTTACTTACAAAATATTGCTACTACAACACCCAGAGTAAGTTGTGGGTCGAGACATGCATTTAGTACATGTTTAGAATAAAATATTCTATATAACCAAGTCGTATTGGAATGCACACTGCTATGAGAACCTAAGCTACAATTAGTATTTAAATTATTGACGTTATTAACATTCAACATTGTATAGTACTGCTGATTATTTCAAGATTTCAACACATATCCATGGTTCCTAAAGGCGAGCTTATAAAGAACTGTTTAAGATTATTAGCTTTTAACGGCTATCATATTATTATTCCAAAGTGATAAAAATTATTTTCTACTCGACAATGTCTTAGCGATAACGTAAGGAACTAATAAAATATTTTAAGAACATGTTTAATTACAATTTTACAAATAATTAACGATAAAAGTATTAAATATGCAACATATATTTCGAATATATAAATAATTCTCTTAATAAATTAAAGTAACAGCTACAGACAACAAACGTACGGATAGATGATCACGTCATCACCCATAGCTTTCCCACCCAAAGGTGGTAAAACTTGAAACGCGAGGTCAGAAGGACCCCTAAAGCCTATTATTATTCGTGTCCCGATATACGATCTAGAAAATCCCCGCCTCTCAAGACTACATACATTATTTTTTCTTGCTATCATCTTTCACTCGGTCACCATAGTCTCTTTTTATGCCATTTCTGGCAGAATATACGAGTTGTCAAAATTTTGTCCAGTTTTAGTCAAATAAAAGTGAACTTGTTGTTCCTCCGTGCACTCCAGTCTGCTTTCCAAATCTGCTCTTTCCTCAGCAGACAGTAGATGGTTCCACAATACGTGGTCCCTTATTTTATCAGCCCGTCCACAGTCACAGTGCTTCCTCTTGCTCAATGTCATTCCACATAGACTTTTTCTAAAGTATCCATACCTCGTGATCTGAAATGTGATGTAATCCGCTCAACGAAACGTACTAACAGACAAAGAGACAAACGAAACTGAGCAAGAGCCTATTGGTTATGGAGTATTGCGAAAAATTATTACACTGGCAGAGCCCTGCTATGGTCAACCTGACTACAGCAATAAAATGGGCCAGTTCAATCGAATATCACATCCTCACTTCGTTTCGTTCATTGAGTGAGAGTTTCGGTGGCCCACCCCTGCCTCCATCGGTCCATACCTTCAGATATCCTATACCTATTCAGAACGACGACAACGCACTGGTGACTCCTCTGAGGTTATGAATCTCCATCTGCGGTGGTGACCACGAACTCTAGCGGCTCAAGTGCCCGTTTGCCTCTCGAAAATGCTAGCTTAAATCCAAAACGACCACGAACCGACGAAGTTTTGTGAGAACCCGCCTCAAGTGGGCACTAATAAAAAAGCGGAATACAAACAATTTCACAAATACACTTCACTTAAAATAACCGGCCGTTCGTCAAACTGTTTACCGGCCGTCTATCATCGCGCACGTTAACGCGGCCCTCCCTCGCGCCGACCAGAAACGGTGGCCTTTGATAGAGCAACACAAACAATCCCGACGAGCCATAAACAATGGCGGACATCGCAAATATTATCTCCGGCCCTACAAAGTAACCCCGTACATAATGAACCATTCATACTGGAAAACAAACTGCAACCGAGCGTATGCAATAATTCCATATCGGGGATGTTAGAAACCGAAGAGGCTTAGTAGGCGTCGCAACTATAACCGAATGTGATTTTAATAGTGTACGTACTAAAATTCAAATTGCCATAAGCGGCGATATGGATGTAGATCCGTAGACGGTTGACGATGCCTCGTACAGATCTGACGACATCAAAGTAGAACACGACATATTACGTTTTAAAATAAACACCGAAATAAATGCGCTGAAACGCTGTTTGTTTGCAAATGTACGTGTTCGACGGAAGGGTGATAGTATCCCGTGAGATGGAAGAGGATGGGAATAAGGACCCTTTGACCGGGCAGAAGGGATTAATTTGTTGTTCAACGAGTGCGGTCGGAGCTGTTGGACTTTGTGATTAATAAAGGATACGCCACTGGTGCAAATGTGCTGCGGGCCCGCGACACTGCATCGGGGCTTAAGCAAATGAGATCTTAATTATCATGCACATGTTAATATTTCTCAATATATATATTAATACTATAGTTTTTTCTTTGAAAATGAAGCCTGTTTTAAATTTGTTTTTACACATGTACTAATTAAAGACTCAAAACAGCATCTTGCGGATGGAGGTATTTTTTTTTAATTCGATCTCG
The DNA here is from genome assembly GCA_005406025.1 of Eumeta japonica. Classification (NCBI taxonomy): domain Eukaryota; kingdom Metazoa; phylum Arthropoda; class Insecta; order Lepidoptera; family Psychidae; genus Eumeta; species Eumeta japonica. Next base: position 379,556 of record BGZK01000300.1, on the reverse strand, counting down.
ATACAAATTCTCATAGTGTTCTTGATTTCGATGAGTGTAATCGGAAATCGATGCATAAGAGATGGTTTGCCGGTTAGTATTATTATGTATAAAATAGAATACGCCTGTACCTACGATTTTTTTGCGTTAATTAAAAAAATGTCAGGAATTGACCAATTTATACCTAACAATTACAGATGGCGGAATTTTTTCGCAAGTCTATAAAATCCTAATGCTAGGTAATCTACATTACAAAATGATTTTTCAAGTTTAATTTTCATATATTTATTTATCTATCAAGTTATCTATCAAATTTATATGCTCCATCAGTTTCTTCACTGACAGATAAGTCACCTTCATTACATTGACATGTCAGACATCTTCGTATATAATTCTATAAGCAGAATCTGACCGAAGGACTGACTTCGTGGTCGATACATAATCGAAATGTCTGGATCTAGAAATTTGAAATTTTTCATGAAGTTTAGTTATACTATATTAGAAAACACTAAGAAGAATACTTAGAAAATCTCTTCATAAGAAAAGGAAAAAAAAGGCTGAAAATGTGTGTGGAATAGAGTCACAAAATCTATTATTATTTTTTTCTAATAAGAAATATGTATTTCAGGGTTTTTTAAAAGTAAACTCTAAACGAGGTAAAATTTATATGAAAAAACTATATAGGGGGTATCGTCAGTTTGTAAATCCGGGTCATTAAAATTAATGATTGCGGTTTCGATTTTAATTAATAAACAATTGAGTGTTTCATTGTGTTTATAAATTTAACCTGTAAAGGGTGAAATGGAGGTAAAAGTTTGTATGGTGGTTCTGTGAGATTTAAAACTAGATAGATTATTTTTACATTTTAAACTCCATTAGTGCTTTGAAACATTATAAATTCATTGTAACGAATGGATAGTGAGATCGGGCTAGGAATCGAGAGAGGGGTCGGGTTCGAAATCGAAAATATGACCAAGATAGGAATTGAAATTGGATTCGAGAACGTAACCGAAACTAGACCAACTACAGAAAACGGGAGTAGCGTCTAGATCAGGGACGGTATTGGATGAGAATGAGGACGCGATTGAAATTGAGAACGGAAGTGGAGTCAAAATCAAGAACAAGACCATTTTGGTCAATATTTATATCCAAGATTAAAAAGAATGTCAACAGTCTGGACGTTCATAATGATACATCTACATATTATAATGTATGTGTGTATTATAGGTATATAAATAGATATCTAGGAGGTCATTGAAAATATTTAATATTAAAGTTTAAGAAGCAGGCAATTATTATTTTTTTAATTGTCCAAGCACCGAACGAATAACCTATTCAGTCACTGTACAACAACATTCATAAAGTCACAAATGCCATTAATTCAATCGCACGTAGATTTGCCACGCGAATCCCCGCCGAATCGATCCACAACGGGGCCAACGTGTGAGACTGCAAATGAACCGAAATTGTCCTCGAGCAGGCTGCGCCGGCGCGGCCCGCGTTAAAAACACCAAGCCCACAATTTGCATATAAAACGCCGCCCCGTTGGCTGAATACGTGGCCGCTTACGCTGAAACTCACGGGGCGGACGCAGCAGTCTTCGCCGCTGAAAGCGGGCTCTGATTTAAATATATTGTAATAACGGCCGGCGGGGGACGCCATTGATGTCTGAGAATGTATAATTGGTACACCTTTTGTGCTCCGGCACGCGAAATTAATGGATTCGGATCCTTTCGCAAAGAATAATTTGTTAAGTAAATCGGGACGGACAATCCCGGCGGCGCGGGCGCGGCGTTTTGTTTCGTTGAAAGATTAAAGGCTACACGGGATCCGTTGAGAGATACCTCGTATTATGCCTTCGTCCCTTTGAACTAGGCCCTCTTTGTGTAACGTTTCGTTTAATTCCGGACTTTCGTTTCGCGGAGTGTTTCAATGCTGTTCGATAAAAATCTGATTACCGATTAAACGATCTACTACTGATGAACTGAATACGCCGACGCGCGTATTACAACGAAGTCCACGGAATTGGATGTTCATCGGCGTCCGTTTGTGGAAGAACGATTTGGCTGAAACTGTAAATTTTTCAAATTATAGAAATGAACATCGACATATCAATGTGATGTTTGTGATTGTGAGAATGTGAGGGAACCGAGAGAAACTAATCACCAAGTAAAAACTGTCCGTTTACGCATGTAGCACCATAAAAATATTTATGACACAAAGATACAAATTGATAAGCGTGCGAGTAGTTTCTTGCATTTTGTTCAAAATCCTGCTGAAGCGTAGTGGACGCGTCTATATCAAGTGTTATCTTAATATGTTCTAAAAGGTTATTATTAAAGAAACCTGTGTCATCAATGAATGCGGTTTAAATTATAAGGATAAAATTCGAGTTCAATCCAAACTTAACTGGCAAACATTCTCAATTAATTAAATTAACAATTGATTTTAGGAGACACTCCAAAAAATTGTGATAAAGGTAAAGAAATTTTTGTATTCAACGATCGAAATCAATTTTCAGTTAGCCGGTTCGGTGGCATCGGGGCGTGGGGCACACGGCTTTGTAGTATAGAAAGTTTAATAATCCGGTCTGTCTTAAATAATAATCTTAATTGAAATCCCATCTGAGCGTATTGAGGGACTGGTCTCTATCGCTTTATTCATTGCAAGTGCTTATTCAAGACGGGGCTGCGCCGGAGTTGTGGACAAATCGCTTGGGCATTTCGAGGACGTCGTGAGCAATCGACTATTTGAATGAGATTTTGTCTTAAGCAAACGATGCCGTTTTACTTGAATATTATTAGGAATTTAGTTGTAGCATTATTATTTTGGGATATTTGATATTTTCAGCGACCTCGTATAATTTTTTTAAGGAAATCTTACAAGCAATAAATACTGAAATTAATATTTTAATTGAAAGAAATGAAAGTAATTTATTCATTAAACAAGAATATCGAAGGTGAAAGGATTTCCAAAATTATTTATGGTTTTTTTAGATGTGGTGTTTAGATATTTCGACTGATTGTTGAATTGCAATTTAAACAATCACTTTTGCATGCTTTTTATCCATGAAATTTATTGCCTACTATATTTAAGATCAAGTTGTTTTTAATTTAACTAATAAGAACCAAATAAAAATTAAATTTTGACACTACAAAAGGGTACATTATTAGGTTTATGTTGTCAAAAGTAAAAAACATGGTCAAGGAGTGTGAATTTTTAATTTTTTATCTTCTTATCTTCTTTTAATTTCTACCTGCTTTTCATCTGCTATAAGTACACAGTTTGTATGAAGATTTATACAGCACCCCTTAGGGATGACCCTTAGTAATGTTACTCCATTACTCCATGTAACTTACAAAATGGGATAAGAATAGGTTAAAACACTTACTAGATTCTCCGAACGAAACCAAAGAGAACCTTCTCAAGGACTTTTCAAAATTAACTTTATTCCAATATCATTTGGGATCTATAATTTTAAACAGTTTATGGACATAATTTTTAGTAACAATATTCATGGCATTAAATATCTCTAAATAGGTATAATAATATTGAAATGACAATGCAATTAAAAAAGTGCATCAAATAATATCTATGTATTTGCTGTGCCAACTTCTAGCATGTAGGGGTGAGTAGAAAAAGCGAGGAGATAATAAATTTCTATCTCTCTAGGTAAAAACAATACAGCAATTGTACGACACGTAGTATCATTGCTGAGTACCACGTTCAACTCGGGATATTTTAAGTGTTTAGCACTTTTCGCAAGGGAAAATATATAGAATAGCATATCCAGCGATCAATGTAACCCTGAATTATTCGTACATCGTTGGCCAGTCGCCGTTTTACCGAAGGGAAATTTAAAGCGATTCGTCTCGCAGCGCCCCCGCGCCGATGCGGCGGGTCGCCTAGTGTTTAACTTCTCCACTAGACTTGAGGTTCGAGTACATGCAGCTAGTACAGACGTGGGTCACTAAAGGTCACTAGGTTGAGACAATGGCGTGGGCGGGTTAGTGCTTACACGCATTATTCTATTGCAACTAGCCAACTGGCTAGCTGACTGGCTGGCAAAAAAACTGAACTCAGTTTAGACGCAGGCTAATTATATATCGGAACGTGGATAGCAAAAACAAGACAAACAGTTCATACGGCTCCTCATAAAAGAATTAAAAGAACTGACTACAGTGAGTATTAAGAGAAGTTATTGTAATACAAAACAATGGAAACATCACCTTTACCATACAGAGAGAAGGCACTATCGAGAAATGTTAGGCATGCCAGCGTAGGCAAAATAAAATAAAAATAATTCATACGAAATAAAATTTGATATAATAAAGTAATTGTTTAAAAAAAAAAACGAAAGTCAACAATTGACATGGCGGGGACGCGAGTGTCAAACGTGTATTTAGTCGAACGTCGAGTAATACCGAGCGAAGAACGAGTTGAAGCAAGTTCTCTGTTTAGTATATGGAATACAAGATTAGTGTCTGTCTCGACAGTCGACTCGGCTGAACACTGACGCTATGTACATTTAAGGAGTACTCAACGATAGCACCGATCGGCCAATGTACTCGTCCGTGTGATCGAGCCTTAACACTCCCCAGTGCAGTGTCGTAGTGACCGATTTTGGAGATATCGATTAGTTATTCAATGCCTTTCATAACTTCTTGGAATTTAATTGGATCATCTTCGTTTAGAATCCATGTTGCAGAAACTTTATTGCGGCCGGTGCATTTGGAAGGGCAATTTAAAGCAACGATGTGCATTTTAATTGCATTGTAGATCTATAAGACGAATTATAGACAAGTTTAAAGAACGTACTTAATAATGTGTGGATAAATAAAATTTATATGTATTGTAAATATTTTTTTTGATTGTTATTATAGAAATTTAAAATTGCATCGGAGTTATCGTAGTTAATTAAATTGTTATTCATAGAGCAAGGTTCATTTAAATTGTGTTTTCAACACATCATTATCATTGTGATAAAAAACTTGTGAACTGTTTTACATTTTAAATATGTATATTTATTAATCAAAAAATTCAATTTAGGTACTACAAGCACAAGCTTTTCTTTATGTTCAAAGTATTTATTTAGATTTTCGACTTTAGACGAAATACAATAACATCAAAAAAAAAATATATAATCCGTGCCAAAGTTAATTTAACAGAATCAAACGGTATCGCCTCAAAGAGCCGACACACGACTTTTTTTTTTTTATACAAAACTTATTACATAAAACGACCCAAAATCCATATTTATCTAATAGCCTTTGACAGAAAACGTTATTCCAACCGAAAGATAAGCAAGTTAAACGAAAATTTACATATAAAAACACTACAAACACCAAATAGCCGCAATGTTGCTCAAATAATATCGAATGGTTTATATTTTATTCATGGGCCGTGTGGGCAAAAGCTACTAACGCTTTGTGAATAATTTAGGTGACTTACAAGCATTATTTTGTAGGCGCGCGGGGCAGGGGTTCCGGCCGCGGAGCGCTTTTGTTGTCGTCAAAGGGGTCCGAGAAAAATTACGTTTTTCAGGGAAACGGTTTTCTCCCTATCGTACCCTTATTTATTTATTTGCTCGTGGGTACAATCATGAGAGATACAAAAAAATGCGCCGTCAAACATACCTATCTATTTCTGTGTATCAGAATTTATAAAAATTGTGATTAGCGATAAAATTTTCTTATTTCCTGTCATCGTCAGCTAGATGGAGTCGCAAAATAATTTTCTTAGGTGCCCTTTTATCTTATAACGTCACAAAAAAAAACAAATATTCTAACCAATCTCAGCGATTGGTCAGAATATTTGTTTTTTCTACTATCTTACTATCTAGCAATAGGAAGATAGTGGGAGACTATTCGGTTTCTTAGGATTATCGATTTAAATATCCTTGTCGTATACTAATTACAACGTTTTTTCCTAATCGCTTGAACGGATCAACCGTAAAAAAAAGTATCAAACAGACAGACAAACCAAAGGGTGAATTTCTTATTTATAACATTCATATTAGATTTCAAACAATTGTTATTTAAGTATAAATTTCTTATAAATACTAATATATGAAATATTGTCTATAATAAATGTTAATTTCCTTTTTCGACATAATTAGATTTAGCAAATAAAAGCAAAAAAATCATTAAAGAGAAAATTTTGAACATGTTCTAAAGTAGACAAGAGAATTCTCATCAATAAAGTCAACAACTCACTGACATTTTATAATACACCTACACTAACAAAGCCATCAATAATACAATATCTTATATAATAATAATAATAAATAACAATAATAGTTGTATTCCGGTAACCGCGGGGGGCACACACTGCGGGAGCCGCCTCAAAGCCTCCGTGCATAATAGTAGTCACCTGATTGCAAGTATAACTCACTTACAACTTTACTAGGGTGGTCGCGATTTGCCGAACTTTGCAGACTGTCTCATTTTATATAGGAGACTATAATTAATATTATAATTTAATACACTTAATAATTAGGCTTTCGTAAATTCATAATAACCTAACCTGCCCGACCAAAATGGATATAATACGTAATGATACATATCCACACACGATACTTTTGTAGTCGTAAACATTATTTCTACATTACAACTATGTTTAATTTGACCCAATTCGATTACGACACTAGATCAGGTTTGTCGGTCAACTAATTAATCGGATTTAACACAACTCATAGACCGTAGTGATATGTCTTTTCTATAGAAGTGGTTAAAGTAGTATGTTAATAATGACTGTTATTGCGATTGGTAAAGTAACAGATTTACGTATTTCCTTTAGTATAACACCCGGTTCTGGAGATCTATCACTAGAAGTGCAATACGGACGTATACTTTTACACGGAGATATTAAAAAATGAATATTACTGCAATTTTAGTTAGTCCAAAATTGATTAGGGCAAAGTGACGTTTGATTAATTTCTATGAATTAAAGATTTTGAAGAAAAAATATCAATAATTTATATCAACAAGTAAAACTGTTATCTTGGTTTAAATACGTGCAATTATAGTTACATTTAATGATCGCACCATCAGATCGATAATAGCTCAGTCGTTATAAGCGTCGGTTTCGGGCTAGAAGATACCAGATTCATTCCTGGTTATGGACGAATTGACCGAAGAGTTATTTAAGTCAAGTTAAACCGCACGCTTCGTGCCCCTGAGAGCACGCCGCCGGACATTGTTGACGTTGGACGTCCATCGCATCGGTGACCACGGTCGTTGACAGCTCCCAACACCTCGTTGGGCCAACAGAAAGGGTTCAAAATCCAAGCTTCTGGATATATAGGAAAAGAAGACCGTAAAAGACTACGCCTCGGCATTGGGGTTAATAAAACCTTACACGAAAATAAAAACAACAATTTTAGTTAACGTCAAATAAAAGAATAATCGAATATCCGACCGGGAAAGTGTTACAACACACCGAAACGTTGGTCACCGCGAAAGGCGGGCCGCGACGACGTGTTAGGAACAAGCGAAACCACCTAAAGCTTTCTCTAACTTGATTATTGTGCCGGCGCGCGCGCACAATCCCACGCTATTAAGGCCATTATTAAGCCTTCCGAACAGCCGGAATCACAATTTGCGGTTATTTGTCAACCTTGCGGGCTCGCCGGCGTAATGCCTTAAACATTTTAAGATGTCTGCGGATGTTGGGGCGGTGTTGTAATCTTCAATTCAATGTTCCACATACACCGATTGAACTGAGTCGCGATTCCATTAAATTCACAATTCCATTAAAATATCTCACATGACTCGTAGATAACGCTATCAATTTCTTGGCTACATCTTCTCGGTTAACAAATTTCCTATGACATCCCATTCGAGACTGTCATTCTGACTTTTTTTATATATTTTTCGGCATATATAGTTTAAGGATTCGGATTTCGTAATATCATTGTTAATGTTTCTAAACAAATTTTGTTTTTGCATTACGCCTCATCACTGAAAATCCGAGCGGTGTTCGCTCAGTAGTTAAATTTTTAATTTGCACTCACACTAAAAGATAACGGATTTGATCCCAACTAAGAGTTGATCAATGAGCTTTAAATAATGTGAAATTAAACCACTACCCCTGTGTCTCAAGGTGAACGTTAACTTGTCAGTCGTCACCACGTCGGTGACAATGATCGTTAGAAGCTTCCGATCCGCATCGGGCCAGAGTGGGGGGCTTAAGATTCAAACTTTTCTATTCGAAATAAAAATAAATTTATTAGAGTATGCTTCGACAGTGGGCGTGGTTAAAACCTCATGCACCATCTACAGCTTTAATTTTTTTTTTAATTAAATTAAATTTAATTCATTTCCGAGCCCCATGCGTACGGTCAATATGAGACTACGCCAAAATTTTTGTCTTATCCTAAACGTCAATTCTGTAAATTGAACAAAAAAAATGGAAAAACGAATCAGCGTTGCTCGACGATCTCTGTTTTATTCTGTAATTCTCGTAACGCTTTTGAAGTCGTTAATTCAGCGGTTTCGTTACACTTCAGAGGGGTCGCCGGCTAACGGGTTAAACGGCGCGATTTGACGTTTGGAAATGTCGCCGTTATGTGCTGTACGTACGGTCACGAACTTTCGGTTAAGCGCGGCATTTTGCAACGTCAACCATAATCATGTAGGGGCGTTACATGTACTTTTATGTAATAAGTTGCGATTGCTCGGCGAAACGATTTGCGAAATGCAAACATTACGTCTTGACTTTTATAATGTATCTTTCAAATTTTCTACTACAAGTAGTTCAAAATCGTTAAATACATAGCCGTAGAAAAATTTTTCGAAGATATTCGAAACAGAGTTTTTGCTAAAAATCCAGGTACACCTTTTACACTTCTGTGTAAATATATGATATGATAGTGCTTTAGTATTTGTTATTTAAAAATCTATCATGTAATTGGTAATCAAAGAATGGAAAACAACTTCTTGTGAAAAGTAATAAATTCTTTTTGACAGTTTCCTATAAACAAATTGTTTTAACAATTAGTATTTCACCCATCAAATGAATCAAGTTTGTAAAATTTTCCATAACAAATTGTTCTTGAAATCGTCCATGTTTTATACAAAATTGATTATTGAATTCGTGGACGATTGTTATATTATAGCTTGCCTGAAGGACTTGAAAAGAATCAATGAAACGCAGTAAATATTGAAAATTTAACGTCTTATTTTCAGTCGTCCAACTACCCAATAATCAATAATATTTTTAATAATCTATATTTACTATTCTATTATATTTCTCTCCGTATACTAGATGACGTAAGTATGTCTTACCTGTACATATAATAAAACAGTAGAATTCGATTAGTCTGTACGTTGAAGGTATGTATGAAAAATGGAGAAGGAACGATAAGAGAATACAGTGTAAGAAAGGGAAGTTAATGTAAGAGAAAACAACTATTTTAATTCTGTTTTCAATCATCTCTGAAATTGTCGAACAGATTTGACTGGTTTTCATAGAAAGATAAAGTTTGGGTTGGAAAAGAATATGGGCTTTATTTGATTTAAGTCGGGTGTTAAGAAAAAAATAACCTTATTTAGAAATTTAGCCTAAGAAGTCACAAGGTATATGGTAATTGCTAGCGTCACCCTATCGACGTGACAATACGAACAGACAACAACGTTCAAAGGCAAAAGAGAAGTATAGATACAGGGAACGGTGAGAAGATGGAGTGGACCAATGAGAGAGGGAGTTGAGCTGCGTTAAAAACTTGATGTGACAGAACGAATTCCAAGCGGGCGAAACCGCGGGCGAATTTTAGTCAAATCGTATATCCGAATTAAGCAATAACGATCAAACACCGTCGGCGACACACCCATATCGATCTTCGAGATGTACCCACACACACACACACACGCATGTCTAAGTAACCCACAGAACTATATTCGAACGCGAGTCACATCAATACAACACTAATTCCGGAACTCACAATGGAATAATAGAGAATTTCCTTGGGGACCAACAATAACTCACGCCCGCACGCCCCCCGGGGGGGTTCTGGGCGTATCGCCCCTCAGGTGTTGTTAACCATCCGTCTCTCGATGGACTAAGATGAGGCGGAATAATCGATGAGACAAACAAAAGGGGGGCGGCGGGGGCTAACTCGACGTGTGCTCGATCCGATTGATCGGAACCGATGTGCGGTTTGTTTTTTTTTTTTAGGGTACCTTGACGAAAAAGCGAAGGACGGAACCCTAAAGGTGAAGTTGTTTTCGTCGACTGGTCTAACTTTTTACAGAGCGGAACAGGAGAATTCCCGTTTCTGTTTAATGTGAACTACAATAAGAAAGATTTGATGAGCGCAAACAAAGCTATTTTCACGTCAGGAATGGGTTTCGTGTAATTGCAGAAATCCAATCGTCGATTTAGTTATTCTTTCGTTTAAACATTTCAATATTTGATTGGTTGAAAATTCAATTACAGTGTTAGAAGGAATTATTCACTTCCTAAATTATTCGCAATTAAATAAATAACGCTTAATTTTGTGTATAATAATAATAATAATAATAATGTTAACGGTATACAAATATAAAGACGCCGTGACACGTTATAATTCCCGTTGTCATCGGATTCCCGTATTACACAATTCTCGTGCGCATTAAAAAAATCATCGCGAGCATTCAATTAACTGTATCAAAGAACTAATGGAGACACACAAACATTTTCATCAAAGAACGTCCCCAAGGAGGGCGCGTATACATGATTTGTTACACGGCAGTCCCCGACAGCCTATTATGTATTACGACATGAAAGCCTAGGGCATTAGGAAATTATTTAACACGAGAGATGTCACAATACCGGAGCGGCGCGCGCGGCTTTTGATGTGACAGGCCGCCGAAACAAATCAATGGCCATCGAGAACTTATAGACGGCGGGAGGGGGATAGGGGGGGCGGGGGAGGGGGCGCTGCGGCGGAGAGCGAGCGAAAAAAAAAGAAAGAAAAAAAAAACGATTCTTTTTGATGTCGGCCTTGTGATCTTCGCGATATTTCAAACATCATAATGCTATCTTGAAAATTAGGCGAGTTCCGAACTCCGCCGTCTCGTTTAATGCTCTCCTCGCCGCTGGCTTTTCATCTTTCTTGATATCTCTTGCTTTATTTCGTTACGCAAGGTGATAATGATGATGATATTGATTCCGACGGGCGGAGCCGCGTCGTCCACTAGTTCGGTGTACGTCCGCCGCTATCGAAGACGAATACACCGGGACTGTTGCAATTTTATTACTATACGACACCTATGTGACTCTTATGTGACACTCAAAAATACGTATATGTTAAACTTAAAAAGCTAATGATATACTTTTGTAAAACTTGACCATTATTGACGTTTATTTCAAGATGTAACCATTTATGACGAGCGCATACTCTGCAATGTAGGTACGTGACGACAAATTAAAAACTGCGATTAAAATTAATATTCATTATTTAACAATAACAAACTGTGTGAAATAAATTACTAGTCGCGTGATATGAATACTGTGATGCATGAATAAATATTAAGACAACATTGTACGCATAAATAAAATATTTTCTTTAAAAACAACAATTGATCTTATATGTATTTCCATTTTCTCTAGTCGTAATTTTCGACGCATGCGCCAGCCCGAGATATGTTATACTTTGCAAACGTAAAACAATCATCGTGGAGCATAAAAAAAAATATCGTCCCAACACTTGGCACAGAGCGGACGCTAGTTCGCACGAAATGAAATGAACAGCGTCATTATTCTTTGTCGAGAAGCTCACGACAGATGAACGCATCGCTTAATATCTTTTCAGCGTTTAGCGCTGTGCTGTTTTTCAGTAAGGGATCGATATTATTTCTAATGAGAAACTAGATATCCTGAAATAGTATAACGCAGGGTTCCGTGAAAAGGTTAAGCCCATCCGTATGATTTTCTTTGTGACAATCGTAAATATAGTCTACCGTTTTGTTAACACGATGGTTATCAGGTTTGTTTACGACGAGCAGAAGGGTCAATCAAGACGAGGAAGCTATGATATATTGTATATATCCAAGCGAACGCAGACGTGGGCGATTGCTAGTGTAGAAATCATTGTCGTACTTGATGTAACTACGCGAAAAGTAACGCAACAACTTTTAATGAAAAATAATAAAAGTATCACGATACGGTACGACGGTATATAAAGTTCGTGTGCGTGTTGACGCTTGAGTTTCAGAATTTAAGCAAAACAGCAAAAAAAACGTTACATTTGAATCGAATTTAAAAATGTAATTTTCAAGTACCTTTACTTCAAAGATAAATATAAATAACAACAACATACGAAACCGGCCGCGAGCCAGCCGTAAGCGTGCAGAAAAAAAAAATCTTATCACCATAAAGTGAAACATCATTACTCGTACATCTCTAACGGCCGTGCGTGTGTTGATCAATCATCGATTTACCTTAACGCGAGCACAACGACTGTTGTCCGGCTAGTCTCCGACACGGGGTTTATTTCTCGGTGACGTCGTATAGAGTGATTGGCGTTGCACAAAACCCGGCTGTCCGCCGGCGGACAATGGCGCACAGTGTGCAAAACGAAACGGCACTAAAACGTCCGCTATCTCCTGCACGGAGATAACCTCTTGACGCGATGTCGTATACCCGATTCGGCCAAAAAAAAATAACACTTCCTGATATAGAACTCGGAGGCGAAAGTGTAAGTTTTAATGTACTCAATCCAAGCAAAATAAAAAAAATTTGACCTTTCCAGTCGCAGATATTGCAAATAAGGGACGTAAAGGTTACATGAATTGTAGTTGGACCGCGTTGCTATCTATGAAGGTATTGTAATGATGTAGTACTTATAAACGAGTAGCTAGGCAATCGAGCTTTTCTAGGTGTCTTTAGACTTTGCCGCGGGAATATGATAGCTTAGCGTAGGATAAGTCGGTTATGTTCATTTTCAATATTAAATATTTAAATGTATAATATTACGCGTACGCTAAATGAACTAACGTTTGGATTTATAACTAGTTTTTTCTAATAAAGACTTCCATATAGATAAACTTGATAAGCGGTACTTCGTCAAAGTAACAATTTACATCAAAGTCATCAGGCCCGTTTCTAACACATCCAAGCAAAAAGTTATATACATAGAAGAATTCTTCCCTAAAAGTAATGAGATAAGCAGAAGAGAGTACTTTCGAACTTTGTTACGAGTAATATTAAGATTCGAGTCGAAAATGTAGCCGTGGTTTGTTCAGTCGTCGGAGCGTCTACCTGCGTTATAACAATCGCGAATTATATTACGAACCCGTGCTGATTATTTTTTTTTCGTCTGACCAATTAGGGTCCACGTCAGAATATTAACAACCACTTACTTTTATTGTGAATTAATCTATTTTGAGAGTATATCGGAATAGATTCGACACAGTGTTGCGAGGCACATGATATCCTTAATCCGCATTGGAACACCGTGGGGACTATTTCATAACAAGATTTCCTTAGACGATATCCATGGTCATCGATGAGACATTGCATAGTCTGTACGAGTAGGCACCTCAAATGTACGAGGAGATCCAAGAATGTTCTCGAAGATTATCTATATCACGCGCTAATCAGCACGGAAGGTTTAACGTTCAAGGCACTCGATCTCGAATAAAAAGATTGTGGGAGGTTATGCATAAGCAGTGGGAGGATCAAATACTAATTCTGTTTCTCATTCATTCCATGTCATACAGAGTAATGTGAATGTGATGATAAGAATAAAAATAGGTGGACATAAAACGTGTTACTCGAATAGCTTAAATACGCTTAATGAATTTTTGGAACAAAATCGGCTCGTGGTAAAGTCGGACTGGTCGAAATAGCAAGTATAACGAAAAAGCATTACACCCTTCATGCAATTTTTTTTTATCTCTCTGTCTCTTGAAATGTATTATTTAGTATTTATTATTTATAATTCACCATTTTGTATGTAATTCTTAATAATTTAGTGTTTCTCCTAAAATATTAAATTAAACTCTACGTTTTTATTATTTATACTAAAAAAAGAAACTCGTTTTTAATGAGGGTTTTTGGGAACCTCATTAAAAACACAAATTTTGTTTTAATTGGAAATAATCCAGCTGTCTTCTTAAGGTTGAAACATTTTAATAACTCGAATCGTATCGTATTTTCAGATTTTGAGAACGCGGCATGTAAAGTATATGTGCTAGTTTTTTCCTATACCAGAAAAAGCACTACAAAAAAAATTACGTATCAAGTAATTAAAAAATTAGTTTAGACTGTCTTACTAATGATTTCTAAAAATAAGAAATAAATGAGTTCTAGGTATACTCAACCTTGTTTAACCAGAAACCCGGTGAAATCGAATAAAACAAGTTCCTCAAATGATATTATACTTATGAAAATGATAAAGACATCAGATTAGATAATTCGTTTTCAAAAGAAACCCAATTATTTCAAAATGAATCTTACCTTTTAACGTAAAACATTAGTGTCCTCTAGTATGTAATACATAATGTTAGAAATTTCAGCTTGTTTATTGAACAGGCCTCTAATATTCTATACTTTCATTTAAAGTTTTTGATAACGTATGTAGGTACTTGAATAAAAAATAAAATATGTAATCTCACGAAAAAGGTACATAAAGGTATGTCCATTCCGGTCATCACTATTTTAATAAAATTTATTACAATATGATTATGTTAAAATAAGTGATAAATATCATTTCCAATGATACAGATTTTAGAAGTTATCAAGTTCTATTCTTTAGCATATTATCAAACATATTTATGAATTTAAACAAAGTGGAGCTCAACAGTATGATGGCCATTCAGAATCCTACTATGAATGTGTTTAACATAAAATCTTATATTAACTTAAAACATAGAATACACAAAACTAGTAGTCACAAAACAACACACATAATATCATAAATGTTGTTCCAAAATTCATGTATAAAATGATAAAATTATCGAAATAAATGGTAATAAAAAAAATATTATTAATTATATTAAAAAATAAATAAATAGATTTATCAAAATAGATAACACTATAATAATAAAATCTATACGTGCATCGACGTGCGAAGTCGCCGGCACAGCTTGTTCATAATATTGATCTTCGTTCGAGGAGCCGTTGAAACGATTTATTCAAGAATAATCCACGCAGAGTCGTAACTACATCGGTCAAAATAGACGGGTTTTTGTTTACAGAAAGCAGTAACTCCGATAACACGGCACCAATCGGAACAATAAAGCAGTTCAACGACAAAAAGTTGAATTATCGCCGGGTCATCGCAATAAGTACGCGGTGTCTGGCCAATTTTTGTTATCAATTAATCCGGCCCGGGCACGAGGTTCGGCTGATTAAGGAGCAAAAATAACAGATCTGATGCGCACGAAGCTGTAGAGCTGGTTTGTATCATATTCACGATCGCAATGGACAAGATTGTGAAATATAACAGAGTAAGGCTTTGTTCGTTTTAAGATGACGATGCCTGCGGCATCCGACGACGTGCAGAGAAGATGCAGCCAGCGAGGAACTGCATCTTCTGTTCTTCGACTACTGATCTATGCATCCCCTTCTAATGGGCTCGAAGCGTAGATAGGAGACTAATTTACATCCTTTCTTATTTCTATTCACGCATAAGGAAGGTAAGACCATTACCATACGAACATT
Source organism: Eumeta japonica (assembly GCA_005406025.1). Classification (NCBI taxonomy): domain Eukaryota; kingdom Metazoa; phylum Arthropoda; class Insecta; order Lepidoptera; family Psychidae; genus Eumeta; species Eumeta japonica. The sequence continues at coordinate 363,929 of BGZK01000300.1, read as the reverse complement.
TGCGTAACTATTCGATGTCTGTCGATTCTCTCTTATCCGAACTCAATTCCTTAGGCAAAGATTCGTAGTGGAAGAACAGATTTGGTGGTTTAGGTGCATTGCATAAGCTACGTGTCGTTGCATGTTACAGACAAAATCCTAATAATGAATTATAATCAAGTGACACCTTGCACAATCAAATGATAATCTAGCATAATACTGGACAATACCAATTGAAACCTGAACTAGTTAATACAGTCAATGAAAAAAGAAAAAGTGAATATATATCTTTTTTAATTAATGCAGTTTATGCAACCGCCATCACCATGCATAAGAAAGATTTGCCTCTGGATCCAGCAGAGGAACATATACGGTATCTGGTGGGATGGCATCGACGCAGGCGCCATTATCGGCGCATGAGTGTAAATGCATGCAGAGATACCGATACAAAAATTCACAACTATCAAGGGTGGAGAGCCAAACGACAGAATGTTTTCTATAATGAGTTGTTTTAAATACGGGGACGTATTTTTCTTTTTGGAATAGCCTTTATCACGTCACTCGTCTTCGTAAAACTCGTTGTCAGTTCTGAAGGGGAATGGCCGGTTTGCTGCGGCAGACGTACCAGCTCAATGTTAATAGTCTAACTAACCGAAGCTTTCTTTTAAGACTACACTTTGCAGTAGTTGAGATCTTAGCATTATTGCCATTTCGTTCGCCAAAACAACAATTGCACAAGTGCAAATAGAACTCGCACCCTAAGCTTTTCATACAAAATTAATTATATGTATATTGTAGATATTTCAGCTGTTTCATCATTTTTGTCTATTTTTGATATCGATAATGAAAAGATATTAGACCCAAGATTTCCGAATTTTTGCTTTTTTTAATTTTTAAATATTTTTCACATAACTGAATTACTAATAATCTCAATTTTTTGCATAGCGGGAAGTTGTTATTCCATGTTTTGTCTAAATCACTGTCCATACTCCGTTTATAAGTTTACGTCTGTAATCGTAACAAAATATATTTTCAAAAACTTATGATGTACGTAACTACAAATTAAAAACTTTCAGATTTTTCCCTTTATTTGTGCTGTTGAGACCTTACTTCTCGCCACATTTTTAAATTCTAGGTCAACTGTAAGTATCCTATAATTTTTAATTAACTTTCGACTTTTTAAGTATAAGACATAAATGGCGATATTTGTTTTGATCACGTTGCATGTTTTGATCACGTTGACTTAGAACCTTGATTTTTTTACAGCTTCAAAAGACTCTAGACCTGAATATATGATATCGATTTCAAATTGATACCTTCACACGTGTTCCTGTGAAATAGGGTTTTTCTCAGGAATACGTCATGTCCGGAACAGATGGACGGAGTGACAGCGAAGTGATCCTATAAGGGTTCTTTTTTCCTTTAGAAGCATGGAACTCTAAAAAGATGACCTAGCAAAAGACGCGGGATGACGTTGCTTACGAGTGGCCCAGGATCGTATGTGGTAGAGATCTAGGGGAGTGGGCATACGTCCAGCAGTGGACGTCCAGAGTCTAAAACGACTGAACTCATATTCAAAAGAGGACGAACCTGGTATTAGGTATTAAAGTATAATAAGTATATGAAGTCAATTATTAGTATTTTTTACAATCTTTACTTAGCTCCGAGTGCAATGTTTACACGAACTCATATTTAAAATAGGTCTTAGTTCAAATGTTATACGAGATAATGATTGTATATTTTTGTCGACGAGACAATGTGGCATGTGATGTTTATACGAGTCAATGATAATTCATAATTTTATTAATATGAATTATGCAAATTCGTCGACCTATATATATAAAACAAAGTCGTATTAATTATACTATTTATAACTCAAGAACGGATACACAAGTTTTTATGACTTTTGATTTCTTAGATCTGTTTCCGCCCCGAATAGCAAAATAACTGATTACAGATAAGAAAAAATTACCAAAGAAAATAAATAATAAGGAAATTCGCTCACTCATATATTTTTCGTATGCAACACCATCTCCTATGACAACAAAAATCAATTTGAGTGAGTTTAGCTAAACTGGCATAGACTATATTATTTATGTAAAGGTATAATATATTTGAATGGATGTTTGTCATACGTTAACGGCTGAAGGATTGTAATGAAATTTGGCATAGAGGTGGATTATGTTTTCAAATAGGACGTAACACTTATATAATGAGATCATATTACATTACATAGCAAGATTATTTTTTATTTAAAAAAGATATAAATATCATGAATAATGGTAATCCATTACTACTAACATCCATGGTCAAAAAGGACCAAAATTGGCATCAAGACCGGAACCGGGATGAAATCAGAATCCGGATCTGACAATAGAATCAGAATCGATATCGACAATAGGATCGTGATCAGGAACAGAATTGACAGCGAGAACGGCTAATATGGAGGAATTCATTTTACGCAGACGCGAGTTGAACCACGGGCATAAAAAAAATTAATATTAGTTTACGCTCAACGATTTGGACGGATAACGGCTATATATATAATGAATATGCCTCTATTTGTCACACAATCACTAAGAAATACTGAACGTATCTGTATGAGACTTTGACCGTTTGATGCGGAATCATTTGTAGATGGTTTTAGAGTTCTCATATATGTTTGTTCGCATGTATGTTGCAGTATAAATAGTAATTTGTCATTACTAACGTTAATGCTCAAGGCAAGACCAAGAACATTGTAAAGACCTGTATTTCAATCGAGAACGGGGAACGGATCCAGCAGTGGAACTAGAATTGACATGGAGAGCAGAACCCTGAATGCGATCAAAATTTACCGAAAAATTGGCCGATATAGGAGATGAAGAAATTCACTTTTAGTCCTCGGGGGCGAATTCGGGGTACGTACGAATAATAAAAAAAAAATGCTATTAATTTTTAAGGCCCAATGAAGCGGTTAGCTTACCGCTAGTTGTAAATTATTGGAATTGTAAAATTTCATTTGGATTCGTGTGCCTGTAGTATGCCATTTTATAAAAGTTATTAACGGCTAACAGCACCACATTAGATTTTAGTCTGATACTGTGGCCAAGAAAACCATTACATTGAGAACTCCTTAAAATAAAAAAAAAACATGTTTGAGCTCGTTTTTATGGGTTATCAATATGAGCTCGTATCAAGCACTAAAGATACATAATTATATTGTATTATGATAACGTAAATGTCTTCTGAAAATACGTTTTTGTTTCAAAATTTGCTAAAATGAATAAAGTTGGTAACCATAATTTTACAGCATATTTTACAGGTAGTGATGATTCTCTCTTAATAACACATATAAAGCGGGAAAAAAGCTCTTTGTATATTGCTCGCAACAAGCTTTTTTACGTGTAAAACAATTAATAGATTATAAGAGGGTCGATCACTTACTTTAATCGTTATAGTGCGATATACAATGAACATTAACTTTAAAAATTTTTCGCTGCTTTGAATATTATGTTAAATATTGCAGTTGAAGATGCGAATTGATGCGAGACGAACGCAGTTAAGAGACGATGACATTTTAGAAAAAAATTTTTGAACAATGTCTCTCACAATCAACTTAAAAAAATCGCGAAGAGCATGAGAACAAACAGCCGAAGAAATCGAGAGGGCAGCGGCAATTACATTTGGACAAAAATCACTTTAAGCGACTCGAACATGGATCGTTACCTTGTCCGAGCGGCGGCACCAGGGAGAATCGAAGGCGGACCTCCAAATCCGATTGCAGCCGGCCGAAAGTAACCGCCTAACGAGAATAATGGGATAGGCCCCGGCCGGAATCCTGCGACGGGGACTCCGGACAAAGCTCCCTTCGACGCGGACGGAGCATCGACGTCGTCGGCGAGCACGTGTGCGCCGGCTACCTCGGGCGTACCGGCCTTTGTCCGTCACATATTTGCATACGTACCGGGCCCCCGAATACGATATTAATCAAAGGCTTTATTAGTGAAGATCAAAGAGATCGGACAAAGCTAAGATCTCTTTTGGTGCATTGTTACTTTTGTCGGAGGTTGATTTATGGGGCCGGCCCGTTGTTCGGCCACCGCGCGTTGCGCCGGAGTGTTTTTGTTTGGCCCCGGCGCGTACATTGTCCGCTACCCCTTCGGCCGGTCGCTTTATTCGTGGCCGTCTCGCCTCGATCGCCCGCCGACCTTAGGATCGTGCGATCGTTGAGTTCGGATGCTGCGCCGGCGACGCTCGCTCGTCCCGTTCGATTTTGTGCCTTCGTTTTGTTTGAACGCGACACCTATACGAAGGGAAGGTCGCACGCCGCCGTCTCAAGATTTGCAATCAGTTCATAATATTCCTCACAAAAAATATTGAACCAGGTCACATGTGATAATAAAAAAGTAAGGTTACATTTAAAATCGGTTAAGGACCGGTGAAATTATAAGTCACTTTTGTAACAGAATCTGGAAAATTTTATTTTGAATGTATTATTTCATTATGATTTTATACGACACAAACCGTCATAGCCTAGTGGTGAGCTCGCCCGCCACAACGCAGTAGACGTGAGTTTGACGCACAACGAGGACCTATACTAAATATGAGATTAAAACTATAAAATATCGCTTCCTTAAAATGAAGATGATGAAGTTTGCGCATCGGAAAATATTACCAGAGTGTTGTAAGACAAAATTTTATTTGTTTAAATTAGTTAATACTAAAAAAAAAATCACACGGACAAGTTACACAACATTTTTTTTATTATATGTCTATCTATTGAAAATGTTAATAGAAATAATTAGAACAATTGAGTGTAACAATCATCAAATATGCAACAAAAGTTTTTTAAAGGGTTATTCTCATATTGAGCAATAAAGCTGTCGTTTGACAGAAGATAACAAATCGTAAAAGCATTTGCATTGTTTCGATGCATTATGAGCTATTTACCCTGCAATCTGCACCTTCGGCCGTCACTTAAGATAACGTCTTAAGGTCAGCTATAACACAAATACGATATGTTTTATAGGCGATCGAAATTATTGATCTATTTATGGTCTAAATGGAAAGTATATATAAAAATAAGGTTTTAATTAAGGCGAAATTAGTATTCATTAATGTCGTCGTCGTCTCAGGCTTTCATCAAGGCACTGCTGAGGGACGCCCTTCTGCGATCTTTTCCTTCATTTCAAATCGAATGGCTCGGACCTTAAACTCTCCATGCTGGTGCAGTGCTGGATAAGCTCTGCCAACGAACGCTGTCACTGACCTGGTGACATCAGGTTTAACACCGATGTATGGTTTAAGTGGTCTTCACAGTGTAGAACGAGTGGTTTTTAATGAAAGTTTAAAAATTATTAACATTGTTCAAATTTCCTAGCGTTTGAATTCAAATACCCACAATAGCTCAGATGCATCCAAGAATTAAACGTTATATTTTGATAAAAATATATACATGAATTTCCATTAGTTTCTTTATTTTAACTGTATCAGATCATCAATAGCACAAATATTTTCTTTCGATTATAGAAACATAAAAATTGCACTAATCAAATCGGTCAACAAATATGAATAGTCAGCGATAAAGAACTTTTTAGTTACCGATAATATTCCTCGTCCCCTCCCCGAGTCGCGCCGCTGACACCACCCGCTCCCTCGCCCCCCCGCCCACCAATCGCCCGTCTTCGCGCCGGCGCATTGTCCGCGCCGGCGGGCAGTCGGTGCGAGAGCATAAGTTGTAAATTTCATGGTCCACGCAACGCATTCAAGACTGCCACACCGCCTTCCGAGTCATTACTCGCCGAGATCTCGGTGGCTTTTGTGTGTACACATTCTGTTCCTTTATTACAACCTATTGTTGCATTACATTCTTTATCCGCGGCTCCTCTAGCGGCTACCGTATAGCTCGATGATTCTTCTATAGGTCCGTACACACGCACGTACCTGTTGCGTCAACGTCATCCCGGTTAATGATCGATTGCGCAACAGTTTTGTTGTTGGCGTGCATTGTTTGGCGTTGCGTTAAGTTAATTATCGCGCCGCTTGGGCAATGCACATGTTTTCGGTAGTTATCTATCGCAATATCGCTCTTCAAACGAGACGTGTATTGTACCATTTGAAAAGAGGTGATCCACAATACGTCTCCGTGTCTAAATAGAACCGTTCCGATGAAATTTCGAAACTGCGCCGTCGTCGGTGGATTCGCGAGCCTTTTAAAATCGTTTTCTATCTTTTCGAACGACAAGCTGAATCGTTCGTATGATTCGCTATAGAAATCTCAACAGAAAGTGAACAATAAAAATTTCATTATGTTGTTTTAAAATAACACAACAATGAAAATTATTATCGGCAGCGGCGAGAGCGCGCAGCGGGGCATCTCGAATACGCTCTAAATCTGGACACAATCCAATCATAAAATATAGCTCCAACAATAAAACAGGAGTGCTCCCGTGCGATCTTGACGCCGCTCTGTATTCTCGGCCTGCTTGTCTTCGATTCTGATGTCTTGATGATGCCGTGTGCGTATTTTCTTCTATAATCCGATTTATTCGCATTTACCAATACTGTGGTGTGACTGTTAGGGGGATGTTATTGGAACAAATAAAATCCCTTAACAAATGGGGGTCCTTTTAATAAATGAAGAAATGTGATCGGCCGTCTCATCAATTTCATTTTATACATTTTTCGTGTAATCTTTTTATTTACGTCTTCGCTGTATCTCGACTTATATTCGACTGTTTATGTTTGAATTACGTTATTTCCTTCGACTACAGTTTTAGATAATTTTCGCTGTTTTCATGTTTTTTCCATATGAAATCATTATTAAGGACAGCCTTTATATTATACAAAATATAATAACTGTTAAATTCCCTGCTCAAATCTTAAATAAAGTACTAACAAACTTTGATAAATTCACTGTAGTACTAGAAATTAACACCCATCCATAGGAGTAATTATTCATCATAGTTTTAAAAAATTTGAACACTGAGTATGATAAATCTGAATTATGATAAAGAACAGAATTAAATAAACCGTTGTAGAATATTTTAAAAGATATTAAATATGATTTAATATTGCTATACGCCTTGAATATCTGTCTTAAAGTTATATTTGAAAATGTATACAAAAAGAAATTTAAAATCTATCAGAATAAAAACTTTAGTGTGAGTTTACATTATAGCACAAGATTGATCTTTATTTCTGATTTTATAATGTAATTCTTTGTTTAATAAAACTTAATAGTGAAAGAATACAAGATACCAGCAAATACATAACAGACAATTATTAAAGTCGTTAGCAAACAGTAAATAAGAACAGATAAACCGCCTCACACTATCTCGGTTTGGATTTCGGCTCTTTTTTTATGTATTCAAACAGGCATTCACTTTTTTTATAGATTACGAATTCCAACGGCTGCAGCTCCATTAAACGGAAAATTTCACAGATGATCTACACACCGCACCACAATATCTCATAGAAGCCAAAATTCCAACAATACGCCTAATAATGTCCCGCGGTAGAGCGAGCCATTAATTCCAACGGCCGATCCTACAATAGCGTCTATAAATCGTGAGTTAGGTATTCCGAGATCGCATCTAAATCATCCTAACGTCTCGTTACTAGAAAATTAACCCTTTATTATTTTTATGAATTATTATCTCCACGTGATCTTATTTTGTTTGAAGTGCGCCATCCATCTCCGCGTCGGATGTTATTGTTGTAGCTGCCCCGGGAGGCAGGGCGGCATTAGTCACCGAACTTTTGTTTCTCGGACGCGTTGTTAGAGAGGATTACTTTGGGATGAAGACGAGAGAGCTCTTAATCGAGGACTAGGGGGCCGACGTCGTCGGGCGTCGCCCGGACTTCCTTTCGGCACGCCCGTGCTCGTGGCGCTCGACGTAGGCGCGACAGTTGTGTAACCGAAGGTTTCGTACGGCTTGTACGATCGTGACAATATTGTAAGGCAAGTGAACCCGTCATCGGCCAGAGATCGTAATTAAATATTTTGCAACGATAATATCATGTTTATTTGATAATCTTCAAATTATCTGTTCACGAGTTTTACATGCGCTCAGTATTACACTACTTATTCCATTTACGTTCAGTTTTACCGATCCGCTATCGTGATCCACACACCTGCGCAGAAGCCCCGACCAATATTCTCTTTTGTTTTTCTCGCTAACTAACATTTTATTCTATTTTCAAATTTAGATTGATAAATGGAACCCAAATGGAACCTACGTTCGCGGGACTGGGTACGGAGGCCGGATGCCTCATGTGACACCTGCACCTAACACACTTATTGCAATATTAAATACTCGGTTGCATGTATCGGCAAGGGTCAATTGGATTACAATTAACATTATACTATCCGTGGTGAAACATTTTTGCATAACAACACTGCTTGTGTATGCATTGCTGTAAATATTTTTTTGTGTGCACGCGCAGGTTCGCGTGTGCTCTTGCGCGCGCGCGCGTGTCCTATCTAAATATTAAATGCAAACTAAAAATTCATAATGAAATAAATATATCACTTTACTACAAAATAAATGTTAAATACTTCTATTAATCTTTGCGTATATTAAAATTATTTTTTTAAAAGATTTCCCACTATAATTAATTGTATACAAAGACAACAATTTCTAGTAGAAAACATTTTACTATCATTACGAAAATAATTGTAGACCAAACACTGTTGAAGAACTTACTCATAAGGGGCTATCCATAAATTGTCATTCAAATTCGTGATTCGTGAGGCTAAATAAAATGTGACATTCTTGTCATAGGTTGTCACATTTTAGTTAGCCCTCCTGAACTAAAGTAGCATATTTTGCGATTTTACAAGTATCACTTCCATAATTATTTAAATATTTGTATTTAAAATCCATTTTCATCAACAATAAATCAGATAGTTTAGAAGATTTATAAAGCGCAACACCATAGGTACAACCATAATTTTTCGTCGCAGTTTAAATTTACATTTTTATCAATTTAAATTTACGCACGTGACGTCCCTCCCCTTATCACCAGACACAACACTTAATTCGCCCTCTCACTTAAGGTGTAACATAATTTATGGATGACCCCATAGAAAAGTATCTGTGCCTAATACTCTTTTTTGAGAACAGCGACAAAGCGAATCTCGTCACAGCTCAAAGATCGCGCGCGGCGCCCTCTATGGGCCCGGCAACAGAAATAAACCAAAAGTTGAGCGGAAACCCGCCGTGTATTATTAGAGAGGCGACAATTCTATTATTTTTATTCGTAACACGTCCCGAGTCCGGATTCGCTAATAAATCTCCGGAGCGCGCGTCGCCCGCGAGCGGACGGCGCCGCCAGCGCCCTCGGCGCAATTAGAAGGGGTGAAGACATGTCGGCCGACTTGAACTCCGGCGAGCCACCGCGGACGAGATTGACGTGTACTGCTTCTCGGATGTGAGACGTCTTCTGGTGCGCCTTCGGAAGTAAGACCAAATCGTCTGCCGTCACAGAAAACGGCATGACGCTCTCATATGCCGTCACGCTCATCCTCCGCCGCCGCTTTCTACTTCCTCGTGTGTGATAGGCACGTATACTGGATACTTTTATTTTGCGATATGTGTTGTATATATATATATATATATATATATATATATATATATATATATATATATATATATATATATATATATGTTTTTATTTATTTTATTCCATTTTTATTCATGGTTTTCTTTCACTAACAATTATTTAAAAATTTATGAAATTACAATGAATCTCCTTTTACACAGAACTTTGTGAAAAGTAAAACATCGCGTAAAAACGTTTTTTTCCCTTCTGGCGAATAAAGTATTATGAATACCTATTTAAGAATATTTAACGAAGTTCTTTTCTATAGTATCATTTTCCAATCTTTACGGTTTCTAAAAGGAAAATTAAAATTAAATCATACGCCCACGGACTTTTGATAATTTCGATCATAACTCGACGTCAGAAATCAAAACTGTGTTTAAAATCAGGTTAGCTAGAAGGTAAGAGAATAACAGTTTTCCCTATTACTTAGTTTTTTTAAGGGATTTGTTTATCGTCATAAAGATTTACTAAGATAGGTAAAATTATATTTTCAATCAAATGAAATGAGGAAATAACAAAACATCTTTATTGGTGTGTAGACATATACATAAAAATATGATCTGACAAATATACCCATAAAAGTATTATTTGAATTTTTTTTCAAATCATTTGCATATTAAAAAATTACAAATTTTGTCTTTTTTTTCTAATAAAATATCTAATTAATTTAAAACTAGAAATAGCCCTGTTAAAATCATTTGGGCACCATGTCAGATTAAATGATAAAAAGATATTGGATTATGAATACGAGTTAAGAGGAAACTCTAAAATCAAAAAAAAATATTTAGAGACGAATTGTGAATCTCCCCTTTTTTTAAAGTCGGTTAAAAATAGAAAATAACACGAAAATTATTACATTGGCTTTAGAATTTAAGAAATTAGTAAAAATACTAATTTCTTACATTCTATTCGTTTATTTGGTGCATATAACACATTATTATTAAGAGTCATCTTATGCGCTAACTTTAAAATATGCACAATTTTTTTGCACGCAACCATGTCGATTGCTGTGGATCAGTATTAACAGCAATCGATATAGCAGCAGCAATAGGTTAAAGCAATGCTTTAAACTATTCCAAAGAATAGACGCTCAAATAGTCTTTTTTCAGTGTCATTTAAAACAATTTTCGAACAAAATGCGCAAAAATTTTGTTAAATTTAAAACGTGGTTGTGATTTATTAGTCGATTCGAATTTTTTTAACTTACACGCAGAAACTGATAGATAACTATGAATATATATTATTTTCGAAATCTTACACCTTATCACACCTAAAATAATAATGTTCATGTTAAACATACATATTTTTGTTTGTTTATTAACAATTTGTTGTCAAATTTCCTTTAGTATAATGTATTTTTGTACCTTCAACATATAATTTTTGTCCACATGATTTAGAATAGAGCAACTATATCATATTATAGAATTTATTAGGACACGTATTATATTTTTTTTTATATAAGACGTTTCCCTTGATTCTGTTTCTAAATAGCATTGTCCTTAAACTGAAAACCTATTGGCACAAGGGTAATACATTAAGGCACACTGCGGTTCGTTGAACGTGGCCCTGTTTCATCTCAAGAACGTCACGTCAGATCGATAATTTAAAATTTGTTGCTATGATTCATCGCATGCTCTTCACGAGTAGACCAAAGTCATGATAGCCTACCTTGAATCCTAGCCTTGCTTCTTATCAACTTGGTGAAAATTGAGAGTCGAACTTAAAACCTGCAGCCTTCGAACACCAAATTTTTACTATATATGATGTAGGGTATGTAACAGAATAAGGTTATACTTAAAAACTTTGTTTGAACACGCTAAACACCGAAATTTCTAGACAAATTTACATCACGTTTTTTACAAGTGATTTAAGCTTGAAGCAATAAGCAATAAGTTTTTTTGATTAAAATTGGCTTACGGAGAATTGGTCCATTTTTAAAAACACCTCCCACTTATATAAAGTAGCGGGTGCAACTAGTGGGATAACAAAAAGACACATAAGTTACTTTAATGGTTATACATATTTAATGGATGTAAACTTTTACCTAAGTAAAAAGTGGAATATTTTATTTTTTCAATTGACTTTAAAGCAATAGACTATTATAAGGTAGTTCACGTCATTTTTCTAAGAAAAATTCTAAGAAATTTCTAAGAAAAATGGTCACTAACATACACAGAATGAATATTGGTTTTTATGTACATAGAATAATACAGATATTATAAAGATCGGCAATAGTCGCCCTACAAAATCTTATGCAGATCAAATCGATGGCGCATAAAAAAGGGCATAATTTTAGGCACCCGAAACCGATGAGTTTAAACGAAACTATTGACGGGATGCCAGTGTGCAGCAAGAGACGTATACCAAGATTATATACCATATGGAATACAGTGTATATCTAGCTATCCTTCTAGGATACAACCGTGACTTTACATCGCTATTATTATTGCGTACATAAAAAAATATCTGCCTAATACGGACACGAACAAAACTTTACGTCATACAAACACGGACACGATTAAAAGCCGTTAAACATAACGACCGCTATCAATTCATCCGAAGAGAGATGTCCCACTAATATTCAGAACGCGATACGTGCAGGAGCTCTATACTAAAAATACAAAGTTTACAAACAGTTTTCTGCAAAAGCATTAGGTCAGATGAAAGCCGGCGTCCCCGCGGGCTCCATAACATCGTTTATTAGCCGGCGTGCATCTGTCCCTGGTTCCTATTTCAGCGGGGCCATTACCGGCGCCCGCGTCGCTCGACGCCGCTCGGCGCGCCCGCCGCGTTCTCGGGCTCGGCCGGCGCGAGGTTCGGCGGATCTCGTCGGATAGGTCGAATTTTAATACGATTTCGGTGTTTCGTGCTGAAGCCTTTCACCGGGTGTACGGCCTCTATCTTTTTGTCTTCCCCTTAAAAGGCTATATATCTTTTGAACCGTAATCGGTCTTTGATTGAAATTTTCACAAGAAGTGCGTCATCGTACAGAATACACTAACGAAGAATAAAAACTTGTATATTAAGAACGTTAATACTTACATACAATCACTAAACTTTAGTGTGATTGTGGTCCACACACTAAAGTAAAACAATAAGTAATAAAAACTGGGCCGATGCAAGTCGGCCTTGAGCTGAGGATTCCGAAGTGAATGAAACAAAAATTAATTTTTGGTGAATGTGTCACATATAAAGTCATACTGTACGGTGGTGTAGAACCCTCCGTGCCCAAGATCTGCAAGCACTTGGTCAGCTTTATTATTAAAATAATTGCCATCACTCTCTCGGCTACGGTCTCCGATGCGATGACCGAAAATCAAGTCTTCTTCTCCAATCCGATGCTGACTTGATATCTTCATGATGTTAGTTTGTGTTCGATTTTGTTACATTACACACCTAGGACTTTTTTTTCAGGAAAAACAAAATAAAATAGAAAACTACATTCAAATAGACCTACAATAAATATACACGGGAAGATTGTAATAATAATAATATAATCTCATGCCTATTTCCCAGAAGGGTAGGCAGAGACTATAGATTTCCACATGGTACAATCTTTGCATATCTCTCTTGCCTCGCTGACATCCATCAATCTTTTCATGCAAGCTGAAATTCGGTTGCTTAAAATTTGGCTCTTTTTTAATATGCTACCAATATGGTCTGCATAGGATTTTCTAGGGCGACCCTTGCCGACTTATCCATCACACACATTCGCTCTATAAATTTGTTTTGTCAGTCTACGTTTTTTTTTGTGCTCATAGAAAATGATTCAACAGGATAGCATAGCTAGGTAGTATCAAAAGATGAAATTGTTTTGAAAGGTTCAGTAAATAAAAACCGTAAAACACACATTTGTTGTAAATATAAGCTAACTATTTGAAAAGTAAACTAATGTTGAGATGTTAAAAGAGAGTGGAAGTTTTATTTTAATTTTTGACGTGACAACGTCTTAAATTAGGTTGCGGCTGGGAGTCACTTATGAAAAAGTGTAACGCTCGGTAACGTTACGATGAGTCACCGAACGAGAGAGGCCCGCCGAATGCGTCTCTCTCCCACTCAACTATGATCGGTCTGCCGCGCAGCACTAGAGAATTAGTGCATAGCTTGCAAATGTATTGCAAGTTATTGTATGTATATTTGTATATAAATACGTATGTATGTGTAAAGGTAAAAATAAAATTTTGTTAATATGAAATTCAGTGCGAGATTCTTTGTATAAATTAATGTTTTAAATATAATTCTTTGTATAAATAAATGTTTTAAATTGTTACTATTATTTCATCCTTCTTCCTACTATACGAATGAATATTCACATTAAAATGATTTTACCATTCAAAGTCGTTGTCACGTAAAACTTTCGCCCGTATACCGACTTTACAGGCAACCAATTTTTTTAAGTGGTATTTTTAACGAAATAAGCCCACCGTCAATGTCAGATTTAAAGTGAATACGTGCTGCAAATGTATATAATATTAGAAAATCTCATGCACACAATTTTTTTTAAAGGTATTTACTAGGCTAAAAAGAGCATGCGGGCCATATGAAAGTAGATGGTCACCGTTGACCATGGACTTCCGTGACCCAAGGACTCACTTGGGCTTTGTCGCCATTTTAAATAGAAATATGCTCTTTTATTGAAGACTCCCTTTATTATTTTTATATTTAGAAGTAAATTGGTGGAATATTAAAAAAGGGCCAAATTTTAAGCACCCAAAAACTGCATCAAACCACTCATGGATGTCACTGAGATATGCAAACATTTTCCAAATAGAAATCTGTGGTCTCTAACTACCCTTCTGAGAAATAGGCGAAAGTTTATGAAAATATATACGTATATACACTTCTAGTTGCTGTTGATTTGATTTGCGCAAGGTCGTTCGGCGTTAATTCAGTTATAGGAAGTATTATTTTTATACACAAAGTCGATGAAAAGTTACATTTTTCGCAATAATAATATTACGTAGTAGCAGAACTGTTTTAAAATAGTCCCCCGAGGTGCAATAATTTTCACGGTGTCCCATGTGAGTTTCTTTACTGTGTTTATAATTAGTATTCACTAAAAGTTACATCGCAAAAATATCGCACAGGTGCAAAATATAGAATTTAAATGTATTTTTGTTACAATTGAACGATGAAATTATTGAACGGCTTGTGGTGAGACTTGGCCAAAATTAAAAAATATATACAATATACATTAATTAGAACTTAATGCAGTTTTGGATACAATCAGGTAGTGTAAGGGTATTTAGATTTAGTGATTACATACATTCATCGTAAATACAAAAACTTTTATAATGTTAGTGTGGATATATGTATGCACTTTTGCGCAACCAAAAGCAATTAACAGGAACAGTACCTTTGAACAGAAGGTACAGAAGGAAGGTTTGGTTAGAAACTTTAACATCGACAAATTACAGGCAGTCCAGATTCGGATGATAAAAAAATAGTTCTCGTTGAACTTTAATTGCCTATATAAAATTAAATACAACGTATATTACATTATAAAAAAATAAATACGGGATTCATAAATATGACATTTATTTTTATCACATGATATTTCAATCATTTTACGATTTAGTCAAATAATAATAGAAAAATCAATTGTTACCTACCATGACTTTGATATATTCATATAATCTTTTTTTCTTAGAGACCCCTTATTTAGAAAAATGTATATATTTATAAGAATTAATATTAAAAATCTTTGTCTCCTACGTTGATCTTTGTAACTAATATTATTTTTAAAAAATACGGTTATGTTATAATATAATATAATTGTCAATCAAAGAGAAATTGTAATAATTTTACAATCCCGAAAAGTTATCCCCAACAAAATATCACAATGACTTAATATCACTTTTGTATTTAATTGGTTTACGTGAAAATTTAACAACGGGCGATAATGTAAGTACCGACAAAATCAAAACAACACGCAAAGTAATATAATATTGAAACACTCCCGGCTCCTTTTAATACGGTCACATTGTCGATCTCGAACAGATGCGCCGCCGCCGCCAGGTCACCGGCGCAATCTATTGCATCCGCCCGCCGCATCTCGCCTCCCATAATACACCATTTCGAATTTATTATCTTTGATGCTGGACGCGGCTTATTATTTATGGGCCCGCGTTCTGGTCATTGTTCCATAATAAAACAGCGGCATCGTCGCCGGCGGACACGGCCGGCTGCGCCCGACCAGTATTAGCACTTCCTCTGTCGGCGCTGGTCTGTCGCGTCACCCGTTCACACGGCGACGCGCCGCCCGCTCCGGGAGCCGACATACGGAAGGTGGTATCCGAAAGACCGAGAAGATGGTATGTTTTGGATGATTGGACTGTCAGGAGATGGAATGGAAAATATTTTATTTTTTTATAATTCGGTACGATGAAATCTTGCTTAGTAGTTGCCACTGTTCTGTATTAATATTAAAAATCTAAGTTTCCTATACGAGAAGACAACAGTGAAAGTCCTTATTTGGTAGCATTCTAGATGAGCAATCGGACGAAAATTAGAAATATAGAATTGAACGAACACAACGCCGCAATCAATTTTATTTTCTCTATTACCTGAAATTCTTTATATGGTGTTATATTTGACTGAGCTGATCATCTTAGAAGAAAAATAATATTTGTCGGCGTATAGGTACTCGATGTTTCTTTGGAAGTAAGCATTTATCAAAATCAATATGATAGCTCTGCTGAGTGTGGTAGTAAATTGTTGCATTTTAATTTCATGTGTTATAAAAAACGAGAAAATTCCATATTATAAATAAAGAAAAAAATAATTAATGGAAAACTCGATCCATCTTAATAATTGAAAACTATCAACTACTTTTATAACGTCTAATGATGATCGTTGAGAGTTCTGGCAATGCTCAATATCAATAATGATGTATAAATACAAGGAATTCGAAAAATAAATACATATACATACATACATATATATTTATATGTACGTATTGTAGGTAATTATTGCGAAGATGGATTTATTATACATATTTACAGTTCCTAATAAATCGTTCGTATCGTAAACAAAGAAATCATATTATACAGTAAGTACGTCTCTACAGAATAACCCATAAGGCCGGCACTCGAGTGCCGACTAAATCAAAATCCACACGTGCAAAGGAGGCAGAGGCGACGCGATAAAAAAAAAAGGACAACAATATGCCTAATCTACAATCCGTGTCACAGGCTAAAGGTTACGCGTTCGGAGACAAAGAAAAAAAAACGATAATGCCGTTTAAAGGAAACCGACCGTGACATACGCGACAGCACATTTTCAACCCCATGCGTGATAGCATAGAGTTCATATTTCTCCGTCGATGTCCGGACAAGAGCATTGTCTGTACCTCGGGGAGCGCGGTGACATCGGATTTTTTTGTTTTCGCTTTTTGGCCCCTTCTCCTCCCGGTCACATGGCAATCCCGCTCCGATACAAGACACATGTTGGGAGTTTTAGGTTACGTTTAAATGATGACTGCGCGAGCGACGTCCGCTCCTAATTGTTGTTGTTGTTCGTTATTATTTCGGGTATAGCTGTTGTGATATTTCACAACAGCTCCCGGAGATATCGATGCGGTCGCCTTTGATGTTCCCACGTATCCCGTGCCTGAAGACCGTAATGGTGCGACATATTGGATTACTCCTTTTCACAGAAGTCGAGTTTTTTATCCGCAGGTGACATATCTCCTTCATCTTCCCCCATCGCCCCCCCGTTGTCTCTCTGGCCGGCCGGAGATCGAGTTGCATTGGATCTATTTCTTTAGTTTGTTTGTATTTTGCGACAAATTGGTTTATTGACTTTGACGGCTATATTTCGAGATGTAAGCCCGGAGAATATTCAAGAATATCTCTAATTTTTGTCGGTCTGTGTCTCCTTAATTTCATGAATATTCAACTTCAAAATGTTCCTTTTATAAATAATATTTTTATAAAATTGTATTATTAAAATATAAATACATGTTTGTTTTGAGTTACGAAAGTATAACAGAAAGAGATAGAGCACGTATTAAATTTTACTTGCGCAGGCACGTTTTCCAGCTTGCATAAAATGCATCAATTTTACAGAATACAATATCAGTGGGGAACATATTGTCCATATTAAGAATACGAGGATAATGTACGTATAATTCTATGCGTTAGTAATATAAATAAATATTATATGTAAAATGTCAATTTGGACTTCATTTTTATTCGATTTTTTATTTTATAAACCTGAGCTACGGTGGGTAATTGTAAAGAAGTTAGAATGAAAATCAAATACTCAAATAGCAATAAAAATTCGTTAAGTGCAAACCAAACTCGGGTATCAAGGGTTCTGCGTAAATTATAAAATTAACTAGCTCGGATCGTTAGTGCTTTACAGATTGATCAATTACGATGAAGCCAATAATTTCTGAAACATATATCGAAGATAGCGACAATCACAGCGCTGGTATACGGACAGACAAGCGAACACACGTGTCGTGATCAGATAAAATAGCAACGAACAGTGGATATTTCAGTCGAAGAATCTCTGAAAATAGCAATATGTTTTTCATTAATGAACTCGTAGGTGATAGACATTTAGATGGACAATCCACAAATATTACATACGTGATATCTACTAAACGAGTTTAGGTACTAGATATCCATCAAATCAAGCGAGTGTACACACACACACAAGACAAATTCCCAGCGACCGCTGCAATGTGTCCAAAAAGACGTCACGAACGCACAAACACTGAACTGTTTAAAAACGGGCATTAACAAAAAAGGGAGCCATCCTCGAAACAGTCGAACGCTAATGGAACACCACCGGCCGCATCATCCCGCCGATGAACGGAGTCGTAAAGACGATACCGGCCCGCATTGAGATTGTCTAACATCCCACAACGGCGGCGTTATAATGTAATCGGGGCGAGCACAATCTGCGTTGTGCGCCACTCGACCGGCCCACAACAGGGCCGCTGTCGGCGGACGGCTGTTGTAACAGGCGGACAGAATCGCTTTTGTGGCGGGGTGGCGCCAAGTAATCCTATATCCGGACCGATTCGTCGAGGAGCGCCGTCTCGTGTGGGATTTCAATGGCGGGGTGGTGGCGGTGAAAATTTAATGTTGCATAGATGTCGGTTCATTAACAGGGATATAGGCACTCGATGAATGCTAATAAGATTCTCATCATAAGAGTTAGGTTGCGCTGTTACCGGCTGGCTCTATACTCCCGTCACTATTAGTCCAGACTGGAATAATTACGCTGCCTTGGGTGTAACGGGACTTGTATCTTTCAGTCATTACGACTGGCTGAAGGTTGAGGGTTCAGGATGATGATGATAATGATGATTAGATTCTCATTACAAGAGTTCGATAGCGTTATCGTGATTTTTGTGTTTTACGTGTCGGAATAAAAGCTAACTATAATGTTTCGTGAAGGTTTCGATTCAATTTTTTTTTTAAATCGTTAAATCATATCTAACCGACACAATATAAGAGAGCCGATAGGTGGTCATTCTGACGTCACTTTTTCAGTTTTTTGCATTAAGATCAAAGTATACTGATTGGGTATCTGAATATCGATTCATTGCAGACGTTTATGTGTGAATTCTCAGAAAAATTGAATGAACACTGATGATAAATGCACTTGTTTATTTGAAGAAACAAGACTCGTATACCGTATTTTTAAAACATTTTTTTAAAATAACTATTTAGAATTTTAAATTATTTAACGCTTCGCTTGCTAAAGTAACGCAAGTGACTATTTCGTAACAAGAACTATTTCTTTTTTTAAAAAGAAGCCATAAAAGCTCGTTTAATACTATAAACTAATAAATTTTAGTGTTATCTCGCCAAAGTTTTAGATTAAACAAATGACACGAAACAGTTATTCATTTTTAACCTCGTACATGTTCTAACATCACTGTATAACAATACGGATAAACTATTATCAGCTTTTTTGCCTTATTCACTTTCTAAGAAAAGGACTCACAAAGTAAGTCACGACTGTCAAAATCAAACCGTGACTAAGCATTTATGAAATGTTTGCTTAAAGTGATTATTCTATTGGGCCGTTTCTATAATTTACCAAATCAATAAATACGGTAATACATTCATAAGGCGTAATATAATGAAAAACTTCCAGTAACATAAAAGTTGTTATGAAATTTCTGAATTCAGGGCTAACATTTCTCTATTAGTAGATCTAGCCGATATATATGTTAAATATATTTTACATTGCTATGTATTTGGCTGAAATCTCTCACACATTACTTAGAAATTCCTATATAAAAACATATAAAATTAAAAACATCTTCGAAAGTTCGAAAGCGCCTCAAAAAGTACAGAACACAAGAAAAACAATAAAGAGAAAGTTATTTGTTGCTTATTTAATAATTGATCTATTCGATTTAATTAACATTTGAAATATGTCATATTCATTACATATTTTGGATGCACCCACACTTAAAAAAATATATATACTTGTCTTAAAAAACGACTGTAAAAAACTTATCATAGTAGAAGGTAGAACAGTTTTCAGATATAATTTAATATTAAATTACCACTTGTTTACATTAAATCACATAATAATATTCGTTTTTACGGTTATTTATATAAACTATTACAGTGTAATAAAGCAATATTAATATTCTTTGTAATAATTCATAGTATTCTTAGTAATAAAACTCGTTAAGAATACTCATCATCTATTTTTTAATGTCAACGAGGAGGATTCAACGACGAACAATGCGTTACAGTTATTGTAATCTTATTCATTATTCTTTGTATTTTTGCTCATGTTATTATTTTAAAAATCTATACATATTTATAACACTCTGTAAACATTGATTTTTTATTTAATATTGTAAAATTGGTTTCAAGATAGATTTTCGTTTTAGTATTTACGAAATATGAAATAGAATGGATACATATAGTATGTTATATGTTTTTGAAGTTATGCTTAAATATTTTGAAAAGTCTTGCATACATATCGTACTATTTTATATTTTATAACCAAAATGTACCTACATTACTGAGATTACATTTTCTGGGGTTATAAATAAGTTCTATTATATATTCTTGTTAAAACTATTACTGATTCTAAATTAAATAAAGGTAATAATTATTCTGAAGAGCGTAATTATTGACAGAAGACTCTTGAGAGTAAGAATAACTCAATGTGTCCATCACGAAAATAATTTCTTGATTAGAAACAATAATATTAAGGAACTTTATTGAATTAACAAATACATAATGTTTCAAAATACCTATTATTCTAGATGAATAATTTGCCTGTTTTGAGAAAATAATTTACCATAATCCTAAACACTTTATACTAGTTCAAGTATAATAAGAATTATTCTAGAAATTAGTTTTATTGGTTGAAAAATGTAGAAAAATTTATTCAAGAAACCTTTATTTTAAAATCACTAAACACTTCTTAAATTAAGAATATGATGTACGTTTCCAGTTGAGAACATACAATTAGTTTTGAATTGAGACATAATTTTTTTTCTCTGGAATAAGATTTTTTATTGTGAATATAAAATAATATTTTAATGTTAAAACGCTTATTGTTTTCTTCATATACAATTCGAGAATTATCTTGAAATATAGAATTTATTTTTTTCCAGGGCCATATCGGAATTTCATAAGACGTTGCTCGTGGACATTTGAACTTATATTATAAGTCAGCAGGTTGGGAAGAAATAACTTAACAAATAGACAATGTTGATATGTAAGGGAATGTGATGTGCATGTATGTTTATGTAGTTTACGTAAAACGCTTATACAACGGTGTGCTTCAAACTATCATATGCCATAGTTAACTATGGCAGTTAACTGCTAACTGGTAAAGTTAAAAACTAAACATGTCAAAATACCGGTAATATTAGAGATTTGTGATATTAGTTTAATGTCACAAATACTAATATCTTTAAGGTTACCATAACTAACTGCCAATAGCGAAGTTAAAACAATGTATTTTTACACGTTTAGCTTTTAACTTAAACGGTAAACAGTTAATTATTTCAAATGAAAGTTTGATGCACATCGCTGAGAATGTTTGTAGGTACCTAAGACTCAGGACATAATTTATCGTAGAAAAGTGCGCGCAGAAAACTCTGAATGCATTATTACGTCAAGAATCAAGACACCAAGATTCTGGTTCATGACAGTCTAACGGCTAATGTAACGAGTGAGCTTATTCCGTACGTACATCTATAGTGCCAAAACGGAATGCCAATGTGCTTGCGTCACTGTGACCAGAGCGAGCCTGCCATAAGTACCAGTTCAATGACACTCACAAATATGTTCCGATAGCCAAATCTAGAACAAGAAGACAAATGTAAATACGCATGGAACTCGAGCCCAACACTCGGGCGTGCGGGGCGGACTGTCTTACGAGTCGTCAAAAGCTGTATAGAGTTGAATCTGTTTTGAAACACCGAAATAGCCGCCGTAACGAGATATGCCGAGGACATGCAAAATATCGCATGCACTTTATAAAAATCTTTCGACAACAAAATTAGTGAGTCGAAACGCGACGGCTCGAGAGTGCATCTGCCGCGGGGGCGGTCGCGACAAAAAATTGCAAAAACTTGAAATCGGGAGTGGAGAAATTCGATATTTTTTTGTCGGCCGGCCCGCTCCCACATGCGCTTAATGCATTACATGTGTTCCGTTTATCTTCAGATGCACAATGGATAGGAACGCATCGCGCGTTCGGTGCATTCTTTGTCTTATGTCTCGATTGTTTTGAGTCCGATTCCGTGCGTCGGCCGCCGCTCATCCGATCGCGGGCCATTAGCCGGGAGCGTAAATAACCATAGTATGACTTTTGAAATATCATACAAATTGGTGTAATGACAATGTAGTGCGGCTATATGAAGACACTAATTGAACTAGTCTCGAATTAGAAAAGCTATCTCGCGCAATGTGTAAACACTGGCGCGGACCGCAGCTGCTATATATAATAATGTATTATATGCGGTATATTAATACTAACGTATTGTTGAGAATGTCATTTATATAAATAACCTGTCGAGAATTGAAGCTAGGACCGATTATAGTGTCTTTTTCTCTTAAAGCGTGGTAATGTGCGTCAATATTGCAACAAGCATTAATTTGTATAAAAAATGTATTAATTACTGTATTTGTTTACAAATATAAATTATTAACAGTATTATTAAAAATATTCCAATAATATTTTCATTTGCATAGGTTACCATTCTAATAATAATTACTTTGTATAAGTATATAAAAATGACAGTTGTAGAAAAAAAATACGTAATTTAATATTGTCCATATCCTAAAACCCAATATAAATTACTTTTAAATTTTTATATTATCATTATGTACATATAAATCTTAATTTAAGCGTGGCTAATAATACTTTAGTGAGATATAATGAAATAAATTATAATAGTTAAATCGCATTCAAGAAATTAATTCATAAACTGTGAACAAGATATGCCCACTATAGCTTATTAAAACATTATTTGATTTATTTACTAAGTAGGTACCATCTATTCGTTTTATTACTTAAAACATTTACAGTTTCTAAGTATAAAATTAACCAAAAACGGGCTGTATCTCTATAATGATTCCTAAGAACAAAAAAAAAAAAAAAGCATCCGTGAATTACCCGAACAGCTCTAAAACAAAACGACACGAGCCGCACACACGAGCCGTAACGAGCTGAACAATAGCTCGGGCAGTGAAGTCGTTCGCCGCTTCCTCGACGGCATAAAGCTGTCGTCGTGCGCTCCGGCGCGAGCGCATCGGCCTCCGGATGGGGCAGAAGCCGGGTGACATTATTAGTTTATGACTTCCATAGCAGAAGAGCCGACGAGGACGCCGGCCGATTGTGAAGATGCGTCTCTCTTCGCTGCATTGACGTGTTCTCGGTATAATAGGAAGCGACTAAAATGCATCGTTTCTGATAAGTGCAGTATAAAATGCGACATTGTTGTCTTTTTTTCATATAAACAAAACGAAAGATAACAATATCCGCGAATCGAACTATCATTTATATTATCACTATAACATTTTATGCTACAACAATATAAGTATATAAAACTTATTGCATTTATATTCTTTATCATATTCGAGTTATAATTGCAGTGGTGTAAATTACAATTGTTAGTTGCAATTAATTTGTCTTTAAAATTATTATCTATCAGATTGGATGTATGAGTTCCCTTTCTCAATAACTTCTTACTATTACTATACTGTTTTTGCAGCCTTCATTAGAAGTTTCATTATATAACTTATTCTTAGATTCTGTATATAACTTCTATAGCATGTTTTTTAGCCTCACAGCCGGTTAATATTTAATCAATGTTGTACAAGAATTATCTTTATTTTAAATACTACATAAAATTTTGACTTTTCGCTGAGAAATCAATTGGAAAGGAACGAGCAATTTGCATATCTAAGACATTTTCGCATCATAAACTATAAACCGCGACAGACAGACGTGAGTGAACTTCTATAATAGTCTCACTTTTATCGGATATTAATACACTTTTTTTGATTTTTCAACATAATTCTTTAAGTCTGTAAAGGATCTATTTACATGGATTAGAACTTTAACTATATTTTAACCGTATATAAATAATAAAATATATGAATGTTTAAAGTTGCTGTTTAAACCGAAAGGTTACTACAAAAAAAAAATGATATTAATTCTACAAAAGTGGTTATTTACGTAACTGTTAATAATATTTATAGTATTAATAATATGTGTATAGTGGTGCAGTAATCTTTTATAAAATACATTTCATTTACATGTAAGTTTTCGTTCTTATGTAATGCAAGTTCGTTGCAATTAATCGGTATTTAATCTTTCATTTTTATATATTAATTCATGGCTCTAATTCAGTTAAAAATTTAATTGAAACCAAATTATTCTCTTACTTTTCTTTTACCTGATGGTGATCTGCCCGAAGTCCACCAACAGTCGTGGCTGCGTGGTCGGCGCATTGCTCACGAATCAAAAAATTACGGATTCCGTCTCTGACCATGAGGTATTCATTATGTCCAATAAGATCCTTCAGCCAAAACCGCTCGCTCATTTTCTTAAGCAATACGTGAACGTTGTTGCTACATCTGTGATATTTACGTCCCCCAGCACCATCCTCGGGACAGGTGGTAAAATTATCCTTTCTTTTCTTATACCGTATTAAAAGGGGCAAACGAGCACGTGAGCTGTCAAATAATAGGTGATTACCGCCGTTCTTGGACACCCTCATCCGTCAGGAAGTCCCTAGTGCGTTGCCGACCTTTCTGTCCTAGGATTTTATCGTCGCAGGGCTTATGGTCTTCCGGTGTAATATACGGCGCGAGGATGGACCCTTTCAGGGTGGTAATAATAGCCTAATACAACTAGAAATCGGCCTGCAACAGTTTTCTTAGTCGGGAAACGTCGCGGCGCCTTCCCGAGCCGACAACTTCGTGGAAACCCCGTGCGCCTGCGCGCGCACCGGCGCGGGCGCAGGCGCGGCGCGGCGCGGCGGAAGTCCTAAACCGAAACACGCGCTATAACTATTACACATTTTTACATAAAATTAAACTATCGCTCAAATTTTAAACACAATAAAATGTTTTATGGCGCTTTCGCATCGGCGCACGAAAATAGATCGGGCAGGATGTATTTGTTGTTATGAACAAAGGTTTTTTTTCTTTAACGCTATAAAATTATGTTTATTAATCATATTCGGTTAGATTTATTATTGTAGGCGTTTGAAAATTCCTTGGATGTTGTTATGGATCGGTCGATTTTTACTGTATCTTTAAGTGTGGTTTAGATATTAAACACTGCGTCAAGGGCCGGCTAAAAGAATCCGTTGCAGACGTACTTTGGTGTGGTAAGCATTGGTCAAACGCACGTAAGCCATGAAGCAGTTTATTTAAAATAATAATGTTCAATTCCATAATTAAACACTATTAAATTCAGAGAAATCGGTCTCTGATCCTTTTCATGATCATAGGTATTTATATCTTTGAAGCGTATAATGTATGTAAATTTATACGTATAAGAACTTTTGAATTAATACTTTAAAATAATTAATACTAATAATAATTATTTTGATCGTAATTTCGTTCCAATCGTAGAAATAATAATTAGAAATAAATAATTAGAGTAGAAAATTCATAAAGTTACCGTTATTCACTCAACACTGAGGTAAGTTATCTTTTTATTTTTTATATAGAATTACTAGTGTAAATTTTTTATCGTGAATAAGTTATAATGTATTAAAATTGTTATTATGCCAATGTTAGAAAAAGCATTAATGTATCATATTTTTGCATAAAAATATTACTGTGTAAAAAGTATTCATCAACATTGAAGTCGTGATCATGACTTGAAGACTCCAATTTCATGAAAATATATCCATTTTGAAGTACCTACATCATAGGTAATTAGTTTAATACTGAAAAATAACTAACACACGCAATACCGACATATAAATAAATACAAAACTTAATGGCGCCAGTTTCTACTAAAATATGAGCTTAGAAATAAAGCTGAAATTGTCATTTCAATAATCAAGAAAATCCTAATTACTTAATTAGTCAATCTTAAGTAATGTAACATCTCGATCTCAATACTCGCTGCAGGATTTTTTCAATATGAATTGTTTATAAAGTGGCGGGTGTTTGTTACATTTTCAACGGGTCAACAATTCACCAAAAGGCTTAGAAAGAAATGCCAATATTTTAAAACGGAATAAAAGTTAAATCTTTATATCAGCGGCGGACGATAAAATTAAATCTATGCAACAGCATATTTCAATGTTGAAACCGGTCGCGAATCGAATTCGATATGGAACAGTAGCGGGGCAATAATCACCTCCCACGCGCACGGCGGCCTTATGCCGCACCGCCGAACGATTTGTAGGCTTTATCGGCACGTCTTCGATTCCGAACGGGTCGGAGACAAATTGAGCCGAACCAAAGATTTACGGGAATAAAGCGTGTTTATTTTTTAAAATTCTTTTCTATTGGTTATAAGGTTTTTTTTTTGAGGATTTTTCTGATAGTATTAGAATATTTGAAAGAGATAATACTAGTTTATTTGTGTGCTTCTCGATGAGATCTCGATAACCGGCGGACGAGAACATTATTGAGAACTTAATTTGTGGTTTTTAAGTGTTTTTATAGATAGACTGATAATTTATTTTATTTGTAAAAAAAAGTTTATTAATGTTAGCTGATTGCTTACAACGTTTCATCTCGTGCAAAAATGCATATATATGAAAAAATGCAGTGAACATTAAAAAAAAGCAGATAGGACAATAGGAGAGTGTGATTTAGTGATATCACCTATCACAGACCAATTAATTAAATAATAAAAAAATAATGGTAATTTTCATATCTATGTTTACAAATCAAAACCTATTCAATGTTCTAAAAAGAAACTAATTTTGTGTCATTCAAATCTAATAGCGTAATAAAAGTGTAGATCCATTTCAAACTTCTAACTTTTACCATTAATTTGCATCTTTATATGTATAAAGAGCACGCAGTTCATAAAGAAATTAACCACCATAATCTTTCCACAGCATTTGTGAATGTGTGAAATTTGGATGTATATGGTAAACTAAATTTCCTTTATTTATATGTACCAGAAATTACCACCTCATATCGCACTCCAAGGCTTCAAAGTAAACCCGAATATTTCATACGTTTATAAGATTTTTAAATTGTTCCTCTGATTTTATCCTCTATTTCAATGTTTCTATTACTGAAAAAATACGTTATTTGTTATAATTTATTATTTTTATTTATATTACGTTACGACATGTAACGTAAAATCTGATCTTTTCCAAACGTTTACTCCTTTTGAATTCCAGGTTGTCTTGTCGGCAACAACACGTACATAATGTTTGAATAAATATTTCAAATCTCCATATGAATTGTCATTGTTAAAAGTAAATGTTAAACAACGAAGATTTAAATCACTGATTATTGTTCGACTAGCATTCTTGTCAATACACTATATGTTTACATTGACACATGGTTAATAACCTACACAACGATATAAACATATTTGTAACTCCATAAATTTAATTTATTATACAATATTTCGATATTGAAAAACTGAAGGTAACTGATCAATTTTACTGCAGCGTAGATAGATTAATAACGCCGCAAAATAAATAGTTCAACTTACCTAAAATAAAAATAAAAAAAACATACACAAGACAGAGTCAATCTTTAATATAAAAAAAAATAAATAAATAAACACGACTTCAAGTAATATGTCAATCGATAGAGATTTGTTAGACGAAGTTATGCCCCGACAAACAGACGGCGCGCGCATCTGCTCAGTGTTTATACGTTGATGCCTCGACTTCTCCCAATTGAATTCGGCCTTTGTTTTCGTATTTCTGTACGTATGACGGCGTCGGCGTCCAGCGTGAGCATCCTCACGACGGACACGCGGACAGGGGGTGGCCACGGTCTGTTTACGTGATCTCGCACTGTGCGCGCGTATCTATCTATGTACAAATACAAAATTTATGGTTATTGACGGATATTTATGACGAGTAACGTAAAAACTGGACTGATATCAAAACAAATAAAAAATATCTTTATTTCATGGGTAATGAAATCACACTTGAAATACGTCATTAATAAATTATTTTCGACATTACCACCCATTCCAAATGCTGAACCTTAAAAAATTATTCGCATTGATATTATGTCACAATGTTTGTTTCTTTAAAGAAACAAATATCGTAATATAGAAACCATTTATAGAAGCCATCCATACGATGTCATATTTGTTTTGAGCCCAAATGCTTTCTTCATAAAGTACTATCACGCAGAAAAGCGTATGCCCATTTATTACCTATGCATAGGCATTTTTGATACATGTGTGTACACCCATACAAATATTTAGAGTAGACAATAGCAATGGGTTGACAAAAATTTGACATAAAGTATATATATAATATCTAAGGTATCTATACATATATATCACATGCAATGTAAAATTATTACTTTTTTTTATAAATTATGCCACAAGTTTTTATAGCAAGGTCGAGACAAGCGACAAGTACACATTTTATGTACCCTACATTATAAAAATCATACAGCCCCCTTTCGGGGCTCAAATTAAAGAACTCTTTCTCACAGTCGAATAGGACGCGCGATAGCACGTGTGCGCGCGCGCATTGTCTGACATTTCCTCCCGCATTGTCTGGGCATTTGCACAATGCGTCAGGAAGTCCTTTGTGAATTCTATCCAGGTAAGCTGGAGGACAGCACGTACTCGTTTCACCAGGTCCCGATGCAATGGGATTTAGGTATCCATTGCGCAGACTTCATTCTTTACAGTCATTTCATTTCAAAATAGAAAACAACAATGGGCCATATTGTTGTTTTCTATTTTATTGTTATAAATACAATTCCTAAGAAAGTTGTGAACGAAATTAATGTCTTTTTAAAGATAAGAAATTAGTATGCTACTTCGTAATAGCTTAGATGTTATCGATAATTATTAAACAACAATAGCTTCATTTAAGATAACTTTTAATGTGTTCATTTTTTATAAAAAACACTAAACTGTAGTAATTTTGAAGGGTATTTGTAAGAAAATAGAAACAAATTATCTAATGTAACTGTAGACGTTTGGAAACCATTAGATGAAATATTTTAAAATGAAGAATACAACCCTTGAATCTAATTTTTACTAGGTAAAAGGGAATTGTATTGGCTTACTTCAAATTTCGATTTTATTTTTCAAATTTTAGATGTCTTCCAAGCAATTTTCTATATTATAAAAAAAAAGGAACACAGAGATAATTTAAAGTATTTATAAAACAATTACATCAGTCAACATCATTCAAATAAAACATAGACGGAAATATATGTAAAACAAGTAATAGCTTTATTTCTTTTCAATGACCCCTTTTCGAATAATCGTCCTACGATTGTCAAGCGCAACACGTGGTACGTAAACAAAAGGTCCCGTAGTAAAATCGGGAGAGGGTGCTACCCTCGCCTAGTATTTGTATTGTCGATTCAAAGTTACTTGATTGAATCCACTCGATAACAATCGAATAGGAATTGTTAAGGATTTCAAGTAACCTTTTCATTTTGAAGTGATGACGCTCAGGAATTAACTAGACATTTCAATTTTGTAAGAGAAAACATTTGAAGGATTTTTTTCTTTTAAGATTAAGATCAAAAATAGATTCAGAATGTCAGTATAAGATATTGTTCCATCAGCGGTCGACGTAAATATTATTGTTTTCAAAAACTCGACAAGTGCGATTCAAGTCGTACAATCAAGATACCGCAATCTAGTTTACGTTTCTACGTATCGTAAATTAAATAGACATACATAGGTTTGAGTTTGATTTTAAAATAGAACACGTATTAAAGAAAGCTTAGGTTCCAATACAGTTTTAAAGGAAATTTACTCCATAAAGGTTTATAATAATACTTCACGACATGAAAGACATAATAAGAATCTTGGAAATGGCTCCAACGATTTTGATGACGTTTAGTATACAGGAGGTTTCGGGGTCGATAAATCGATCTAGCTAGGTTTCATTTTTAGAAAACCTCGTTTTATTAGTGTTTTTAAGCAATAATTAAGATTAGAGTAGGAAGGTAAATTTAGCCACTGTCGACAAGATTATAATAGCATAGATGGAAAATCTGGCGGTCCCGAAACCATAATACTCCAGTTCGATTCCGCATGTTTAATTTTTCAAGTTTTTTAGTTTTTTTCCAGTTTATTTTTTTGTGAGAAAACGTCAAGTATCTTCTTTTGTGAGAAAAACTATTATTGGGAGCAACTAACTGTTTTATTGACGTATCAACACTAAAGCTACTTAACAATAGATGGCGTTGTTACTAAACCAAACTGTGATGATAAAAATAGTATTGTCGGTAAGATCGAAAAATATTATTCATATTTCATCAATATATAATTCGTATCTAAATACATTTTCCAAGAAAACAAGATTTACCAAAAAAAAAACGAGCAAAGTTCAATCATCCAGGTGCTTATATAGTAAAAGAGTTAAGCAAGAAACTAGAAACTGATCGTCCACAAGAGTGTGGACGACGTGGTGGCACCCCATACTGGAGGAAGGTTAGCGTCAGTATGCAGAAGCCAAGTGGTGGACAAAATTTTGTCATACGCGCACTTTTAATTTTTCGCTTGCACACGCGAATACGTAGGGACAAAATTTGCATGTCTTTCTTCCGTGATGATACTTCAAACGACTGACATGCTAAGAATACATCCCTCTTTCCCCGGTCTTCCTGCATTCCTCCAGCAGCTTTGCTTCGTTGATACCGTCTGTTTTAGTACATTGTTTTGTTTACTTCTGCTACATAAGTTCGCGGACTGAGAGTTGACAGTTCGTAACATCAACGAGCTAGTAAAAATTTTCAAGCTTTTCGCAGGATGTCCATCAAGAAGGTCACTCGCATCCTCATCTTTGTTGTACCTTAGTTTACACAATGCTGTTCTTGTTATTGTTGGGCGTGTGAATCAATCGATGAGTTTTTAACTTAAGTCCAATCACACCATTTAGCTTTGCGTCTCAAAAAGCACGCTAATCTGTTGACTTGTTCATTGCCACTGCATCAGTGTCTACAACCGCTAGCAGCAGGCGACTCATAGTGCACAACTGTGGAAGACTTAAGATCCAGACCTTACATTCTTAAATTGTTTGAGGGTATGTATTGACAGCGGGTTAATATAAAAAAAAAATCTGACTCATATTTCTTCATCGTAAAGTAAACTTGTGCCCAACAATTCGACATTATAACGGTTGTATAAGTCCAAATATTTACAAGTACTCGTATAACTCATACCTACTGGAATGTCAAAAGGAACCGTGTGCTATGAACTGGTAGATATTCTGTAATAGGCGAGGATCGATCGAGCCTTGGGACGAGGAGAGTGGGTCACGTGGTCGAGGTTCAATCAGGACAGGCTATAATTCGATTACAACAGTAACACAAAGACCCGGCCCAGCACAGAAACAAAAATATTTCTAACCGAGTTCGAATTTGGTTAAATATAATTTGTTGCAATAACTGAGTAATTCATTGCATTAGCAAATAATGTGTATAATTTAACCAATCGGATCAATCGGACTTAATATACAGGTTGGTTAAGACAAGCAAAATATTGACTCGCTCAAAATCAACAATGAAAATTCATTGCGTTATTCAAGCTTATGGTTGGAATGAGCAATTTTTTTTTTTGTGAAGAGGGATCAAGTCTCCCCTGACTTCACCATCGGATCCATACTGAATCCAATACTTATTAGAAACTCGCGCATTGTTGAAGATTGAGGTAAGCTTTTCTTCTTTAAGATTTCAAAATTATATTCTTTCATCAAGCGATGATTTATATCTAGATCTATATATTGTAGAAACATTCAGTGTCGCAAACAATGAGGTGGATATGAACTCGCATCTCGACGCCGTTGCTGGGAGTGCTTTTAATCAATAGAGTAGGATTGCCTCTTATAATGATAACATATTGGTTTGTTCATATAAAGGTTTTCTTGTAAATTTTACGTAATTGCTAATTAATTTATATATTCATAGGTTAGCCAGTGTTTATTATAAGTACCTGTGCTGTAGGCACTACTTCCTCTTTGAAGTTCTATATTAGTAAAAGAGTTTGTGAGTAGTTTTGCAAAATATAGGCAATTGGTATTCTTGAAAAGTATCCTTCACCGCATAATATTTTTTTATTTACAAGTTTTTTTTTTATATGTAAACGACTGACATTATTATAATTTTGAATAGAGTTCTCCTATCCCTTCAAAAACCCTTTCAACAACGTAATTACGTATGTATACGATTTAACCAGTGTTCGATGTATGACGGCGCTCAGACAAATTCATGCGTCGCTTCGCCCTCCCCGCCCTTTGCCTCGCGTACGTGATTTAAGCTTTGTGGATCTCTTGCACGGCACCGGCGAACAAAAGGGTGGCGAGACGTGAAGGGAATTAATAGAAAAAAAGGGAATCAAAAAGGGACAGGATTATGTAAGGTGGTTCGCGACGTCTCGAGTTATACGCGCGCGGCGTAACTACAGATTTGAAAAATATTTTGTGCTGTCCTCGCGAACCGAGGTAGAAGAGTAGCGAAGCGATTTTTCGAAAGTCCTTGAAACAACGTGTTAATATTTATTTTTTGAATTTCATAGTAATAAATATAAAGGACAGTTTTTTGACGTAAGAATAGGTTTAGATATCGTACATGTTTAACAAAATATTCACAAATAATGGAAAGCAGTTTGTCAAATCGATTAATGATTTTTAAGGAAATTACGGTCAATGATCAATGCCTATCACCACCGATGAGCCAGCTCAGAACCTTTCTTCCTAGTATCCCTAATCAACCTTACATATATGCTTAAAATTATGAATACAATAATTGGTAATTAATAAAACAGCCAAAGAGATTATAAAAAATTTCTTTTAAAAACTAAAACAATTTTAGAGAAGAACATTTAAATTTGTAATCTTTAATTACTCTTTCATGATCTGGCATTAAATAACTTTTCTAATAAAATGTCCATTTTATGAGTTACTTCTAAAGTTAAAATTCATTTTAAAAATGACTTTTTGTTAAAAAAAAAATTTAAAAAGAGGTCGCAGAAGTCACGATGGCTAAAATTAATGTGATTATAATAAATATACTCCACCGTAATGTGTGGAACTTTTTGTTGTAAAAATGTTTTGTTTAAAAGTCAATTTTAAAATTCAAATTTCCTTCATTTTGCGTTTTGACTCTTTAGGGAGTTCTAACAGAAGTTAAAACTTAAAACTAATGAAATTATAGCGTTTTTATTTGGGGTTTTTAAATTAATGTAGTATCAAAAAATAAAATTACATACTCTGGTTTTTAAATCTATCGGCACTCCGAGCAACATTATAATCATTTTACGTGGTTAATTTATTGATCAACACAAATGATGGGCTGCCTAAAGCCCAGTAAATTTGAAATAAGTGTCCGTCTGCATATTAAGATTCGAATTGAAAATTTGAGTTTTTTAATTCAAACAAAATAATAGTAAAGTTTCAATTGAATTCAATACAAAATAAGTACACTGCACTCGTAATATTTTACCCATCTAAAAATCGTCTAAAGTGCTTATACAATTTTCACTTCAAAACGTGCTACGAAAAAAATATGCAAATTTTGTATCAAAAAAATCGCACGCCATTACAAAGTAAATAAATTCTGTCGTAGAATTTTCTTTACAGCAGAAAAATATTAAAAAAAAAAAGAATTGACTTGAAAAAACCCTTAAATATAATATTTTCTTAATAATACTTTTTATGGCCTACAAAAAAAAATTGAATGTGTACAATTATTATTATTAAATATTCACAATGCCTACTTATATATTTTTGAGTTGGCACCAACCAAGAGAAGTTTGCTTGTGCGCTTGCATTTAAATAGGTAGATTTATATGAATATATTTTGTGATTGGGTTAAGTAAAGATTATGCATATGTTTTATATTGTGTGAAACTTGTTTTGGATGGGACCAACCTAAGACTGTTTAAGTGGATATTGTCAATATTTAATTACTGATAATTGTAAGCGTTTAAATTTCATTTATAACCCTTAAAATTATTAATAATAACTTTTCAGGTTGTAGGTTTTGAAGTAGGTTTTAATTTTTTGTTTGTAAAATTCAGTTTACTTTTAATTATTTAGTGATAATTTAATAATTAATCTTACTTTCTCAATCCACCTCCTGGCTTTCTCATCGTGTTCTCGTTACAAAATACCTATATTGCTGTATAAGTTTGTAAGGTTCGTCTGTGAATTCAAATTTTTTTGTAAAATAATACCAAAAATATTAAAACCAAAAAGCACGCGTCTAGCTCATTTTCTAATTAATTCCGATATGAAAGAGAAACAAAGATATTCGCTCCTGAAGCCTTTGCAACAAATACTTCGAATTACGGGTCGTGCAAAAAAATCAGAAGTGCCATCTAGAGTGTATTATTACAAATATTACTGTCCAATATTTTCGAAGCAAATGGTAACAAAGAAATATATTTATTCATTACTAGAGGCACCACTATTTGTGAGAGTCCTTTTTATGGTCAATAAAATTACATTTTTTTTAAATTACAATTTAACGACATCGAATCGGACAGCCATTTCAAAAGGAAACTACTTGCTGTAATTCTAAAGTCATTAAGATAAAGTCCAAATTAATGGATTTTTTTACAGTGATAGTTTTATTAAATCTTTCAAATTTCATTAACGGGAATGGTTTTTGAAGCTATTTTGATGTTTTCAAATTTTTCCGGGATCTTGAAGGCATGACAATTTTTATTCTGGTGCAGTGCTATGAAGATTTTCCCATTTTCGTGTATTAAAGAGAGGACAGTGATAGAAATGATTACTGTAAAATGGTTAAAAAAAAATTCTGATTGTAAAGCACTCTCAAATGTCTCGCATTATGAGGTGCACAACTCAAAACGTGCTCTCTAAAACTGAATAAGTGGAAAACCACTAATTAATAGTCAATAGCTATATTTAAGATGTCCAAAGTATACGACCAGCAATGGTGGTTATCCACTCTTTCAATTAGTAGAAATGATTACAAATTAAAATTGTAAATTTTCTACTGATTAAAAGTATAATTCTACTATTATAAAAGTGATTATTTTACTAATTGTCAAGTGACTACTATTTCAGAATTACTAATTCAGTAGTGAAGTTGGGCCATATTACTTTTCAATTGGTGAAAATTACTAGTGAAAAGTAACGCCTTCAAACTTAGTAAATCTGTAGTAGATTCAACTAAAATTACTAATACGATGTAGTTTCTACTATTACTACTTCATTAGTATTGTACTAATAGAGTAGTAATAGTAGAATTAATAATAAAATTCTACTAATTCAGTTTTTAGAAGTGTTCCAGAAGTGAAGAAAATACGCTCTAGATATACAGGCTCGCGCAGTAACAGAGAGGGAGATCTCGCCAAGTCCAATAGGAAGAGAGTCGAAGGTTAGAAGCGCGTGGCGATGCGTCGCCGCGCTCGTAACTCCTGGTCGTACTTCGCCAACGGTCTAACCCACCGCATTAGATGTTTCACATCAAAGCGGGTTTTACAATATATCAAACGATGCTACTGCGGGTCCAGCGTCACGGCGTAGAAGTGTCTTTCTCTGTCACAATCGGCAATTTGAAACCTTCATACATCTAGACTACAATTTACACTTTGAAGCATAAAGGAAAAAAAAACATCCTTCCCTTTTTTCTAACAAATAAACATTAAAACAATGCATTCCTTCTCTCTAAAACTGAATAAGGTGGAAAACCACTAATTAATAGTCAATAGCTACTATTTTAAAATGTCCAAAGTATACGACCAGCAATAAATTGGTTATCCACTCTTTCAATTAGTAGAAATGATTACAAATTAAAATTGTAAATTTTCTACTGATTAAAAGTATAATTCTACTATTATAAAAGTGATTATTTTACTAATTGTCAAGTGACTACTATTTCAGAATTACTAATTCAGTAGTGAAGTTGGGCCATATTACTTTTTCAATTAGTGAAAAATTACTAATTGAAAAGTAACGCCTTCAAACTTAGTAAATCTGTAGTAGATTCAACTAAAAATTACTAATTTTGATGTAGTTTCTACTATTACTACTTCATTAGTATTATTACTAATGAAGTAGTAATAGTAGAATTATTAGTAAAAATTCTACTAATTCAGTTTTAGAGAGTGTTCCAAAGTGAAGAAAAATACGCTCTAGATATACGAGCTCAGCGCAGTAACAGAGAGGGAGATCGCCAAGTCCAATAGGAAGAGAGTCGAAGAGTTAGAAGCGCGTGGCGATGCGTCGCCACGCGCTCGTAACTCGCAGTCGTACTTCGCCAACAGACGGTCTAACCCACCGCATTAGATGTTTCACATCAAAACGGGGTTTTACATATATCAAACGATGCTACTGCGGGTCAACGTCACGGCGTAGAAGTGTCTTCTCTGTCTAATCGGCAATTTGAAACCTTCATACATCTAGACTACAATTTACACTGAAAGCATAAAGGAAAAAAAAACATCCTTCCCTTTTTCTAACAAATAAACATTAAAACAATGCATTCAACTACTCTCTAAAACTGAATAAGTGGAAAACCACTAATTAATAGTCAATAGCTACTATTTTAAAATGTCCAAAGTATACGACCAGCAATAAGTGGTTATCCACTCTTTCAATTAGTAGAAATGATTACAAATTAAAATTGTAAATTTTCTACTAATTAAAAAGTATAATTCTACTATTATAAAAGTGATTATTTTACTAATTGTCAAGTGACTACTATTTCAGAATTACTAATTCAGTAGTGAAGTTGGGCCATATTACTTTTTCAATTGTGAAAAATTACTAATTGAAAAGTAACGCCTTCAAACTTAGTAAATCTGTAGTAGATTCAACTAAAAATTACTAATTTTGATGTAGTTTCTACTATTACTACTTCAATTAGTAAAAATTCTACTAATTCAGTTTTAGAGAGTAGAGAAACAATCGTCCCTAGAGAAAAGTACCCTTCGGGCCTTACACAATCAACGAAGTTATTCGCAAATGATGAAGCTTCGCTATTCACGTATTTTGAAATCGTACTGTTTCTCTTTTGCCTACTCTGAATTTCAGCGGATATCGATCGACCGAATCGTGGGAGAAAAAAAATTAATATTCCTTCACACATCAAACGGGACGGATCCCGCTCCGGATCCGTAGCAGGGCCGTAAACGGACAGAGGAGGTCGTTAAATTAAAACCATACGAATCACAAACGGTTTACGAGTGCCGCTAGGACATTACGCGGCCGGGGATCGAAGTGCCGCCCCGCCGCCGCCCGCCCGCCCCGCGCCACCGCGCCCTAGCCGCCGGCGGATAGTTCCTCGCCGTCCGGCCGGCTAGCAACATTTCATAACCC
The DNA here is from genome assembly GCA_005406025.1 of Eumeta japonica. NCBI lineage: Eukaryota > Metazoa > Arthropoda > Insecta > Lepidoptera > Psychidae > Eumeta > Eumeta japonica. The sequence continues at coordinate 326,413 of BGZK01000300.1, read as the reverse complement.
ATAAAACGCCGTGTCCCACCCGCGGTATCCGTGAGCTTTCAAAGTCGAGCTTTACAGCCTCGGGATCGGTGTTAAAATCGAATTCGGCCCCCCGCCCGGCCGATACGCCGCGACCGCATCTTCACGTTTTACGCAAGGAAGCGGTCGCTTAGCTTTTCCTTTATGCAACGCATTACGGGTTTTTTTTTTATAACTGGTCTATTTTTGGACGTTTCGGCGAGCGAACGTGTGGGCACACCGGTCATGTAAACAGAAAAAAAAAATGAAATCACTCATTACGCCAATGCGGGTAAAACACACAGGATAAGTGAAAAATCTATAGGGTTCGTCAGATACAAGAATCGAAGGCATTGATGTGATAAGTACAAAATATGAATTATTCGAGAATTCTCCTTTTTACAATTAAAGAAAATAACGTTATGTTAAAAATAATAAAAGAAAATATCCTTAATAAATACAGGAAAGAATTTAAAATTTATCTACGTGTTTGCACCGTTCAGCGATATGAGAGAAATATCAATCGATTAGGTGTCTATTGCAACAACTGCCTATTACTATGAGTTTCATACAAGACATTGACCATTATAATATGCTTTCGGTGTCATGTAATTGAATGTAACGAATGTACAATGTACATATATATAAAATTTTATAATTCTTTTTTTCTATTCAAATTCAGTGATTAAATATTTAAATTTACAATTTTTTCTAATCAATGGAGTTTCTTACAATCTCTCACTAGAATATCATTGATCCATAAATAACGAACATATCCCTCCTCAAAAACCACGATATGATTTTCGACCGTATGTTGAACCCCCTGAACCCCCCGAACGAGTGGCCGGCGGTCGCGCTTGGCCACTTTTTAATATCCATAGCGTCCGGTCGAATGTGGAAACGTTCAGTTTTTACATTCGATTCGATTTACGACTGTTTTCGTTCGCGCTCCCCGTGTTTTATATAAATAATTCGCCTCTATGCATCCGGCCCGCGGCGCTGTGCGTTAGCAGAACAAACAATTGCCGCTGACGTTGACCGGCCGGGGGCGGGCAGGAGGGCGGGGGCCGGCGAAAACTTCATGGAAATGCAGTGCAGCAACTATCATACATACATACATAAATATATATATATATATATATATATATATATATATATATATATATATATATATATATATATATGTATTTATGTATGTATGTATCCGCTACCTTATGTATGGTAGGGAAAGCTGGGTATGGCAGAAAAGAAAATTGAAAGTAGGATCAATGACGTGATGATGCGATCTGTGCGTAGTATGTGCGGAGTGTCTTTGAAAGATAGAGGTAGAAACAGTGATGTCAGAGAGCGGTGTGGTTTGAAGGAAGATGTAGCGACTAGAGTAGAGAGAGGCGTGTTGCGGCGGTCTGGCGTCTGGCGAGGACGAATGAAGGCAGACCGACAACACGAGTCTATGGGGCGAATGTGTGTGGTGGAAAGGACGCAAGGGTCGCCCTAGAAAATCCTATGCAGATCGTATAGGTGGCATATTAAAAAAGGGCCAAATTTTTAAGCACCCGAAACCGATGCGCTTCCATGAAAAGATTGATTGATGTCAGTGAAGCAAGAGAGATATGCAAATATAATAATCACGTGAAAATCTTTACTCTGCCCACCCTTTTGGGAAATAGGCGTGAGTTTATATTGTTATTATCACATTTGACGATTGACGTTTGAGTGACGTGCAGGTCTGCAGCCATGCCGCGTTTGTTTATTGCAACGTAAAGGTATTTCTCGATAGACACTTCGTATTGAGACGCACTCGATATCAAGTGCATATCGATACATGGTGACGATAGATAGTCGATCACAATATTACAAATCCTCGTTCGATATACAGAAACACTTTCATATGATTGTGTAAAATAATATAGGGGCGTGTAATCTTATACAATATGCCTTTAATAAAACTGTAGAACTGTAGGAAATACTTGCTGAAAACTGATTGCAGATGAAATGAGAATACAATAAAATGATTTTCATAAACTTTGCTTGTCTGTTCGTTTGTTTGAATGCACTAGTTTCTAGAATTATTAGAAGAATGTTGATAGATAACTTCAACGCGCTTGGAGCAAAATATACGTACCTATTAATATAGGAAAAATTTAATCAAAATCGGAATAATGAAAAAATGAATGGTAAATTTCACAAGTACTAAGTCGCGGACACGGTTACTTTGATAATACAACAATGTGTATATTTTTATATAAGTGCATTATATTTATTTTTTAATGTAGGAATTTACGTATTAAGTAGAACCAATAGACACTATTATTGTTTTTTGTGTTATATAAAACTACATTCAACATATGGGTGTAGTATTTTTCGTAGAATGGATTTTCGTTGATGTATGAACGTGTTTTCACTATGTACTTATTTCAAACATTATGTTTTGGACAAGGAAAGCTGAAAATCAACTCACATATCATCACATACGTCACAAAAATACACATTCGTGATATAACAAAGGCCACAGAGAGGCGCTTAAAATTTTGGTGTGTAGCTGAGACATATAAAAAAACTTTGCTACTGAAGAAGAATTACTTTTCTTTTGAAAAAGAATTACTTTTTTTCTGAAGAAGAATTACTTTTTTCTGAAGATGAATTATTTTTTCATGTGCAGTAGAGCCATGCTGCGACCAATTTGACTGCAGCACGAAAATGTGTCGACTCGTCCGTTGAGATGACAGACTTGCACAGAATACGGACATAAACTAACAGCTTTCATTGCTGCATTTCGTCCAGCGAGTAAGAGTTCCGGTGGTCCACTCCTTTTCCATCGACCCATTTCCCCACCACCAGATATCCTATTTCTCCGTTAACGGTCGGCAACGCACTGGTGACTCCTTTGGAGTTATGCGTGTCCATGGGCGGCAGTGATCATCTACTGACGTTTGACTCGCATGCACGTTTGTTCTTTGGAAATACAATTAAAAGAAGCGCAGTCAGAATTTGTTTGATGCATCTGTTTGCATGCGTGCGAGGTACAACATTTGTTTGATGTTAAAAAATTTTTAACATCAAACAAATGTTGTTGTAGTTTTAAATTTACACAAGCTGTCAAATTCCAAAACCTGAGCAGTGATAGTACCCTAGTACTATCACTGCTCGGAGTTATAGGTAACTCCGAAATCCATCCGAGGATTTGAGGATCTTATCACTGGATGTGCACCGAGGTGCACCATCTCTGGCCACCCCGTATTGGAATGAGTGCTATGTTATATATAGAACTCGATTTAAGGTTGCGGCTAGAAAGAAAAAGATTGATGAAAGCGTATGAAGATAGCTATGTGAGCGAATGTAGTTTGAAAACATGTATTACTATGATATGTATAGTAAAATATCGGGTCAAAATCTACATGTCGATAGATCTTCACTAGAATGTGAAGACATGTTGAGTTTTACGTGGTCGTACGCAATCTTTATGTAAGGTAGGGTCCAGTGGAACTGTACAAATATGGGAGCGAAAAATTGACTTATTTGTTGAAACACAAATTATTGTATTCGTTTAAAAACTTATATATTTCATGATTGACTTGCTTATATTCAACCTTTTTTCCCACGCGGTCGTTAAGTTGAGCGATCGGAAGTTATTATAATGTATAATAGCAATTTACTAAAAACTCACATTTCTTGGATAGTATGAAATATCTTAAGAATCTTAATTCTCATTCGAAGTGATTTTAAGTTTATAGTCGCATCACGCTAATATATGATACATATACTATAATACACATGACCATAGAGTTGTCATACATTCATTTATATATAATAGATAAAAGTTGCCTAATTACGAAACAAAAAACCAACGTTTACACGGACTGTAAACTTGAATGCTTCTTGAGCGCAATTACTAAAAATCGATCAATAACGCGTTGTATACACATTATTGATATTGATTTTCATATATAATGCACAAAAACTTATTCAGAATAAATATTCAATGCCAATCCCAAAAAACCTGAACCTGAACCTTTGTCCTGATAATATCGACAAGGTTTCTGAATTACACAGAAATATCAAAAATATTTCACGTAAATATAATTCACAGTCCGGGACTCGACCTATGCGGACATAAGACAGTCTTCTGTATAAAAATTATTATAAAATCATTTCTCTATTCTATCAGGTTCATCTTCTCACCTGTCTACAGAGGAGCGCCTTCCCACGATTTCGCTTCAAATCGTGGGATTTGAGCCTTGGCTGGTTGGCGGACCATAACGGGGACAATATTCTACAACGGCGGTACTCTCCAAGGGATGGGGCAATAATAAAGTATCATATAATACGTAAACGAGTTATAACATTAATTACAATACTTTCACTTAAGCACTTTGCAAAGATTAAAATGTCGTATGAAATTTTTCTTCATCATCAAGTACCTACCATTTGTTGGTTTCGAATGGCCTGTCACACGCATAATTACTGTAACATCAAATGGTTCAGTAGAAAAGAGAAATACCACAGTTTCATATTCTACAACGAATAAAAAATGGGCAAAATTTGTAAATCAGAGTTACCATAGTTTTCGTAGAAACGGTCAATTTGGCTTGGGTCGGAAAACGAACGCCTAGACGACTCTGACATCGTCGCTATATTTTTTATTATCTACATATAATTGATATATTTCGGCCAAAATACATTTCGGTTTCGTTCGACTACAAGTACATAAATTGCTCATAGCCGAAAAATACAAGTTTATTTTTTTATGTCTTTTTTATAGAATAATGCAAGTTTAGAATTTTTTTTTATCAAATATTGTAGATCTCAAAATTGACGCAGAGATTAAAATTGTCACCGATTTTCGTACTTAATACATATAGGTATAAAAAAGTTTAAACCTTAAAAAAATTCTTATACAAAAATTTAAACTTTTGAAAAACATATATATCCAGTTCCAACCGCAATTTACTTCAATTTATCTATTTATTATCCAATTGTTGTGATTATAAACTTGGTATATTTAAATACATCATCTGTCCATATAAATTGCAATTCATTCACTTTGCTTGGGGTAAGTGTAACTTCAACCCATCTTAAATGCGTACGTATTTTGATAGGTGCATACAATTACGTACAATGAACTTAAATAGTTTAGGGATAAATATTAAAATATTACCCGTTGTCGGAAGCAACAAAAAAAAATACTACTAGAAATGCTGAAATACTAGAAATTACTAGTTGATCCAATACGATCTTCCGTAGTGGAATGTTATTATTTATTATTCAATATTAACTGTATATTGTAAACAAATATTCTAGTTTTGAGATAAAACTCAAAACGACGAATTTTAATATCTATACGTTGTTAATCACTAAAACCAAAATCAAAGCTAAGTACGAAACAAATTACAGGCCTATGTTTTTTATTGAGGTCGGCGACAGCGCTTAGGAAAAGTATCCATTAAAAATAAAAAGAAAAAGAAAATCCGTTACGACAACAAAAAAATATGAACCTAAATTATCATTTTGAGATAAAGTAACCTAAGTTATCTACATGTTTTAGTTTTAATTACATTTCTTTTTTAGTATGATCCTGCCAATGTAAATTATTAATTTGGAGCAGACAAAGGATGTTTAATTATTTATTAAAAAAAAATGTTTGCAGCTTAAACGTGTTGCAGGAAAAGTGCGGGTTTTGGGCCTTGTTAACTGGTTCTTTCTGTTCAAATCATTGTCTGATAAGTAAATACGTATACTGTCCAGATAAAGGCTTTAATTACGCTATATTGTTTATGGAAACTTATAACTCTATGAAAATTAATAAATACGATGTGGGTCTTTTAGATTTTTACCCATGCCGGAAACAAGTAATTACACTAAATGAAATTGGTAATAAAAGTTATGAATACTCAATACTAAAATAAAATTATGTAACTAAAAAAAGTATATATATATATATATATATATATATATATATATATGTATATATACTATATAAAAAAAGTTAAGTAAATGAGTGATTAGCAATTGAAAAAAATTCAATTGACGATTAACAATGTCAACCACTGCTTGATTAAAATCTTCTCCACATGTCATTCTATTCACTGAGCTTTGTTAGCGAAAAATGTAAAGAATTTAAACAAAAATCATTTATGTGTGCAGAAAATGAGCATCAAAGTTTTCTCAAATGAAGAAAAAAGAAAACAATAAATAATGTTTGACTGCTTAAAACGTCCATCTTGAAAGTAAAAGTTCTCCGTGAAAGAAATCACAATTTAGTTGAGAACGAGATTATGTAATAAACTTTAAATATTTACAGCGAGCGGGTGTAATTAATGTTCAGAATAACTTTTCAATTAAGAATTAATGAGAATAAACTCTCTAAGATCCTGATTCTTAAAAAAAAAATGTTATGATTAATACAGTATATTAATACAGTATTAATGGAAGCATATATATTTTTTCCCTCATAAAATTATGAAAACTATGCTTTTTCTTATAGTTAGATTATTTTTTTATAGTTCATGAAAAATCATACAAAGCAATTGTCCTTATTTTAGATCGTTACATTTCTGATTTCAAATACTGAAGAATATTCAATAATTTCAAATATAATATTTGCTTAATTTTATATTTAAGAAATAAATGTATCCATGCATTGACGGAATTTAACAATAAACATGGGTATATGGCGTGAACCATCCCAATCATTATTCATTTTTCATGATTATTAGTAAAGCTGAATAATTAGATATTGTTATTATTAACATAAATAATTATGGTCAAATATACCAAAAATTATAATAAATAATTATTTAAATATTTTTGTTTATTATTCGCATCATGTAATTCCTATTTTAATTAACAAGTTTTTAACAAGTCCAATTTTATCTTCTTTTATCCTATCGCAAAATTACTAAATAATGGTGTGTTTTGTAAGAAATGGGCACATGAGACGATGCTACAATTGCTAGTGGAAAATTCCCTCGTGATAATGAGTATTCTCTTTACATAAATACGTTCATAGGTAAAGACAGCAGCAATTATTTTTTCTTCCACCTGCAAGAAGTTCGACTTTCAGATGTAACCTAATAAGACCAGTAGACTGTTGGTATAAATTATTAATGTACTTCGAGCTAATTATGAGATCAATAGAGACCAATTTCGAAGTAGACAATCATACCTTGCGATATTTACTTGTCTGTTTTTACTATGATACATGGTAAAAAGAGACAGGTTAAAATTAGTGAATTATTTAAATATGCGTATTAGATCCAAAAATGTCGTGTTATAGATAGCCGACTTTTATTGTAAAATCTAACATAAAGATTTAGTTGCTAGTTTACTTATTCGGATCTCATTGAAATGTAACAAGTTAGATTACAAAAATTATGCTTGGTTATAATTCCATTGACTGTACTTGAATTATAGGAGTCAATAATTTTCCTTTTCAAATCCAACATTCTTTTTCTACCGCGAAACAAAACACACATTGATAGGCGATTACGATAAATTTGAGTTTAAACATTTAGCAATGTTTTATTTTAGTCTGCCAAGACTTTTTGTTGAGTAATCAACGAAGTTAATCTTATAACTGGTAACAAACGACTTTATATTTCCGTATTTAAGTTGAATTGTCATATTAACAAAAAAAAAATGTCAGTTAAAATCACTATCAATCGGGAAAGAAATTATAATAAAATGTTGTTTTTATAATCTTCTTAAAATTAAGATCTACTCATACATATATTAGGAGTATAAACGGTACTGAGTAGCTAGGAAGTTGAAGATTTAAAAATATTTTCCGCTCCGTCTGACCTTATGAAATTAAAACTATTACATGTATTGCGATATCTAATTAGTTCCTGTTCCTAATCTTTAGGATATTCATTAGGGACAAGGTACTCGAAGGCATCCCAAAAGTGTATTAGGTTAGGTTAGGCTAAAACCTTAGGTACAACTATAACATCTTCATAAATCATTAGCCAGTAGAACAATGATTGTAAATACTTGATAATTATAATTTAACATTTATAAGAAACGAATACGCATTTATTTATAACAAATTTGCAATTTCTAAAGCTTATATGTATATGATAAGTTAGAAAAAAAAATCTTTAAATAGATTAGTAACTCTAACTATGTGAGTTTAATTTGTTCGGAAGTTCAAAACTGTGATAGGCCGAGCCGGAAGTGAAAATTGGTCAATAACCTCGGGTAAAGCCTGCATACGTTAGTTAATTACAATGTATGGATTTCAAATAATCTGTAGGTGTATAATTACTTAGTCAATTAATTTGATAAATTTCAATAATTATTTTTTTATATGTTTTAATTCCTAAAGTTTAAAGCGTACATCTTTTTATTGTACATCCTTTGAATTTCCACATGTAATACAAAAAAATAAATAATCGTTAATGACGTTCAATCGCTACGATTTTAATCCGAGCTTATTTTCTACGATTCTAAAGTGTTCTTGTACGATACAAAGTCCTAGCTATCCACTGTAATGAGAATAATTATCAATAAACGCACGCGCAAGGTAAAACATAACATCGTTTTAGGTTATCGCACTTGAACTTATTATATTTCACAGCACGAAACGCTATAAATACCGCCCGGAGGTCTAATCATAGCGACTCACCTTCGATCGCGCTATCATTGTTCCTCTTTCTTTCGCGGACATCTGAGGAGTTCAAACACCTTATCGATGCGGCCGAAGCAGACGGAGCGACCGAACAGAACAAACAAACAAACAAAAAACAAACAAACACGAAAAGTTTATACACAGGGCATGGTTACAGTCAGAAATAAACACACATTCGCACCAACTCCGTCACACCGCCGGCGAAGCGAACAGCGCGTGCGGCGACGACGCCGGTCGGACTCACAATGCGGCGGGATCGAAGCCGACAATACGCGCGCGCGACAATGCCCGCCCCAGCCCGCCCCGCCCCCCGCCAACGCCCGCGCCCGGCGAGCGTGCGGATCCTATAGGCGTTCGAAATTCAAAAAATGTTTAACAAATGCCAAATTCGAATTTCGAAAAAAAAATATACACCCGACGGCTCGTCCACGGAGCGCCGTCTCGCTTCTCTCCCGTCCGTTGCACCTAGGTGTGTTTTCTATCGGCACCCCCCGGCGGCCGGCCGTAGCGGCGTCCCGCTCGCGCCGGCCCCGCCCAGCCGGCCGGGCGGCGGCGTGCGCGCGGTGAACAGCCCGGGCATTGTGAAAGCGGCCGCCGGGTGTGGGCGAAATCTATGAACGTTTAAAAAGTCAATACGATCGTTGTAATGTCGAGAGACCGCGGGGCGTGCTGGCGGCGGCGGGCGCCGCCCATTGTGCGCGCCATTGGCGAGGGCCCATTGTTGCGGCGCCGCGTCCGCCGCCCGGCTCTATTTCGAGACGCCGAAAAATCGACGGGTCGCCCGCGGCCGCCGGGACGCCGCCGCTCCGGGTGTTCGCGGGCGCGGACGGCACCCCGAGCCCGCCTCGTTTGCGAGTCCGGACCTTGGCTGTTCATCGGCGTGCGCGGCACCCGCACGCCTACACGCGGAGTCGAAGACAATGCTGTGACCCATTTTCGAGTGGAGCGCAAGCGTAGAAGAATGTATGTCTCGGGCGCATACACGACCCGGGTAGGCGAACGGCGCGGGGGCGGCAGGAGGGAGGCCACGACGGGGTGGCGACCCGGGTATTATCTGCAGCCGGTCTACCCGGGTCTGCTCTCTTTGTCCGCGTAATGAAGATTATCGACTGCTTCCCCGTCTATATGCTGTGGATATCCGAGGCTATTATGCGACTTGAATAAGCACTATGTTTTTCATTTGCCGGAGACAGCCGATGGGATGATCCGCGGCGACGGTACGGCTCTTATATCTTAAATAGAAATAATGAACACAGCACGACAGTCCATTTTATTACCGTATCCGAAAGGCTATAAAGGAAATATAAGGTGTTACAAACATATCACTGCTTTCATGATCCTAAGCATATACCTACTCATATGATTACAAAGACTTATAGAGCAAACGGTTAACCGGGTTCTCTTTCTGGTAACCTATGTAGATAGTAGGTGATAGGTACTATATTCGAACCGAACATTATTGAATATCTGCTGTCAACTGGCAACAGTAGGTATAGGTAATAGATAAAATTAAGGATTCAAAACTATGAACGGTATCTATATACCGGTATCTATATATATATTCAAATGTCTGAGATAAAATTTGTACCTTAAAATTAATCAAATATATACACATTTCATACATATTGTATTTTAACTGTATTAAAAAACTAAAAAACTCAGTATTTCTTAAAAAACATATTTCAATCGATTTAACTATAAAATGTACCTAAATGAATCTATTTTTATGGTTCCGTATCGTTAAGTAAAAAGGAACCATTATAGAGTTACTTCATTGTCTGTCCATCTGTTGTGTCGAGTTAAAATAAACATCAAATACTTAAGTCAGCGGTCCCTTGAAGCTGTAAAACGATCAAACTTCTAAGCCGACGTTGTAAAAAAATAAGGACCAAAATACAGTCAGTTTTGTCTTATATTTGAAAAGACGTAAATAAATCAAAACCTATACGATACTTCCTATTGGCCTACAATCATGAAATTTGCCATAAGGAAAGGTTTCAGCGCACCAGTAAAGGAAAATAATCTGAAAATCCTTAATCTGCAGTTATATTATGTAAAAAAATATTATTTCTTCATTATGTACAAATTTACACTTGCAATTACTATATAGACCGTGATTAGACCAATAGAATAATATTTTATGAAATTTTGTACTAGTTTATTTTACCTGTTTCAATATCACTTCATGTGCAAACTCTGCCCAGGTTTGGATATGAAACCATTTGTTAAAACGGCTATAGTAACTTATTAAACCTTAAAGGCATCAAACGTCTAGTCTTGTTTGTACACGCGCAACCGCCCAGTCGCTATAGCCTACGTTGTAGCCATTAGCATAATACTGATTATTTGCAAAACATTCTAATTGAGAAAACTTTAATTAATTTTATATGAAAACAAATATTTGCCCCTAGCATTCGCTCACAGCGAAGGACCCAATTCATCAAAACAATTTGAAAAATAAAAATTCTTAGAGGAAAGTGTAAGATAGGTTCTATCGGAAATTGAAGAAAATATGGAAAGTGTTATAAAAACTTATTTCAAACCTATAAAACCATTTTTATACTGTTCATATTAAATGCATAATTTCATCGAATCGAATTTAATACAAAACACAAACCTCAAAAGCTTTCACTCGTTCATAACGTTTAGTTAAATGTTAGTGAAATTATAACTAACTAAAATAAAGGAGGTATCAATAAATTCGCCTATACAATAATAAATTATTATAATATATACAAGTTATTGGAAAAACCGATTTCACATATCGCACGTAACGTAAACAGGCGCGTCTCAGTAGTACACGCCCGCGTGTATTAGCAAACAAGCGGTTCATACACTCTCCTAGTATAATAATAATCAAAGGAGTTCGTTCGTACGCGACGTGAAGTTAGTTTGTCTTACGGCAGCGGCCGGGGGCGGGAAGGGGTTGGGGCGGGACGGGGAAGGGCGACCCGTTATCTTCTATTAAAGGGGATCCCCCCACCAAAATTTACCTTTCATCAAACATGGCGGAACAATTTGCGAAAGATTTTGAATTGAAACAGGATGAGAGACGCCGCGGGAAAGGGTTTCAAAAGTTGCCTATATAAATAAATATATTTCACTTTTATTAAGTCCGTTTGTACTTATTTTTCGGTTCCGTAGAGACGATTTGATAGGACATAAAAATATTGTATTTTGTTAACTTATCTAATCAGCTATTTATTACGCAATTAACCCTTGTTTACTGCTGTTATTGCATAACATAGAAATGATTCAAACAAGATTTTTTATTCATTTATTTTTTAAAAAGCTCTTATTTGGCGTTCAATAGATTTCTATATTAAGCTGTTATTTTACATTTGGCAGTAATAGTTTCAAGCATATACTTAGGTATACTCAACGGGTTTAAGTTTCTCGACTGTTATATTAATTTTTTATGTTATGAATATTATAATTGATCGATAGTTGAGCTGTTAGATCCAATATATTATTGTTGCACTTAAATTGCATATTTCAATTAGAATAAATATATCAATGTCAATAAAAAACATTTATATACGTAAGTAATTTATATATAAGTAATAATTATTATATATATGTAATTTGATTTAAAGGTATATTTATCAATTAATTGTCTCCTATTTTAAATTATTATGGAGGCAATATTAATCACAAATATTACCTATATAAAAACCAGCATTGATTTCTAAAAAAAAAATCAAATCAATAGATACAGTCTCTGAAACCACTATGATATATCTCTACGATGACAAATGCCGATGAACCAACGGGCGAGCGGTCAGAGTGTCACTAGAATGCGCGGGAGTCGCTAATTGCTGTCACTTAGCGCATCCGGCTGGCTATTTATATAAAGAGCGCCATAGCGGTTTTAGGATCGCATACCTGTGATCTATATCGTGAAAATTAATTATGTATTTTTTTTACTACAGCGAAGATATATATTCTGTTGCGAATGTTAAAATTCTCTTCGTTTCTCTATAAAATAGAAACACTTTTAGAAACCTATTCTGAATAATTAAATAAATCGTTTCGATATTTATCTAGAATGATGTCATTATATCGATGTAAACAAATAAATAAAATAAAGATGGGAATTAGAGACCCTCTTGAGCAAGTAAATTTTATAACTTTTAAATTACTAAAATTACAATTTTGCTAGGTACATTTTTTGATTGTACTTAAAAATATTATTATTTTACAGTAAGTATGAAAACAAGATTGGCTAGAAAAAATAGAAGGTTATATAAGTCGAATTAAATTCTTAAAAATACCTTTCTTTCAATACGCACTTTCGCCTATGTATTTATGTGAATTGTTTGATAAATCTAGCAAGTGAAACTTTTATTACAATAGTAAACAAATTACAAAAGTAGATTAATCAGAGAAATAATATATTATAATTAAATACAGACCATATATATATAATTTCAAAGACCGGGCTATAGTAATACAAAAGCTTATCAAAATTGAAATATAAAATAATATTCATGAATAAACAATTTATATTTTATTGATGAGTATTATTAAACCCAATAGATGGGTCTCATTACATTATTTAACTGATTCGAATCGGGGGATCCATATCTTGTAGATATTTGGTTTCGGCAAAACATATATTTACCTGTTAAATTCATAGATACGGCACAGAGCATGATGTGTAGAAGTGATTACCTTTTTTTAATTGAAATGGTAATATCTTAAGAAATATCGTAAGTTTATTTATAAACCTTTTCGCTTAAAAAAAATCTCTTGAAGAAAATCAATTTAATTTGGTAAGAACCTTTGAAAACTTTCTCTCTTTTATAATATTTGAAGGAGCGAACGAGCACGCATGGTAACAGAGAGTAGATCATCATCGCAGTCCATGGGCATTCGCAACACCAGAGAAGTCATTAATGGTCGCTGGCCTTTTAGGAAGGTATACGACATCTGATGAAGGGGAGGGATACTAAACTACTTATTTATTTTTTAAAAAGAGTTAATTGTTTTGTGTTCTATTTTGTTAGGAATGTACATTATATGTACATCTACTAATTCAGTGATGATATTGGGGAGTTCATCTAGTAGATCCGAGAAGGATATCAGCGGTTTATTGTTTAACTGCATGTCAATAAAAAAGTTTGTACTTTTTAAGGTTTTGTAATGCAATAGATCCACGATAACTCGATAATCTGTACGGATAAAAAAGTATTATTATTTTTTTGAGTTTTCACGAAAGAAATTCATTTAAATTGCGCATAAAACTTACCGAATCACGCTTATCTTGTCGCGGATTTATAATTTCGTAGCGAGGACATATAAGCATTAAATCAATTAGTTTGTGACAATTTTGCGACATTATGAATAGACAACGATTATTTTAATATACCTATTTTAATATCGTCCAAACACCTGCAAAATATAGACACGTATAGAAAATCATAATTAGTGTCTCCATACATATAAATACCTTCCTTTGTACCTTAGATATAAGCCTTCACCCTTCACTTCAGTAGCATAAGGCCATATGATTCTGTATATGTGGCTATATTGATAGCACTACATGCATATTATTGGGCACAATTCAAAACAGTTGTATACAGAAAAATTAGATTGTGTGATCTGTTTACATCACGCTAACAAAACAACATGCCTATGCGACTCAAGCACAACAACCGACAAAGGCACTCCGGCGCATCGACGACTTCTATAAGAGCTTTTAAATCTTTTCGCCGGACGAAGAAATAGTATTCGACAATATATTAATTACATTGTACCAATTTACAATTTACTATTGAATGCCCAGCAACGTGTGATTTTTTTTTCGGTGTAATTTGAAAAATGTTTTATTTTTATTAATTTGTAAGGATTTTACACTTTCATCTCTAGAAAATCACTAGACGTCACTATATGATAGATATCAATTTCAACTGCATCTACTGCATTATAATGAATTAATTGAATTTGTCTATATTGACCGAGCAGGAAGTTTTCTGGGCGTTCTGGTAGGCGCACGGGACCCACACAGACCATCCACTAAATCCTAGAAGGGTTTGTTTAGTGTTTATAATGAATTTTACCGATGGCATTATTAATTGAAATATGGTCAATTGTGGATATTTTAAGAGTAAATCATCAACTAATAATCCAATTACTATGTGATATGATATTATTGAATTATGATATGATAAATCACGAATTACAATGTTTAGTGTCGCTACTAAATGGCACATACTAGATGGGTGAACGAAATGTCTAATTTGTATGTTAATTATATTTTATAAGGTTTTGTATTAGAAGAGCGGTGTTGATAAAATATAAACATATGCAGTAAAATTAATTTTCACATTAAATATTAGTCAAAATCATACACTTTTTTTGGGTTTTTTTTTCGTGAATGTCCTTAAAATAGAATTCATGTAAAAATGCGGCATAAACATATGACCAAGGCGAAGATAATTGATTTTTTACAACAAAATGCTGCTGCTTGCTGGTGCAGTAGCAACTTTCGTGGGCAGCCCAGAGGTGACATGCATGGGTGTACTCAGGGGGGGCGGTCTATAATATATTACGCCCCGTTAATTTATATATTTGTATGTATATATATCGTAATAGGGTGTTTTACTCATATCTATAATATTAGGTAAATTTCTTGATTAATTTTGTAAACTGACTAAACATGATGACTTAGAGTGAAATCAAAATGTGAATCGGCCAAAGAAACAGTGAACTTATAAGTTGTAAGAAATTCTTTGCCATGCCTTTCTTACAAAACGAATTTTAACATTATTCCATACGTCATTAGTAAACAGTGACGTCGATGGGTACTAGCGACCGATCTGTATAATTGAAAATACAATAAAATATTTTTGTAGTTTATATAAAAAAAAAACAAAAACGCTTAGTACACTACACTCTTACTCAAAACAAAAAGCTTTACTTGTAGTACAATACAAAGAAATGAGTATTACGTGCACGAGTGTACGATTTTTTTGTGTATATCGGCCATCGCAACGACTTAGTTCGAGCGATCACGACCCGCCACCGGTTTCGCGGCCGCTGCGCGGACGCCACTAATTGACAAAGTTATTTTCTGAAACACGGAAAAACGTGTCCCGCCCGCCGGAGGGGACGTTTACATCTACCTACATATTTCACCTTAAAAAAAAAACTGTAGTACCTTTTAAATCCTCTAATGGACCATTAGCTTACCGAAGGACTATAATACAATATCTCGTTCTATGCGAGTCACGTTAGAGGCGTTTTTTTTTTTTCGTTTTTTTTTTAATGGCAGTCCTCAGAAAAAAAAAATTGTATATCGAGGCAACTCCATTACCGTCACTTAGGGGATCTCCTTAAACTAAACGAATTTAGTAGCTTCTTAAGCGGGACGTTATTATTATTTTATTTTTGTTTAAGCTTGGCGATTAATGTGTTAAACGTTGAAAAATGGAGTGTTTAAATTTTGCTACATCTCCTTACTTTAATGTTTTCTTTTTATTTCATTTAAACGGTCATTCAGAGTCAAGTTTGTTAATTACAATAATTTGAATTGTACTAATAAATTTATGTTTATATGCACCTCAAACAGTAGATAAAAACGATTATCACTTATATCCACATGTATATATAATATATAGACAGATATACTGGGAGTATATGTTTCATTAAATATTTTTTGCTTAATTTAAATATAAGCGAAGCATCTATTCACACAATTTGAGGACGATATACTACCTAGGTACATTAAATTACAGCACTGCAAATGACAATAATAATTATGATGATCTTTTATTTACGTAGGTACAAGTATGACCTATGACCTATGGTTTATGAAACGACAGATATATCAATACAATCAACATGGAGGATATCTCCTTATTGCTGAAATACGTCTTCTTATTTTCCGCATACGGACAAGCAATCATTTTCATCACAGTTAGTAACGTCTGTAAATATAAAATAATTAATGGAACCATTCGAATATCTAATAGAGAGGTGCCTTTGAATGCTTCCATCGGTCATTCGCCATACTGTTTCGTAAAGTATCGGTCTTCACTATGGCATTACTCACACCGTATATGTCCATCTGAAACAACGATTTCCCGCGCTTTGCCCGTTCGTTTCGTATTTCCTCCGCGGCCGCGTCGGGTGGGCGGCGCTCGCGACAATGCCTTTGTGCGCCGGCGGACCAATGGCGGCGCGCGGCACAACAATAGCCCGGCCGGGCCATTGTCTGATTGGTATGCGCATTGTGCGCACCTCGCCCACCGGCCACAATAGGCTGACGTCATCGGCTCCATTAATGATGTCATTGGCGACGCCGACGGTGATGGTGTGCTTAATAATGGAATAATTGACAGTCATAAGTCATAAGCCTGTTATTTATTTATCGCATCAAGTGTTAGTTAGTTATTGTCTAAATACTTCGAGTTAGCGATCATTACAAGGCTGTAGAAATGTATACGTTAGCATCTCGGATTTAACGGTCTCCATGGTTATTATAATATTTTGTTATTCAAATATGTCTATATAAGGTCATCCTTAGAAAAACAATATAAAAAAATTGTATACGTCGGTACATTTAGCACTATTTTATAGAGTTTTTATGTGATTGCATTTTTTTTAAGATATGTGATACAATGTCACGGTACTAAGCAGGCTTAGTGTGACGTTTTCATTTACAGATCGCAACTCCATGACATAAAATTGACAGGTGATATTATAACGTGATGGATCATAACAGATGTATACGTGATATGTATTCTTTATACCTAATAAAGAGTATGACTATTATGTATATAGTTAGGTATTTACTATTGGAAATGAATACAAGCAATTTTTACCGTGTGAAGTTACCATATTCTCGCATAAACTCGAAAGAGACCGACCAAAGCTCGATTGCTCGGGTGTCTACTGATTTTCTAAAAATGTGACTAATAATAAATAGGTAGGTTAGGCTAATAAATAGGTAGGTAGAAAAGTTTGCCAGTCATTCTCAGTAAAAAACTATGGTTAATTACGGGATCACCAAAGCGAATAGTTATAACAGGTTCGATTGTATCGAGAAATATAAATGCAGTAATGGATTATTAAAACAATAAACATATCTAATACAGGCAAATTTTATTTATTTTATCTCGCCTAAAACTTGTTTTTGTAAAAGAATGGATAAAGTAAAACTTGATATAGGCAAATTAATGATGATTCGAATGTGAATAAATTGTCAGGCCTCGTTCAAATAGATTGAAACAAATTATTTTCGACAGTAAAATTACCATTTTTGGATAGATAAGGTACTAATAGTCCGTTTTCAATTAGATAGATACCTAAAGAACGATTTAGTTTTAAAAATTATAATATTTCTGTCGTTATTATTTAAAATCAATAAGCATTTCGTAATATATACACATACTCACTCAACACAAGTGTTAATAGATTCCTAAAGCACATTACAATAATGAAATGTAGGTATTACTTCTGATCATAAAAATAAAATCTGATTGAAAACAAAAATAAAGCCTTAATCACCGGCACGATGAATAAAATGTACTTAATATTTATTCGTCGGTACAAAATCAGTCGCAGACATGTATGTGTGAAATATTCTGACCGACGATATCTAGACCACGCGTCTTTAAATAATTGTTCACATCAAAAGCGACGACTGCGGCGTGTGACAATGATAAGATTAATCATGAAAGTATATTGATCTGCTCGTACGACGGGTACAATGGATACGCGTACGAGACAAAAAAAAACAAAACGTAACGAACACTCCACTCCTCGTTACGTAACGCGAGACACTGACCCGCGGACTGAAAATAAAATCGCGTTAACGCCGCGCGCCTATACCCTAACGCCCGAGGCGGCCGCACGTGAACCGGCGCGTTTGCGTTACGTTACGCCCGCTCCTCGTACGGAACCGGTCCGCGCCCGCGATACCTTACGGACGGAAAACCGGCCGCGACGTCGCGTTTGCGTCCGGTCCGCCCTGCGCGAGCGTACGGCGTGCGGACGTAAACCGGCGCGTTCGGCGGCCCGCCGGCTTAGGGTATGCGACGGGCTGTTCATTAAGAAATGCAGTAATATCTATCGGGGCCGGATGCCCGCAGCAGGTGTCGCCGACTGCCCGGCCCCGTACCAGCGCACCGTCGACGTTCAGCGATAGGTAAACGACATTTTGCGATTATAGTACAGAGGTTTCATTTTTTGAGTGGGAACGACCCTTGTATGTCTCGTATCTTTTGAACCGTAACAGGCGGTTGGTCGAAATTTTTATAAAATATGTGTAATTATGACAAGATATGAATATAATATAAAAAAAAATCAAAATAAATATTTAAGAGTGCCTCCATTCCAAAAAAATGTCTTATAAAAGTTTTACGCCCTTCGTCTATTGTAAAACGGCAGTACATACAAACGTCAAACGTTGTAAATATTTTGAAATCGAAACGACACACAATAGAAACTGATAAAGGGTACCTAAGGCTCACTAAGGATTCCAGAATGGGTGAATAATATATATTATTGTTATATATTGAGCGGTAGTACGGATTCTTTGGTGATCAACTTTTCCTTGCGCTTAACCTGTTTTGGTTTTTTACTCATGTGTACATTGAAAATGTCATCCATTATGTTTGCTATACACAGACGCCATCAATGTAAAAATAACATCTGAGTGTCTGTCGGAAAAGGTTCGCTAAAAATCTCAATGACATGGAGTTTGTAACAGGTACTGTATTAACGTGGGGACAATGGCCCACTTAGTAGGTGTTCTCCTGTTAGAGGAGTTCTGTAATCAGCTAGGTATTCAAATAATTTTCTTCTATTCACGGTTATTTGATGTTAAGGGGCTTTTGTAGTCGCACGGCGTAGGTATTACGTGAATATCAAACTGCTTCTTATCTAAACACGAATAGGGATAAGTTGGTGTTGTGCTGTAGGTAAGTACATGAATATTTTATAGACTACAGGATGTCGTTTAAAAAATTTTTAATTTATTTTTTTTTTGATTTCGTTAGCTTGCGAGAAATAAACGCTCACTTGCATCGTTGTGTCTTATTGTTATTAAATAAAACATAATTCAAATTTGAGAATATGAAAATAAATATGGGAAAAACAGAGAGTGCTTTTAGTTAGAAGGATGAACTTTACTAAGTCGAAAAAAACATATACGAGACAAATTTAAGAAGAATGCTTCAGAGAACTTTAACACAGGACAACTGCGGACCCAACCTTACGCGTTTCTAGATACGTGACTGTAAAGGCACCTTAATTAATCCGATTTATCTTTGTTACAATATCCATTTTGATTTTAATTAGATAGCGAGACGTATTTTATTTTTGTACGGATTACGATTAGAGACAGAAACGCGAGACTGTGACGCACATACAAACATAATATCAGAAAGGGGTACATGGTCCCTTGAAACTTCACCGGCTCCGCCATTATTCATGGGATGGGGGTCTAACCCATATTACCGGTTCAACGGAATGTCCGTCTGTCGTCACTCATTATATCCATCTACATTTTCTCTCGGTAACAATGTTGACCTTCGTCTTGAATACGACCTTGGTTTCTTTTTTGAATAAGAATATATGTAAAGGTCAACTCAGGGTGTTGATTTGTTATAGTTTTGACAATATATCGGAATACATGTAACAATCATATATTACATTTGTTTCAATACAATTAATTCATTTATAACCCAATGGCAAATTAAAACTGATGTGAATATGAAGTACATCTTTTTTATTATATATATATATATATATATATATATATATATATATACATAATGAAAGTAGGTTGTCTTTGTTCGCCCATCACGTAAAAACTACTAAACGTATAGACACAGGACTGGGACCATTCGATGCGGGATGATTTGTAGATGGTTCTAGGCTACTCATTTTTAGAATTATGTAAATCCTTCGCCATTTTATTTATAATAAAAATTACCCAGCGAAGCGGCGGGTCAGTTAGTTGTATATATATTCATAATACTTCAAATATCTCACGTCTAAATCTTTGAGTATAAAAGCTCCCTACCATAATGCTTCTAACTCTTTGTGTATATATATTATGAATATTAGTTATGTCTATATTGTTTAAACAATATCGAGGTTTATAAGACCCAACTTAAAATTAAGTGCACTGTATTCTTTTTAAGTACATAATTAAGTTTTACACAGACGAACATAAAAAAGTCAGCTGACCGTTGCTGTCATACCTTAATACTTTACAAAGTAATTTATGTATACATAAATTTGTACATTAGTATCTTGGAAACGTCTAGGGATTTTTATATAAATTAATACTTTCATAAAGTAATGCTTTTCGAGTTTATAGGTTTCATTCGAAAAAACATAATAAAAATCCGATTTCGTAAAAATTGCTTTATCTCATAAAACTTTTCTCTCTCTATAAAAACATTATATCTCTTCTCATAAAACGTTAAAACATAAAAGCGTCATCTCATTAAACTTTCATCTATCTGGCCTATCGGTTTATAGGCTTAATGTAACGTTCTCAACAACAGATGGCGCTATATTACAAAAATCATCAAACTTTTTTCGTGGTACAATAAACTCGGAAAACGCCGAGAGCAACTCGATCGCATAGGTATTAAACATAACTCCTATGAGATAGTTTTCAGAATAAATTTATACATCCCATCGCGAGTTGCCTTTGTGGAGATATGAAATGTACACTTAATAAATATAGAAGAATTAGATATATTTAACTTTAAAAAGAATTTTGACTCCATATATATTTTTTTTCTCTTTAAAGAAATACTAAGCACCTATATTTCCTTCATAAGTTACATGCTCTCTACGCGACTGTACAAGTGAGTGGTTATAATTTTAGGTTCTGTATTTTTTGCAACAAAAGTATTGCCACTTTTGAAAACATCCAAACATAGCTGATGATAAGGTGCGAACCAGATTAACTCACTTGTAAAAATTATACAATTGATAAGCGACTATTTGAATATATACAATAACAAACAATAATAAACATATGTACATGTATATATATTGTATCTAGATGGATCACCTTTCTACATCACAAAAACAACTCCAGTCTTCGGTTTTGTATAAAATATCCAAGCACAACAAGCATCAAAAGGTTAAAACTTGTATCCCTAAGTTAAGGGTCGGTTCACACGGCGCGTATAATTACCGAATAACCAAGTTTAGGGATCAGACCTCCCCTTTATTAACAAACTCGATGCGCAAAGGGGATAGGTATCTTGGGCTAATGTGTAATGTAAAGTTTGTGTACGACAAAGTGAAGGTATTTTTGGGGTTGTATGTATAGGATGTTTATTATAGTATTGCATAGCCAGGACATGTAATAAAAATTTAATATTTTATAGTATATCCATGTGTTGAAATGTAGTTCATTGATTTCTTACAATAAAAATGTTTAAAGATCACCGATAAAACGCATAAATAACAAAAAAACAAGAATTTTCGAAAGAAAACTATATGAAATTTATTGATTTTTATTCATTTATATCAAACGTATTGATTAGCATTTTGTGTTCTTGTGGTATTAATAAATTTTAAATATATAAATACAAAGTTTTATGTCTCTCGTATGATTGGAGATTTTTTTATATGTGAGGCTATTATACAATTTTTTGCAACCAATAAGACTATGCATAATAATTAAACAAGTAATTAAAATTAGAAATAAACAAGAAAGACTACTAATTTTAATTTTGTTATCAAAACCAGTATCGTCAGGATTTTTTTCCAAAATAATACTATCTACATTCTTTTATATTTTAACTGAAATAAATTATATATTCAAATTACATCGTGGGTTGAGTGTATAACTTTTTGCGTGAAAAAAATACTTTTTCTAATTATAATTGTTAACAAAATTCGCAAAAGGTTTATTAAAATTTTTCATAAGCACCAAGTACTTATTTTTTTGGGATTCTGAGAAACACCCACTTGACACACTATCAATTTTACTGCGTTCTCGCTATAACTAAAGCAGCTTCGGTACACCAAAGTGACTTTAGAATCTGAGATGTAACATTAGCTGCAGAAAATAAACAATGTACGTCATAAACAAAATATACGAAAATTTAATTTCCGTGAATACATTTTCTTTTTAAAACTTAATTTTGTAAACAAATATACAGACATCTCTTGAACGACATACAAAAATCTTGCGATTAAACCAAACATAATAGAATTACGGACATAGTTAAATAATTAAAACAGAAAATAATTAGCGTAAACATCTTGCTTATCAAATCCCATCGAGAATATCACAAAGGACAAAATGGTACTTACTACCTATCACGTAAATATAAATAAAAGGACATGAGTTCTGTGAAGTGGAAGGACAGCGGGGGGTGGGGGGTATCAGAAGGGGGCAGGGAGGAGAAGGACAGCAGAAACGTCGGGAGAGGGAGACGAGGTGGGGATAAAAAGTACGGGAAGAAGCGACCCGAGCAAAAGAGCAGCAACGCTTTGTGACCCAACCCCGTGGTACCGTCAGCATAAGAGTCATTAATGAGTTTCGTGCTAAGCACGTATTAATTTGAAGGTATTATATAACGTGTTTATTTATCATAGTCAATTTTTATTCTGTAAATGTGTAGGATTCTGCTGTAGAACATTGTAATTGTGTAGGTTTTGTTAATAATTTTTTTAAAGTTTATTACAGTTCAACAAACGAAAAACTTTCAGTGGTTTGTACTAAGAAACTTGTATGACACGTTTTGAAATATTATTTATACTAATTTCTGAAATGAGAACTTTAACAACGATTTTTTGTAATTGAATAATATGATTAAATAGCTCTGACTAGCGTCAAATTGAAAAAGTACGGTACAACACATGTAACTCTGCCGGTGTGAAGATGGTCACGAAAGTATTGCGATGGTGCTGTAAAATAGGAACGCGGGGAAGAAGGAAAAAAGAGTCAGTCACCGTTATACCTGCGTATTACATCACTCGCACACAATTCAGAATGAATCCACAGTTACGATTTTTTTAATCAAGCCTATAGATATAAAAATAATCCTCTTAAAAAAATGTGACAGCTTATCGACTCACAATTTGCGAAAAAATGATCATTCACATATCCACTGTGAAATATTCTTATAATCTTTAAGGTGTAATTTATTATAAAGTCAATTTAAATACAACTACCTAATTATGGTATTTGAGTTTTTTTTTTTTTAATTTTGGTAATAGCGGTATATTCTTTATGTTTTTGTTGTTTTAGCCGTTTATATCTAATTGATTACCTTTTTGTTGCGATCTATCGGAGCGCTTGAATACTTTATAAGATTGTCTATTCGGTGTGTGGTAAATGTGACAATCTTTAAACACGTTTGAAAAATATCTTGATAAAATATATTTACGTTGATTTGAATGCATTTTTATAACTATGCACAGGTTAATTTGTGGGCCAAAAGAGTTGTAGGTTGACAAAGAAAAAAAAATGAAGCTTATGAGATTCCATCAGTAAAAGTCTTGAACATCAAAACATGAGTAATTTAGTTTTTAGCGTCACAAACATCCATTACAATCTGCAGGCATTTATATAACTAGTACGATCATTATTGAGATAACACTACATCAAAAATAAATAATTGAAAAAAAATATATATCCGACATTTTTTTTTTCAGTTACGTGTAAGACTGGAAAAAAAATAATCCCAGCGATTTTCCTTTGCGCGCTGGCCGTACTACACAGACGTCGTCGTGAAAGGCCGGCGCGGGGTGGGCGAAATTAAGAGACACTTTGTGTCGCTCCATAAAGGAATGCGACAGACCTATATTATCTTTTACGTGTGTCTCTGAATGTGTATACTGTCCCATTCAATAGAGACACTGGCTGAATTGTACATTTCCATGTTTGATCATTCTAAATAAACAGTCGCCGGAGGATTTCTGTTGAATGTCGTCGGGTTTTCATTATTTACTTTTAAAATGTTCTCTCCCTAATTTAAATCGTATTAAAAATTTGTATATGGTTAAATAATATATAGGTACCTGATACGGGTATATGAATACATTTTTTAAATACTATTACGAAACGTATTTGAAAATTAGCTTTACGTTCCACGTTCTCATTTTAACAGTTTTAAGGGATGAAAAACGGTTAAAAGGAGGACGTGGAACGCAAAATTAATTCTAAAAGTGACTTTTTGTTAAAAGTCAGTTTAAAAGGAGATGTTGGGAAGAGGCCCTAAGTAACATTTTGTTTAATTGACTGAGGTCCGCATTAATAAATCGCCCTCAACTCTGAGAATACCCATGAATTAGCATATGACGGGTTGTCCTAAAGTTCACTCTCAATCACCTGTAACACGTGATAGATAGTTGATATGTTTCACATTTAAGAGTGAAGTGAAGTACGACATATAAATTAAGACAGCAACTCCAGTGCTAACTCAAACGCGGTCTCAAAGTTGAGTACGATTTATCAATACAGGCCTAAGATATTAAAATCACTTTGAAAATTAGTGCCAACATCACATTCTGCTCCACCCGCAACCAGCCTCGATCATAGTTAACACGGTCGTGTGGTGTTCTATAATTTATCTATCAGCGACTACAGAACACCAAAGTTTATGTTAATACTATGAGAAGAAACATAAAGTAAAACCTATTTACTTCAAATTATCCTAAAAAAATTGAATCCGTAAAATAAATCTCATTATTTGTTGTAATTGACATATGTGACAAATTTTAGATAAAATAAAATAAAAAAAAATTATAAGAAAATGCTTGTTTATTAATTTTTAAACAGTACAGTGCAACGTTACATATTTTTTGCTATTGTTAAAATATTTATGTTACAAGGTATCAGCGGTATTAATGAATTGTAGAAACCAACAACCTTTTGTGCTGTGTTTGGTTCATTCTTTGGTTCCTTATACTTTTGGTATATGTACACTTGGTCATCAACATCAACACCGACCGACAATACCACAACATTCTCTGATACAACTACGTCTGACTTTTCGCAAATAATACAAATAGGTACTAAATGAATAAACAAAGAAGTCATGAACGAAATAAACCGATTTTAACTCGAGCGGCATACAAAAAACTATTCATGCAATTATTAACTAACGATATGCGCTAGATCTGTTCAGTGGGTTTCGCCTCCTGCCCTCGCGCCGCCCTTTGAGGTGAGGTGGGAAGGGTAGTCACTTATTTTAATTAATACTTTGATTATCTCAACCAATATGAAAATCGTTTTAAACAATTACTCTCAGCAGAATTTCACATTAATTTATAGTTAACCCAATAATATTAAGTATTAAAGGTGTTCATTTTATGTTTGTTGTTTTAGAAATGATAAGTATTAGAGTAGTTGATGTAATTAACAGGTATTAGGTAAATCAAATACTGCTTTATTTATTTAACAATGAAAAGAATTAAAACTACTAATTTGTTTCATTATTTCGATGAATCTGTTTTATATTGCTTTAATCTATATGTATAAGTTCATTAAATAAAACTGATCAAATTATGCAAAAAAGCAAGAAATAATAGAAACTATGCATATACTTGTTAGAATCAATAAAGTACCTACAATGTTAGTTCTATCACAAATAAACTAGTTGTTATAACGAATCATTTTTAGTTGATATATGTAATTTCGCAGTTGTTTTGATTAATTTAATGCCAACTAAGAGAAAATCTCTCTTAGTTAGCTTCCATTTCCTAGAGTTCAAGTATATTTAAAAAAGGCCAAATTTTAAGCATCCGAAACTGACGAGCTCGCGGGAAAAGATTGATGGGTGTTAGTGAAACAAGAGTCACGCAAAAATCGTACCATGTGGAGATCAGTGTTATTTGTCTACTCCAGTCTAAGTCTAATAATATTCTATACAAGTGAAACTACAGGGTTCATAGTAGATATACTGAATAGTCGGTAAATTTAGGAGAATCGGGGAAAGATAAGTATCAGCGAGGCCGGTATCGCTGTCGAGGAAAACACAGAAATCAGAGTTGACAACGAGACGAGACGGAAACAGACAGTCGATTCGGAAACCAAATCAAGAACGGGATAGGTATAAGAATCGTTGATGTAAACAGAGATATCGCTTCATATGAAAAGTGAAGGGATCCCATTTTATGTTCACTCGTGAGGAGTCGCAGGCGAAAGCTGGCAGTTGTCAAGGAAATGTAACGCTGCAGGTGTCGCATGCTGTACGGATTTCGATTAGACACAAAACTTTTATAAGCGCCCGCTGCCGTGAAATGGCTTTAGCATTTCAAACAGAGTTGATTTATACACCTTTCTCCGAAATATCATTTATATTACGGCCCAGAAGGGCGTGTTTAGGACAGATTACGATAATTTACGGCCAATTATATAGTGACAGCAGTCGTTAAATCTAAAACGGTGCATGTCGGAGCCGATATATTTACATTAATGGACATTTGATTGTATTAAGCGACATCTATTAATAGGATCCGTAGTTATTGACCTGAGGATATACTCTGATGGAGTGAAGCTATGCATTCTCCACCTCCGGATGAATTATGTACAATTCGATAATTTTTTTTTCACTTCTCGAAAATAAGCCGTCCATGCTTTTCCCATGATTTTCTATGATTTTCATGGCAAAATGAGATCATCGCCGTTAACTGTTTTTCGACCTGGAAAATGTTTAGTTAAGTTGTTACCGACGCCCGGTACTGTAACAGTTAACCCGTCTACCCAGTGTGCCAATTTGATTACATATTCGCAGTGTAAAATAAAGTGCCACAAAGCATATGAACATTTGTTTTCGTTTTGGGAAGTTCCTGGTTTCATCCCGATTTTGAAAACCACTTTTTTACCAGATATTGACATCTTTGCATGTGTGTGTGTTTGTACGTACGTGCGTGCTTGTAAGCGTCTCATAACTTTTAAACGTATTAACCGATTGAAATGCAGTTTGCAACATTTGAAAGGGGTCCACCCTAGTTAGACTTTCTGACACGTCGAACTAGTTTCGGCAGGTAGATTTTGAAGAAACTCAAAGATGTAATTTTAAATAAAATGTTCTTTTTTGAATTTGTTCTTTTTTGAATTAATTTTTAGACTACTCTACCGATCGGTACCAAAATCTAATCAGCTCTTTTCTTCAAACAGGTGCATTGACTGCCGCATACTGCAAAAAAATTGGTTGATTTGTTCAAGAGATATCGCTGAGAAAAAAATTTTAAAAGGTGTTTTTGTAGAATATTTTGTAAATTGGTCTACCGATAAATTCTAACATCTAACCAGTTGTTTTCTTTAAAAAACAATGTCGATCGTTGTAAATTGCATAATGTCGGGGGGGTTCGTTTGAGAGATATTATAAACGGAAAATTCGAAAAAAAGTGTTTCTTCAAAATAAAATGTGAAGTTCTTGTTGCATTGATGTTTTGTATTAAACAACTTTGTTTGCTTAAAAAACAGCATCGCAAAAGAAATTTAAATGGAACAACGCGTTTGATAAATATCGTAGTTAAAAAAAATTGAGTTTTATTGAAATAAATTTATATGTTTGAAATTGAAGAGCCGAAAACGTATTAAAACTATAATTTAAATCGGAGAGCTTCAAAACGCATAAAAATAGTAGTATAAAGCTCAAACTTAATAGTTTAGTGCTAGGTACATTTTTGAAGACTGTAAATTTGAAAGTAGCAAAAAGTTTCAGGAATGGCCTATAAGTTTCGTCAAATGTTTGTGTGCGAAAAACTGAAAGATAAGTTTTTGACCTTTGAAACAACTATAGTTTTTGAACTTAAGGAGCTCCAAAACACATAATAATAATATAAATATCATAGCGGAAAGTTTTAAGAATCGGTTGTAGGGACAATCGTTATAGATATTTTTTTTTATTTATTTATTTATTTTTTTTTTGAATAAAATAGTCATATTGACGCACACCACTTTGATGATGTCTAATTGTAAAGGCACGAAGATTATTAATGATGTTTAAAAAAATCGGTTACTATCCACATTTACTTGCTACATAAATGTTTCACCTTTAAATCGTGCATCAAGAATTTTCATGTATCATAGTGAATATTAATAGCTGAAAAATTTTCATATTTAAATTAGTGAATTATTTACTCATAAAAACTCAAGATGTTGAACAAACAACGAAATACAGAACTAGGGAAATGCAAAGAATGAATGTAAAAACGCATGACAACCGTTGTGTCTTCACCAAATTTTATGATTGTATTAAATGATAGTTTCTCATTTGCTGTCTGTACTAACTAACAAGGGACACTTGTAATCTTGAAACAACAATATGCAGATAAATCTAGCTTTGCAGCAAACAATCCGTTGTATTACATGTTTTTATGTTGCGCCAACGTTAGAAGAGGTCGTAGTATGTATAATGTTGCCATTGTCTAAGCACAGAACGCTAGATCATTTTAGTGCTTCTACTTCCTGCTTAACAATACTATTAATACACCTCAAGTTTACGGTACGATTTTTCTTTCTATTTCTAGCTTGTTAAGTGTTTATTATCATTTTTACTATATTGTTATGATCTGAAAGTACGCAGCATCTAATTTCAAATTTAAATAAAATTTTATAGTCTTATGTTTTTGCTCATTAGCGCTCCTGAAAAGTGTAATAGATCCTAATATTTTTCTTCTTTATCGTAATTGCCATAACTCGCAGTGTCCGACATATGAGATTTTAGGTAACCACAAATAACCTCCCTGAATCTTCAACAACGACCGTGGTTGGTATCTTTCGTGGTGGCCTGTTTACAAATGGTCGTGATCATCACAAGGAGATGATTTTCTTCGATAGCAAAACACGATACTAGCTACTAACACCGATAAAGAATGGATATAGTACCAAAATAATTTGGATTTTGACAAATTTGGACAAATAGATTTTGGTAATTCCATTTCTATGATGTTTGTTTTCTCGGACAGACTAATTGAACATAACTAATTGCATAGATCTTTGAGTTTATTAAAATATATTACGTTAATATAATTATATAATAATACTAATACGTTTATATAATAACAAATAGGTATACTTATTTCTTTAATTTGTAGAAATACGAAAGTTTTATTCGATGGTATTGCATATTAAAGTTCAATTGAGGTTTATTTTAAATTTTCTTGGCGATTATGGTATGCTTAATGTTATTTGGCCTGTTCACTAAAAAAATAAACACAAGAAAATCGTACGTTTACATAAAAACTGTTGTTCCATGTAATTAGGGTTCCGAGCCGAAATGACAAAAACGGAACCCTTATAGTTTCGTCATGGCCGTCCGTATGTCACAGGCATTTTATTCAAAAACTACAAGACATATATTGATGAAATTTATGGTGTAGGTGTCTTATATAAGCCACTACTTAGTTTGGTGGTTAGATAATAAAAATAAATATTTCTAAGGGGATGACACCAAACATTTAACAGAAGCTGAAAAAAAATTTCGGCAAATATTTATTTGCTGGGATAAATATTTGTAATTTTAGAGAAACTGCACATATTTCGACAGTTTTTTAAAAACACTTTAAGTGTATAAGCAATTTTTCTGATTACGTGAATAATTTCGGAAATAATCGCTCTGAAATTTGCAAAAAAAGTTGTGTCCCCTTTTCTATTTTCTAAACCATATGTCCAAAAAATATGAAAAAAATAACCAACATAACGTTTAGTAAACACTTTTAACGAAAATTATTTTGAACATGGTCGGATATACTATTTTTGAGTTATCGCTGAAAAACTGCGCTTCTCCAAAAGGATGTATGTGCCACGAAGATACGCCCTTTTACTGATGCACTTTAGATTACACTAGTTTAATAGTAATAATCGACATACCTATTTCTTTTTCTAGTTATAGGCGACTAAAGTGCTTATAGCTATTCTGTGCGGGAAACATGGAAAAAGTGTAACAACGTATTTTTTTTATCTGTAGTGCATTTCTTTGTAATAATGACATCGGAACCCTATAATGAGCATGGACCGACATGCTCTTGGCCAGTTTTTTTTTTTAATTCAATCACATTAAACCATTCGTTTCATGCTGCAGAGTGTAGGTCAAGTTGTTGGCTCTGGACGTCATTGCATCGGTAACATCGTAGCTGACAGTCGTCAGCCAGCATGGGGTTACTATGGAAGGTTTAAAGTTCAAGGTTAGATCTAAAATAAAAAAAGAAGGAAGTGGACTGATAGTACTTAGAAGTGAATGTGTGATCAAGCTGTTCAAAGCGTCGACAAATAAATGACTTATTGTTTTTATGAGTAAAAAAAATTCAAAGATAAATTCAGTATGAAACCTCTAACCATAGCTGATCACCTGAAAAACAATTTCATAAATATGATATATGCATACAGGGGCGGATCCAAGACTTCGTTCATTTTTTAGAAGTTCATTAAGAATAGGGGCTGCTCCTCCTTTTTTGTGTGGTAATTTATTTTTCAATGGACGCATACAAAAAAAGTGCTGCGGTTTAGCGTCGAGGAGGGGGCAATTGCATTGTATTCTACTTCCATTGCACCTCTACTGTATCCTGGGTCTGTATAGCATAAGGTAGACTCACTGCGCTGATCAAAAACCATAAAAAATAAATACCTAAACACTATAGAAAATTAATAAGCAAAAAAGAAACAAAAAAAAAACTTCGAATATAAGCCGTTCGAATGTTACTACGTAAACAGCAACAAGTTGCCGTCACTTCGACAATATTATCTTCCACGATGCCGGCTCATTATCTATTATTATCTTCAATAAGTATATCAGCGCCATGAATAATATTTATTGAATGAAAAATAAACAAAATCGCTGCTCTGGCACGCTGCGAGCGCCCTCTATCTCGCCCGAACGTATTCTAAGGAAGAACACCCGATCGGGTTTTGTACAAAGCGACCCCGCCTCGTTACCGCACACCTGACCGCTTTGTTTGAAGTCTCCGTAGTGAGTCCATATGGATTTGGCTATTTAAAACTTATACATACATCTATGATAAATTATGAACTTATTTGCTGGGTGTTATGGCCGATAATGAATTTTAAAATTTATTCAAAGCTAAATGAAATTCTTCGTTTATAATATATGCACTCATCTTGTAATAATAATATTACGGTATAAAAGAACGTAGTATAAATAAAGCGATATATACGTATATAATATTATGATATACATAATTAACTGATGAGTTTTTAACAGGAGACAAATGAAAACGCACGCCCTGTGACTCAGAGAGCACGTTAAACTGATGGTCTCGAAAGTTCTTATTGCATTGGTGACAATGATCATTACCGGTCCTCAACCAGCGCTGGCCTACTGTGTAAGGTTCAAGGTACAATACCCTCAATCTATAATAAAAAGATTGTGGGACTACATTCCAAGATAAACTTCAGCAGTGAGACGATTTAAATTTGATACCAGAATATATGTTATGACATTGCTTAGGTCTTAAACTAAGCCACCATTTATGAAGGTTAGATAACTTACAATTATAAACCTTGTTTAACTTTCAGTTAAGTACCAAACTTCTTTTTTCACTCCATGTACACGGGATGTTACGACAGAGGTTTTTATTTTTTTTTTTCATTTTATTTCTCAAATTTATAAATAAAACGTAAAAGAGCATAACATATTTAAGTTTTATTTAAATTTACAATACAGTCTCTTAGGTTCCATTTTATAAAACATTATTTATTTTTTGTAACAAAAAGCTTTTTAATGAATACATTTTTTTTTATTTTCGTTGCCTCTAAAAACATAAAGAACTTGTATCTATTTCTTTAATTTACACTCATTTTATTCACATTTTCTTTCCTCGACATACTTTTATAACCTAACACGATTGTTTATTGTAGACCATTGC
Source organism: Eumeta japonica (assembly GCA_005406025.1). NCBI lineage: Eukaryota > Metazoa > Arthropoda > Insecta > Lepidoptera > Psychidae > Eumeta > Eumeta japonica. The sequence goes on along the minus strand of BGZK01000300.1, from coordinate 293,961 downwards.
CGTTAAATGCATTTGTAGAATTATGAGCTTGTACTTAAATTTTGTGCACATACGCGTGCATCTATACCTTCTCACGGCAAGAATGCATTTTTTCCTGTTTTTTTTTTATATAGCAAGATATTTGGAAAATTTTGCTTCATTATCCTATTGCTGATTTCTGCTTTGTCTTTCCACATCAAGAAAATATTTTTGATTGAAGAAAAAGTTTCAAAATCCTAAGTACTCAAATTCGTCTACAATAACTTATAATACAAATGAAAATAGCGTGTAACGTTATAAAGGAATATCAACATCTGTAAGAGTTTGTATAAAACTTGTTAAGTGCAACATTTTTCTCTCTATTCTTCGTTAAGCTGCATCGATGGACTATACACAGTAATGTCACGACTTTATTTGGGGATTGAGGGTTAAACGTGAGTGTAAAACTTTAAGATCTAGGATGAAGCATCGTAAGCTTTATCATCAGTCTATCCTCAGGTCGTTCATCAATTATCAGGTTATAATACCATCAACTTAAACAACTTGACTGCATAAATTTGTAAGAAATAAGATTAAATTCATTGATGCGAATGTTTTTTTTCCACTTTTGTTAATAAATTGAGCGAGCTTTTGTATTAAGTTTGGGATTAAAGTAATGTCGAGTTTTAATAAACACGAACTAGCTCTTGGATTTCATTGCAATATTGAATCTGGGAAGCTTAGCTGCTACTGAAGATTCAGGAATAAAATTCCCAGGCGGGCAAACTTATTCTAGGGAAAAATACAACGTGACCGTAGTCTTGATATACGTTACCCCAGTTTAAAACCGAGATATAGTTTAGGACCTAGTTCAAAACAAAGATATTGCTTGTCAGTGCATGGATATACTTAAATAACCTGGGTTTGTTTCGTTTGTATTTCTTTTATTGCTATTTTGTGTTCCCGCATTTGAGTCAATATGCGTACATATACGCTTTCAATATGTAAAAAATTTAGTACAATGTTTATAGTACAAATTTAGAACAGTACATCACTAGTTTTTTACAAGAATTGTTACTAATTCATCACTGCTTATATCCCCCTTAATAAAATTATTTATTCATGTCTATTTTAGATCTCCAAAGAATATTGATAAATACGTATATTGTAAGTAAATATAGATAATAAAAATGTCCTGTGGTTATCATAGGCCGGTACGGAAAGTTAATGTGTATTATAACTAATTCATTTGATAGACATAGTCGGTAATAAGACAATGCAGAAGCAGCACTACGTTATGCGCACACGCATGCAGTGCGGTTATGAATTATTGTGATCTATTTGGAGAGTTGCATTTAAGAATGGACACTTGCACTGTTGGCTGCGCCTGCATGCTCCCAGCTGCGTGTTAAGTGTAATAGATTTGACTGTATATTATATGTCAGTTGTTGAGTTATTTCGAACAGGTAACCTGAATCAATCAATATTTGTCATTAAAAATATTTAATGATATGAATATCGCAATTCTACATTTGACTTACAAATACTAGTTAAAAAAAACGGAGCAATGATTGTCGTTGAAGGTCAATCTTCAAAACTTTTCATTATAGGTACGCGAGCTCTCCGAGCTCAAAAACTTGATTTGATCACAGTTTTTATAGCACTAAAAATGATAATTTAAAAAGCAATTGATTTTATAATAGGAATGCAAAAAGAAATTGATTTATAAATAAATCTAATTTTGAAAATCCCTCAGTCACAAAACCTGAAAGTTATTAAGAAAAACAGTTTATTTTATAATTTTTACTAATATGATATCCCTCGATTGAAATAGCCAATTTCAACTGAGTTTCTAGCATTGGATGCAGTTTTATAAAAATAAAGCTGATTTGGAATAGATTGGTTGAATACTTTAAAATTTTTAATTATTGTTATTAATAATTTAATATATCGAAGGTTAAATGAGCAGGTGATCCAACAGAGAAAAGATGCTCACCGCTGTCCATGGTCATGCGTAATCTCTGAAGTGCGTTGCCAGCCTCTTTAGAGAGGATGGGACGTCTAATGGAGGACAGAGGGGGGAGTGGACCACCGAAACTCTCACTCACAGGACTAAATGCAAAAGCGAAAGCTGCTACTGTTCGTATTCTGTGAGAGTATGGTATTTCACCGGTCGAGTCGGTACAAAATATTAATTACAATGAAATATTTATTATATTTTTTAAAAACACTTATTAGAAAGAACCTTCGTTCTTTCACATTTATTTCAGGGTTTCATAAATGTACGTAAATGATTTATGTCGAATTTTCAGCAAAACTGATTTCAACTAAACCTTTTAAAATACCTCATACCAAATTTCAGTTCGTTCAAAAAATATTCAAGGTTTATCCATAAGTACACATGCCAACCTCAGTCTCTAACGATCAAAACATCTAATTCTAAAACAACGAAACGTTAAGGTGATGAAAACTCTATCATCTCATGACACCTGATAGAGCTGGCAACTTAAAGAATAAAGAGATCCAAATCTTACATTGCTTGTTAATATTAATGTTTATTGTTGAAGATCGAGGTTATGTTTTGATTGGTATTAGCTTGCTTTCTCAAAGAAAATGGTGGAACACCATTATACTTTAAATATATTATTAAAATTATATTTTATTTGACTACTGGACTGTGAACTTATGAAAGAGAAATGAATTCTTATCAGTTACACACAATAGCTTTTTCCAATTCGTTTTCACCAAGTTTGACGTCTTCTGTTTGCGTATCTTCAACTTCGAATGCAATGAGAGTCGGGAATGTAGTACAAGTTACTGAAAATTGAAATTATGATACAGAAATTGCTGTATCAATTTATATCCAAAATTTAAAAGGAGATTGTGTAATATCAGAATTTTAATTTTTGAATCTATCTTCATTTTTTTCAGAAGCGTTTAATTTAAAATTTGCAATGTAAAATGCTAGTCTTTAAATTTCACGAATTGAAACTTTAAATAAAAATTTGCAATATTAGTTAGATAAGCAATAGTGATAAGAGATAAAATCAGAATATAACTATAAAACATGTTTTCAGGAAGTAAGTACTAATTTTTTTAATCGATATAAATAAAAACATCGTTGCGTGCAATATGAATTTAACTACAAAAATTTATATAAATACGATATTAAACATCTTAATAGGGTGCATAGTTAAACATAAATATACAAAAAATTCCGTATAGAGTGCTTCATAGCACGAAATATTCGTATTGATTCACGATTATTGCTCAAAAACTCTTTTAAATTCCCATGTTTATGGGAAAACGTGAGCTCGAATAAAGGAAAGATATTCATAGAATAGATGTTAACCAGTTTGTAAATCATAGGTAAGTCTCATTGTACACAACGCCAGATCGGCCGCACGCAAGCGCGCGCGAAGCCAAATGTCTACCTGTTGCTTTCAACACACGCTGGCCCTAGCATTATTTGCTTCGTCATTGTACTTAGGGTTGGCATAGTGTCTGTGTCATTCGTATATTGATCGTAAAATGATATTTGTTTATTTATTAGACGTGGCTTCATTTGTATTTACGCTTTCTATGTGCTAAAATGTAAACGATATAATACATAAATGTTTTTTTTTTAATAAAGCGAAAGTTCTTACGATTGGATAATAATGATATGATGTGAATCATGAATTATTTAATAGTGAATCCAGGTCTGTCCAAAATTTAAGATGTATGTTTTTTTATATCTGATTCCAATATGCCAATATTTTTAAACTCAGAAGAATTTTGAAAGAGAATATTTAATTTTACTTTAAATTGAAAATTAAATTTTCATAAGTCATTTCTAGATAGTAAAATATCTACTTTAATTATAATTTTACGTGTATACAGGACTTGTTATTGAATTACTCTTTACAATTCTTGAATCCTTGAATCACGTAATCCTTAAACTATGTATATACACACATGTAAAATAATATAATGCATTGACTTAAAAATGAAATATCTCAAAAAATAATACGATAGTCGATATATGTCAAAAAATGAATTTAATACTTCTAAAATCAAAAAAAATTCGGGTTTTTATTTCGAAAATTATGTCGGTAATGTTATATTATTTTTGCTTTATTCAAGAAATAATTTACTTTTAGTACTGACAACCCTGATCCGCTGCTACGGAACAAGGGCTCATGCACTTGTTGCGTGCCATACAATCGAATTTACGTCGGCGCGACGTATGACGGTGGGTATACATTACTTAAGGTGGGAGTGCATTCGCGAGTTAAGTGCTACAAGGTCTCCTCTCTCAAAGTTTCTTCTTCTTAATCTCATCCCCGAAGCTGTAATTTATTAGTGTATTGTATTCACACAAATGAAATTAAATAAAAACCTATAATAATTAATTATAGGCTATCAGTTTATTAATATTCATAACTGCTTACCTTATCGTATACAATATAAGAGTATATAATATAAATATAGTATAATTATTATAAATACGTGGCCATCATAGATTGAAATGAACCAGATTTTGTAAATTAACAACTTTTCAAAACAATAAAAGGTATTACCTTAACGGACTTGGTTCGCATTATTTCGATTTTAAGCAATATTAATCAACGAAGTGGAACGAATACAGGGAACGAATTTGTACGTTACACTTTCGCTAACTTGATTGTCTCGCTTGCCGGTAATGGTTTTTTTTTTAATATCGATTCCCTTGGAACACGTACCTGGAACAAAAAAATAATAGTATTACAAACAATAGGAAAGTGACAATTATTATGGTATCAAAAGTTAATAATATTTTTCTGCCAGTCGGGGCTAATTCATTAGTGTTTATCGGGCGATACACTGACGTAATTAGCCGACCTATAGTACAAAGTCTGTAATAGGAGGCCGACATTAGTAAACTGCTATCTGTCGGACACGGAAAGAAGCGAGTCCACCGCTATAGCCGACGCCGGGAAAAAAAATGAGTTGCGTAACTTCTCACCTTTAAAAACCACAAAACGCCTATGAAGAAAATTACTAATAATGACATTTTTTATGTCGACAACTAAAAGGATTTTTTTTTTGTAATATACACATAAATATTCATATTATATTAATATAATGTTTTATGATTTTTTTTTTAATAATAATAATATAATAAAAAAAATTATATTCGAGGACAAGGATATGTGACGCCCCTCGGCGCTTACATTCGCGCCCGACCCCCGCCACATCTAGTTTACGATTTTACGACTAACCACATCGCGACGACACGGCTCCACGGGTACATGCGATTGAGTTGTCCCTGAATACCCGCACGAGCTAGGTTTGTCTATTGACAACGCGCAACGTAATTTATCTATTTTATTATTGGAATTTATGTAACATATATAGTTGTTTTCCATCTTTACCGATATATTTGTAAGATGTGATTAAAATTTACCCCGAGGGCTGTATACGTAATATTCATTGTACGTAGTGACAAGACTTTAATTGGGCGACCTTATGGTTTTGTTAGCAACCGTAAAAGCTGTAGGAATTAATGTAATTATATTGTTGTAATTACATAATTAATAATAAAACAATTGCAATTGTTATAAACAATAAGAAGGCGCCGTGGCAAACATCGTTTTGAATGCATCAGCACAGGAAACTTTTCTTGAATACACAATTTGTATACACGTACATTGGTGTGCGACGGCGCAACTGGTATTATAATCGTTTGCATTATTTTGAGATATGTTTGATGTTTGCTTTGGCCTGTATGTATAGTGGCTACAATAAATCGCTATTCCACGCTAAAATCACAACCACTGTGGTGGAGTGTTGCGAACGGCTGATGCTAAAAATAATAATAAATAAACAAATTATTGCGCTGTAATATCTAGTTATAGTACCTTCACTTTTCTATTTGTTTAAATAAACAAATTGTTCCTCGTTTGTGAGTTAATGATGCTCCAAGTTGCGAATAAAACTATAGGAAAAGCAAGGAAATGTACCAGAAAAATCTTAACATAAATAAAATTTCATTCTTTGCTATATTTGTAACTCGAAAATAATACTCGAAGATCCAACTCTATTTTTTACAAAAAAAAATATTTGAGAAAAGGACTCTTTTATGGTCTTTAATATAAATTTTTTATTAAATTACTATTCAAATAAGAGCAAGACCGTTAGATAGGGTCATGTAACAACCCTAAAAATATTCCAACTAGTTTTTCAAGTTAATTAAAGTATATACCAACATCTAACAAATAGGTATTATTTTAAGAAAAAATCACTTTCGGTATGACATTTAATTGTATATTGAATTGAACTCCGCGAATAACAAACACTTCTAAAACATTCAATTCTTTTGAAAACATCAGCTTTTCTCAAGATCTTACAACATTTTAATTAAGTCAATAAATGAGAAACTATTAATTTACCAAAATAATTTCAAACCTTTTCGTATATTACATTTGATGAACATTTTGAACGGGAAATCCAGTTTAGACTTTTTTTTACAGTAAATTAATAACTGATATTAAGAGACCATTAAATAAATTTCACCAGCTTCTTAAAGTTGCGGCGAAGGCAAAAAAATGACTGATTATTATTCTAGCACTTTATCCTCTTGTATATGACACGTAAAAAAAACAAACAATGCTATTAATCATCGCCTTAAAATATATTGATTATAAACACGCGATATCTAAGGTTTTTTTTTTTAATAATCATTTCCATACAAAAACGAAACTAACGCATCATCTTGATATATAACTAGAAGTATTAGTAATTAGATTGGAATATTAATAACGCTTCTTTTGGTCCACAGCACGCAATATAAATTTACATAAAAATTAACTTTTACGAAACCGAGATAATACTAAATGGTCTCACGTGTTACTGTATGCAAATCCATTGAATTCCTATAGAGATATCAAAAGCTCGCGTGTCGATGAACCGTGAAAGCCCCGTCGACGTTCGGGTGCGATCGGGTTCAGCCGCCCGATTTTATGCCGGCCTGTCGTGCGCGCGCGCGGCCCGCCCGTAGGGTTGTCAAACGACTATTAGATCAATGTCTTGACCGGTGATAAACTATTTTGTTTACCGTAGTATATTTATATTATTCAATTAAGTCATGAGGTATTGCAGAATATTGCAATTAACTACGAAGGAATGTACTATTGGTGGTCTAGAAATTGGTTTTCTCATTTTAGCACCATCTGTACCCGCAACCTCTACCATGAATCTTAAACTGCTAATCATAAAAGGTATTCAATAGCTTGGGGACTAACATAAAGACTAAAATTTTAAAAACGTTTCTTAAGATGTTTCATTTATGTCATATATACTATTCATATACATCAGCGAGAGGCAAAAGCACGCCTGAATGTGATATATAAAATGAGAAAGTCAGAAATGAGGAAGAAAGAGTTTGAATGGTTGAGTAGTTTGATTACAAATGATGGTAAACATGATGAAGATATCTAAAAAAGGACGAATGCGAGAAACATAGTAAAAGCGTTTCACGACTAGCGCACTTGGCTATCAATAATGGGGTCCTAATTCCTACGCTTGGTGTATGGTTGTAAAAGCTGGGTACGGCAGGAGAGAAATGAAAGTAGGATCAATGACGTGAAGATGCGATCATTATGTAGTATGTGCGGAGTGTCTTTGAAGAATAGAGGTAGAAACACTGATGTTAGAGAGCGGTGTGTGGTTCGGAGGAAGATGTTGCGACTAGAGTAGAAAGAGGTATGTTGCGGCGGTTTGGTCATCTGGAAATAATGAATATAGGTAGACTGACAAAACAAATCTATAGAGCGAATGTGTGTAATAGAAAGGTAGGTAAGAGACGCCTTAGAAAATGTTATGCAGACCATATTGGTGTCATATTAAAAAAGGGCAAATTTTAAGCACCCGAAATCGACGAGTTTGCATGAAAAGATTGATGGATGTTATTGAAGCAAGAGAGATATGCAAAGATCGTACCACATGAATATCTATAATCTCTGCCTACCTTTCTGGGAAATAGACATGAGTTTATATTATTATTATTATTATATATAGTCTTTTATAAGTTTTAGTAAAAATATTTAACTTAACAAATAAGTAGTAACATGCTGTTTGTACAGTTTTATTATATATATAGATATATAATAAAATTTGCTACGCCTTCAGTCAAGCATTTGACGTATTAAACAATTAAAAAAATTATTTCGATTTCTAAATGTGCCAGAGAATCTTTTTTTTTGTAGATACATATAATATTGCTAGCCAGTGAAATAAGAAAGCTTCGTGACGATACGTTCCTTTGTGGTTAATTTATTCACAAAAAACACAACCCGAAAAAGTCGCAATGTTGTTAACACCATTTTGAAGGTGAAAAATAATAAAAATGGATACTTTAACGACAGATTCATAAAATTGACAGATTGATGAATAAAAAAAGGGGCATAGACGAACAACTTTTTTTAGCGTTATTAGGCTAAATTTTCATTAAATATAAGAGCTCTTTGTAATAAATAAATTAAATTTCTCGGGAAATAACTATTTTTTGCACAAAGATTTATTTAAGTTGAGGGTAATGAGTACATCTTTGACTGAAATTTCGAGGGTCTGATATCTATTCTTACAGAATGAAAGAACACTTGAAATTTTTAAAAAAATAGACGGTTTTTTGTCGATTGTTTCAAAAATACTCTGATTTAATATTTTTTGCATACAAAAGCGACATTTTAACAATATTCAGTTAGTCTAAAATACCTCATTTTAGGGGTGTATTGCTTACTTGTTATATATTACCCAAAGTTACTTAATACGGATTTGTTACATTTTTTTTTCTTATCGTGTCTAGTTATTCTGATCTTAAGATAATCGGATGTTGTATGATGCTAATACTCGTAGATGGGATTCAGCTGTGTTACATGGTTACTCTATACTTAATGCCACTGTTTCGTCTTCTGTTTCTGGAATATGAAATGTTCCAGCTGTTACATCCATCACTCTTTCTTTATCCTCTGCTAGCATGTTCCAATCTCAATGAATGTGTCCGTAATACTTGTATGTCTTGACGCAATGAATATCTTCAATTCAATATATAGGGCTGTCTATTCGAATACTGAATGTAGTGTGTAGCAAGGGTGGATGCAACTTTCTAGTTCTGGGAATCACATAGACACATAGTAGTGGTCGAATCAGAACAGGCACCAATTCGGATATAATAATAATGCTCAGTCTAGGGACGGTCATAACCCTCGTGACCACCCTGAATCAGCTCTTGGTGTGTTTTATCTTCGCTATTTATCCACCAAGTGTCTTTAATAGTAAATTCTTCTAGCATAACTGTGTGGAATAAATATCGATATTTTATCCTACGTTCATTTTATTCTTTCAGAAGAAACCTTGCTGGCTTTTTTAAATATCTTATTAATATTAATGTTTGAAGGGAATTAACTTTTACCTTGATTCAGCCTCTAAAAATTCCACTGGTGCAAGCCTATTATCTTTCTATGTAGATTTCTCACTTATTAAGCGTTAGCAGTAACACTTCTCGTAACATGATTGATAAGCCCTGCAATTTCAGATTGATGGATTTATATTTTTGTTCAATGTAATACAAAATATTACTGGTAGTCTAGAAGTACATCTAGATGTAATTGTAGCAAATATTGGAATTTGGAAGATTTCTGACGTAATTTTTGACGGCAATCAATCTTTAACGACAGAATCAATCGCACGATCCGTACGGGTTAGAACAGATCCAAGAGTTTGATACAGCAAAATGAATCAGAAGCTAAAACAAGTTCATTGTGGCGATTGTTGGATGCCGCTGTGCGTTCGGAAATACTTCGAGATAATCACTGCACTCCATCTTCCCTCCAGTGTAGAGTCACTAATGCAGAGACCCGGCTACAATTAATCATTAATATTGTTTTACAGTTCTCTATTCTTTTCAACCTTTTAATACGTTACATAAACAGTATAAAGAATTATAATTATCAAGCGTATGCATACATTAGAACTTGCATGCACATGCATGAATACATTGATTACATATTTTTATGATTGACTGCATATCTATGAAGCATTACAAATATTTTCTTTGCAACATGGTAAGTTAAAAATTATAATTTTTAATTTGAATTATATTTGGAGTTACAAACTAAACGCTTGTTTAATAATCAATAATTAATATTAATTGTAAATCAAAACCTTACTGTGAAACATATCATTCCCTTGATTCCTTATAACAATAATTTTGAATAGAAACGCTGCAGATCTTCAAAAAGTATATTTTTTATTCTGCTAATAAAAATACTTAACGTAATTTATTCGTATGAGATTAATGACATTTACAAACCTTCCTTATTAAGGAAACAGCGCATTATTTAATATTTTATAAATGAACTAGTGTGTTGCCGCTTCTAAGATCTATAAAATCTATGACGTCTTTCGCAGGACTAATCTGATTGGGCGGCGAGCCGGGTATTTCTGCTTCGAGTCAATGGAGGGGGCTCATTCAAACTCGTCTTACAGTTATTGTTTTACAGATATGATTGCATAGGGTGGCTAACGGCTAGACCTCCGAGTTGATGAACATTAATTAATAATGCCATTAGAATTAAAGCTGTTGCATATTAACCGGGAATGATTTTAATATAATAGTACAACATTTAGCTTGAGTTAGTTTTTATCACGACAGCTTATACTGCTATATAAGCAGCCAAGGGATAATTATTATGATAATTTTTGAATTTATAACTATCAAATGATGTTAAGAATAGCTGCCCTTGAATAAAAAATCCTATGATAAGTAGATGTACTTTTACATTTCAATGAGATATGCGATATCTTTAAATCGAGTAGTTCCTTGAGTCATCTTTATTCGATAAGTTCATATATAATATTCATACTAAAATTCTAAATTATGTATAGTTTATGTCTTCTTTATCGTAAAAAGACAAATGAAAGTTGTCAGTTAAAAATTATAATCACTAATTGAAGATGACCTAATTTATCTTACACGTGCATAAAATTCTGTTTTCCAAAAAACAAATTTGTAAAACGGTTGATCCCACAGGCCATGCCTACAACTTGGCACTATGATATTTGTCGAGATGTTTTTGAACTCCTTAAGCTCAAAAATATGGTTCTATATAAGTTTTTGATCTTTTAGGGTTCAAAAATTCATAAACTTGTCAACTCTATAGGCTATACCCGAAATTTGGTGCTATTTTCGTACTCAAATCGTTCAAAAATGAAAATACCAGTGAATTATAGTCCTTTTTCGAGCTTTTAAGACTAAAAAATATAGCTGTAATAAATACCTTTTGAGTTCTACAAATTCAAAACTCAAGTTCATTTAAATAAAACACTATCTTTATATTTTAACTACAATATCTTTCGAATGAGTTATTCAATTTTGATGCACTTTACGGCATGCAACGCAGTTTTTCAAGCAGAAAGAAATGACAGAATATCAAACACTAGGCGATGCAATCGGTGCATGTTTGGAAAAAAGTGCTAATTAGATTTTGGCGTCGATCTGTAGAGTAGTCTGAACACTTTAAAAGCTTTCCACTAACACTTTTCGGAAAATTTATTGATTGAGATGTCCCAAAATCTACCTGGCGGAATTAGTTCAAATTTTAACAGACTCACACACACGCACGCACGCACATAAGCACGCACAAACACGCACAAAAACTCTCACACACAAACTTATAGACATCACTGGAAAAGTGGACAAAATCAATTTGTAGGAGCCGAAAACGTCAAGTTCTGATGAAAATCTGATATTCGAAAATCGAATTGAAATATAATGTTCTGTTTTTATTTACTGCTAATTTTATTAATTTCATATGGATTTTGTAAAAATTAGTCTTTGTCTGGTACTTTGATAGGTACATTCTGGATAACTCGGATTTGACCCTTCCAACGTTTTATAATTGTCGCGAGTCCAGCCCAGTTGGCAGAACGCGGCTGCCCGGAGAATGGCAAAATGACGAACACGTCGCGTCATTCATTCACCGGCGTGCGAGAGGGAGGCGGCTATGTTTTTGCACACGAAAGAGCGGGAGGTCAGATATCCTTAGCTCAGCTCTTGGCAACCGTCCACCGGAAGACGTGAGGATATCGTGCCGTGCTAAAAGACGAAAAGGAGCGTGCATAAAATATCTTAAATTATTATTATGTCGAACTTACAGACATTAATAGAATGACTTTTATAATTCAATATTATATGTTTTATAACTATATGAAACTGAAAATTAATATTGAAAATTTAGGAATATGAAGAAATAAACGAATTTCTATTTACGTTCTAACATATATTTCTTTTTTATACAGACACCTATAGCGAATAGAACAATTATTTGTGGGGCTGCCTATTTATCGCAAGTGCACTATTCGTCACGTTGGCCACATAAATAAGTAGTTAGATGAAGTATCAGAATACAATACAAATCTCATTTTTGGTTGTTTATTTTATACATTCTCAAAATAAAAATAAAATATGAATTTATCCACTCTATTAGATCCATTGAAGCATAGAACCATTCTTCACACGTCTTGACTAAAAGAAATATAAAATAAAGACAACATACCGTTCGCGAACGTTTGACAGAAGCTTAATCTAAAAGCTTATTTCAATTGAATATTCCAAAGTAGTACCCAACGCTAAGGAATACGGTATAAAATCGAGTAACGCATTATATAACGTAATCAATCACTCTTTGTTTGATATCCCTGTGTCGAAATTTTAAATTGAAACCGGGTTTACAATAGACGGATTAGTCCTCGTTCAGCTTCGTAAGCTTCGAGTCGTATATGTTTTTTATTTAATTGCACCACATCCATCGTTGTATAAGTCTCACAACTTCGTATTAATTTCGAAGACAACGTGCAATGTATATTTAATATATATATAAAGTCGTATATCGTGGTAAACGCTTGTAGCGTTGATTGGTCTACGGATTTAAGATTATTTATGGGGGGCCCATTTGATGTGTTTCCACCATTTTGTATCTTGAAAAATTCCCGTTCAGGATTAGAGGGTGTCATAGACTCCTTTTTTTAATGGAAATCGTTAGGTTTCGTCAGCACGGTTTGTTCGTAATGCGGTACTAGTAAGTAAGGCTCTCGCAGCATCGATTCGTTTACACGCAAATATGCACAGGCGTCGACGCTGGTCTTGCAGGCCTCTCGAGGAAAGTTTATACCGGGCAAGCGAGCGAGCGAACCGTTCCGCATTTTTGTTCGTTCCGTAGAAAACCAGCGAAGTCGTTTTTGTGGTTCTGTACTCAAAGGGCACCAACGGGGCCCTATTTATCTGTCCGTCTGCACTGTCTGCCTGTGGGTTTATCCATTTGTCACAAGGCTGTACTTTTTGAACCCGAATAGTTTAAAATTTGAAGTTTTCTCAAAGTGTGTATTATTATGGCTGCTATAACAACACATGATTAAAATAAAACACGAAGTAAAGGGGGGGGGGGTACTCATTCCAGAGACGTGTTTTTTTCACCATGTTTGCTCGACCTCATAGTGAAGAGTTTTCAGAATTTTGAGAATTTCAACAAACGCACACTTACTTTATGTATATACTAATGCAAATTTTATTGTTGTAAATATTAGACATAAAATGATTTCTGACTTCAACATTATACGATACTTCTGAACATGTATAGAGCAACTGTAACAGACACTTTTGATCCTCTCGCCGAGAATGATAAAATAAAATAAAAGGGAAGTATCTCGATAAGAGTTAAATTTGGGTATCCAAATTGTTTTTTTTTTATTTCAAGTTAATACTATTAACTTCATTAACCATCATAGATTTTTCTCGTTAGCGAACAATCAGGCTGAAGGTCTGCAGATGACTAAAATTTTGCAAAGTTGTATATAAGCACTTGGGCACCTAAGCCTTGTTCGAAGTCTTTCTTATTTGATGTGGGAAAATGGTAACATTAACTAAATTCAATCAACTAAATTACCACATTTCGAGGTAATTATCTGAAAATGCAACTCGTTCGAGCCAAATGAAACATTAAAAAAAGTATATCATTTATCCGTAGAAGACACCTATATAGGTAAACTTTAATAGTAAAACTTTGTCAAAGCAAAATAATAAAGTCATTAATCAATAGGGTTGTTTAGGCTACAACCATGATATAGTAAAGTCAGATGGGAGATGTCTGGCTTCCGTGCTTGTATACGCGAATATTAATTCTAGTTCTGCCCGAAAATTTGAACGATTAAGAGGTTGGGCAGCTTGCTAAAATGAAAGTAATACGAGAACGGCGGTCATCGACCTTGCGAGTAGTCTGGTAAAGGGATGTAACGTTTGACGGCATACAGTCGATTGAAAATAATAAGTGAAAAGCTGAATAAAGGGAGCAAATTGCGAAACGGTCGTTTAACAACCCCCCACCACACCCCGCACCCTAACTGCACCACCACATACAAGAATTGCTCGCTGAAAGTATTGAGACAAGTCCTGAGACGACAGCGTCATTATGTTTTGACGTGACAACGTCTTATAAATTGGTTTGCCGGGTGACACTTCAAGAAACTGCGTTACGCTCCGCTCACGTTATGCGCTCACAATGAGAGCGAGTGAGAGGCACGCGTCCCTTCCACTCGGGCATGGTTAGCCCGCCTAAGAGCGAGAGAGACAGACATAAAAAGTGAAAGGCACGCGTCCCTTCCACTCAGATAGGAACAAGTTAAGTCGTAGTAAACGCTGTTTCATTGTACGCAAATGTATTGCAAGTTATTGTATGTATATTTGTATATAAATACGTATGTATGTGTAAAGGTAAAAATAAAATTTTGTTAATATGAAATTCAGTGCGAGATTCTTTGTATAAATTAATGTTTTAAATATAATTCTTTGTATAAATAAATGTTTTAAATTGTTACTATTATTTCATCCTTCTTCCTACTATACGAATGAATATTCACATTAAAATGATTTTACCACTCAAAGTCGTTGTCACGTAAAACTTTCGCCCGTATACCGACTTTACAGGCAACCAATTTTTTGTCTTACATGGTTTTAATTACCGCACCGCGAAGGTTTACGCTTTCAAAATCTTTTCACTTTCGGATTGAAAGAGTTGGATCTGAAATTCTTCACGCTGGCTCTGTGCGGGTTTGACGTTGCTCTAATGACCGTTTTTCATTAACAATATGGCAACATCTGACGTGTTTTCCGACTTGATGAATGATTTGACTCAAGTCATGGACTCCTTGGTCAATTCAGTCGTGGTCAGGATTCACCAGGGAGTTTAACATATTTTAAATAATATCCATCGAACATAGAAATACATGAAGCGGTGATAGCCTTACGTGTTTGATGCATATTATTTTGTAACCAAATGCATCCCTTATTTAAAATTTTGAAAATCATTTGTAAATAATATAGTGGTACCATCCAACAAATGTGTCGAAAATGAGAATTTATTGTATATAGTGATAACAAACCCGGCCAAAATTGTTAACGTTTTCGGCAGGTGGCGTCTATGTTCTATGTATTTGCATTTTTTTTGTAAAAAATTTGCCAAAATTTTCAAATTTTATTTTGCCCATTTGAATATATAATGTAACATATCAATAACACGACCACAGTGCCATATTTAGGCTTCATATATTATATTTTTTTAGGCCTACACTTACATTAAAAACACAAAGATATTTGCCGTTACATCATCTGCCCTTCATTCGGTGCAGTTAAATAAAAGGGTAGAAAATTTAGGGCGCCTTAGCTTAGTCGATCCTCTAAATGTTCGCATTTATACTAACATCTAATACCTGAATTTTACACCTCAAATATTTCTCCAAGGAGAAACAGCCCTTTTTTACGGGGAAAACATAGAAAAGCAATACAATATTCGGAATTGCGGTACTCGGCCCGGTTACGAGAGCCGTAAAGCCGCACAATGAGGGTAGTTGGGCACATTGTACGGGTTGGTATTTTATTCACGGGCCGGAGCGCCCCCTTTTATCGGTTTTCAATATCATTTTTATTTGTGTCGCCCCGCCGGACGGACCTAAGGATGCCGCTTAAAAAATCATAATATAATCTATGGACATGCCGCATGAAGTATTGACGTGCCGGTCGAGGGTAATACGTGATATAACCGGGGAATAAATTTTTATTTGAAATCGATACGCGTTCCGATACAATTTTTTTTTTCACATAAAGATCTATTGATGTTTTAGATAGGTAATAAGAAACAGTTGATATTTTTAGTGACAAACAAATTATTATAAAAAACAATAGTAATTATGTTTCAATATAAGTATATGCAGCATCGGTATCAGTGTAAGTATAAAAATTATATCCATTAGTGTCTTTTAAGTTTTTAATTACTTTTATTAAAAAATATATACATTGAAACTTCGTATTCTTTTAGTACTGTTTGATTGTTTGAGAAAATAGGTTTTTTCTAGTGTTTTTTATTGAAACTTCATGGACAATTCGTTTCAACGATATCTTTATTCTCTATCTGATTGTTAATCGAACAAATTAAGTCTTTCAAACAAACCTGCATTTTGAAACTACGAACTTTTGATCGCTACGCGGCAACGTCTATCGCGACAACACAAATTCGCGACCTACAAAGTGACGCGTGGAGAAGGCCGCCATATTCCTTTTCCCGTTTCCCCTCCCGCCTTATCCTCGCATTTCCAACGCGTAAATATTTTGTCGCGCTATGCATTTTTTCCGTACGCGAAAAAAAATCGCCCCACGACCATTGGAGGGCCATAAAGCGCGCTCCGGCCGCGCGCCCCAATTAAATATGAATGCGTCGAGCCATCGAACCTTTTCTCATTATCAGCTTCGCCCGCACGGGCGGCCGTAACTCGCGCGCGTCGGTAAAGGTGAATTATCGACAAGGGCTAGTTTTCGGGGACGATGAAATATGACGATATTGTTGGATCATCGACAATACTTGCGAGGGGGCTCTCAACTTGTTACCGTGTAGGGATACGGTCGCGGAGAACGATAAGCATTTTTTTGATTTCATGCTCTCTGGCTCCGTACGCGTGGACGTAGAATTGATTGTATGCAGTAGATCTCTGTATCCGGGTAATGATTTTGATTGACGTTGGACGGAGATCTCTTCTGGTCCAAACTTCGTCCCTGAATCAGACCGCGATCCTTGTCCTGGCGCAGCTTCCGATTGTGTTCCGGTGTCGATTATAATCACGATTCCAACTTTGATTTTTCACTGTTTCCAATCCCGACCTCTTCCGCTGCGTTTCCAATTTCATTTTCGTTTTAAATTCACACCCCGATCCCATTATGTATGCAGGATTCAAAAGCTTCTCTATTTCCTATTCTAACTACATTACGGAATACTTAAAAAAATACTACCTCAATTGGAATAATGTTATTCTCTAAAGAAATATGGTAATATGATCGATGGTAACAAATATTAAATAGAATTAATAATATAAGTAGAGTATTTAAGTATTATTTAGTACTTCCAGTGTACGTATTTTTAACTTTAAATGAAAAGAGAATTTTAACAAAAATAATTACTTTTTATTTATCCCCTATTTTATCCCAGCAAGGGATGAATTGCGAAAAATCTTAGCAATAAGCAATAGACTTTGTAGCTTCTTAAGGTAATGGACGAGTAAGTAAACACACATTCCGCTTTTATATATCTAGGATACATGTTTAAACTGTACCAGAACCTATATTTACAGTTAGAGGAGGCATATTTGTTTTTAAAGTGATTTTACAAGTGTAAACGAGTTATATTTTCCGATTTTTCTTAAAAAAAAAATGATTTTCTTATTGTTCCAAAGAGGTATGTATCGACATGATTTATCAAATCTCAACGATATGTATTCCAAAGGACTCGCCTCAAAAGAGAACAGCAAGTCTCCGACTTTGTATCATTAAATATCATTCGATATTATCTCGATTCCTTACTCGTAGTTCGTACGCGGCCGTGAGTGTTCGTGCGCGTTCGGCTGCCACGTGGCCCGATACGGCCGGCGACGCGTCGCCTAATGCGCCCGGGCATAAATCATTCGGCGGCGACTTTGGCGCGTTGTTATCTCCAACCCCCGATAGCGGTGCGCGCCTATTCATCACGCGATGACGGTGGAGGCTCTGAATATGCGATACGGCCGAATAATATCTGTTCGGTAAAGCGGGGAAATAACTATGTGTAACGCGGACGGGGAAGGTGATTTTGTGTTACGATGGAATTAATTTTTTTTTTGAGATCTACACACATCTCGGGGGGAGGGGATCAGGCGTTTTATTTTTTAAATTATACGATAGGCGTTTTCACGAAATGAAAGCTTGACCACCAAATTAAACCAAGTCTCTCGGTGCTTCGAAGGCCGTCTTAAGTCCTATCTTCGTGTGATGTTCAACCACTAATGCTTTTTCTACCCATAAAGGGTGAGTGTGGGGCATCTCAGGGTTAAGTTTCTGGATGTACAACAAAATAATACACGCCTGACTCGACAACAGTTTGCATATGTAATACATGTGGAGAATTCTCAAAATAATTAAATTAAAATGGTATATACTATAACTAATTTATTTGACATATAACTAATAAAACTCGATATTTCGTCATAATATTTTTCTTTTACATGAATATTCTTGTGATAGCGAATTTCCCTCAAACAATTCTTCTTCTATTTCCGAAAGGGTGGTAAGTAAAAAGGTTTTTTTGACTTCTAAGTAAAGGCGTAAATATCTTACCTCGAATAAAACTACTTCTTTCTTTTAGGACATTCATTCAAAATTATGGAGTTTTTTTTGCAAACGGCAATAGAACTATTGTAATTGCACTAAAACGATGGCCAAAAATGACTTCAACTTATTGCTCTCGCCGTAAAAATACATATAAAAAATTAGGTTGTCTGTAAAGTCGGTTTACAGACGATAATTTTACGTGATAACGTCATAAGAAAACATTGATGAAAAATCGAATTCTTTTATGAATTGAATTGAATTATTATCACTGAATCATCATTATTTTGTATAATACAAAGAAGGAGCTAATTGAAAAAAGACAATGTTTTCGATAAATTAACATTTATTTGCACTGGTTAATTCAAATGTTTTTCTACTTAAATTATACAGTAAAAATTATGGACGACGCATTGCAGTGTGAAGTGACGGAAGCGATGCACTACTGTTGTTGTGTGTGTCTGATGTTGATGTAATAAAAAAAAATGTTTTATAGTAATATTAATAAACAAACAGAAAGTATATACAAACTGTTTATCACAAAAGCAAAAAAATTCGATGTTTATAAATGTATTTTTGAAGTGACAACTTCTTCTTTAGACGTGTTGAACGATTTGTGTGTGGACAAAATATTATTAATTCACGTCGCCGACATGCTGATATCAACATTACATCGGTGATGTGTTGCGCTTGGGCAGCAGCACAAGTATATTTATAACAAGCACATATACTTGTATACAGTGTACGTGCTTATTATAAACTTACCTTTGATTGAATCTTTGAAAGAAGTTAAAATTAATGATAATAATGACGCAAGCAATTGAAACAAGGTTGAAAATTATTCTGATTGAAATTTATGTAAATGCAAATACGCTACATAAATGTATGTTAACCATCATGTCAATTAAGCCTGTTACGTACTTAGATTAACAAATAAAATGTATACACTCAATTGTTGCTCAGAGTGCCGATAGATGTGATAACCAGACAATTGATGATTTAATTCAATTAGTTTTCAATTTTCGGCACTGCATTAAATTTGACGATGCAGACAAAACCGCCCTCATTTCGCAATATCAAGTCCTCACTTCCGTCGGCAGTCCCAGACGGCTGCCCATTCCCGTTGCACAACCACGAGTGACCGTTCGAGTAGAACAGTAGGAGTGACGACAACGCGGCCGGAGTTATCTCGTTAATTCTCTCCGCGCGCGCGACGCTGTGTGCAGGCGCCGGCCGGCGTGTGCGTTGTAATCGCGATACGGACGGGGTCCCATTCTCAAGCCCGTGCGCGATATGTGTCCCGGGTGTCGCCTCGATGGCGTTACAGTTGATATTGATAACAGAACATTTTTAATAAGTTAAATTTTGAAAACATTTCGAAAATTCATGTAACTTTAAATCTCTTTTCTATTAACAAAGGTTTTGTTGAATCCATATTTTTTGTTATTTGTTTGCAAAACTCATCTTATTTCCCAGAGGGGTAGGTGAAGACTGTAGAAGTCCACATGGTGTGGAACATGTGTTCTTTGCTTAACTGACATCCATCAACCGGTTCATGAAAGATCTTTGGTTTCAGATACAAGCTCATAATTAATGACTTATAAGCTGTAACTGAAACTTTTTTTCAGATACAACTTATAAATCTCTCTCTGTTTTCTCTATAATTTATTCTACTTATTAAGTTTGCATTAAATTATATTCGTATCCAAGGAGCGGTGAATTTGATTAAGTATTTAAATTCACACATATTTTCTTATATTAACGTAAATATCTATTTTCATAATTGATATAGTTTTTTTTATTGTGTTCGCTCTACAACTGCATACTGTTCGTACTATAAAAAATATACATTTTTAAATGTCAATAATATTATTTATTTTTGTGTTGTCGGGTGACACAGCGACATTCGTTCAATATAAATCTCTAACTCAAATGTCACACCCATACGAGAGTAGGCCCCGTTTCGCCTACACTTTTCCAGCAGTCGAGTGCCGCGGATGCACAATACCTTTGAGACGCGCCTGTCTCGTAATTATCACGCCCCCGTCTATAGGGGGTAGGCAGGAAGACGGAGGTGACAAGTGAACATATACAATCATAGCGCAGCGAGCGCGTACTTTGATGTCGGCGAGATTATATACTTTTCTAGATGTTGTTTAATGAACTGATCTTGTATGATGTTTGCTTTTATATTCAGTTCGATTTGGCGAATGGATATTCAAGAGGTGTAAAAGATAAAGAAAAAAAGAATGTATAAATAATTAACAACCTATCGTCTGTGTTGCCATCAACTATTAATTAAATTAAGATAATTAAAAGATAGGCGGCATATCAAAGAAAAATAGAGAGATAAATGATAATATATAGGTTTATTGGGGTTTTTGTTGTTTAATAAACTTTGATTGTTTTTGGAATGAGGTTTCTTAACGCAACTTGCGTTAGAAAATAAATGTATCATTTTCCTGAACCGTTACATGAAACTCTTTCATTTTATTTCTTACTTTGCTTTATATTCAAAGAAATAACCTGCGTTTTTGACGGAGGTTCCGCGACCGCACACCAACTTTATTTAAATTAATTTTAAGCAAAAAAATATTAGAGAAATGGGCAGCTAAATAATTTGAATTATTCTAAATTTAGAAGTAATCTGACGATGAGATCTTTTTAAAGATATCGTAGCGTCAGGTTGTATCGCGATGGGAGAGTGCCCTTGCGCAGGGGGCGCCTTCCCATATTCCCTTTAAAATTGAAGCACTCGGACCTTACATTGTCCACAGCGGCCCAGTGCGAGTAGGAGCTGTCACCGACTTCTCCGCTCCCGATGTGGTTACAACGGCCGGAGCCGACGTCTTAACGTACTCTATGAGGAACGGAGCGAGCCGTTTCTTTGACTTCACGATCATGAAGTCACTAGTCAATTCGCTCGTAATCAGGATTTAAACCCGATACCTTCGATTTGACGACAGACCGCTGATCATCCGGGCGCCATCGCCCGTGATAGATATGAACGTTTTTGATTTATCGCTTATGACGTCGTAGATGGTGTTACGCTGTGATAAGAAAATGGGTCACAGGGACATGAGTAAAAAGCAGTTCGCTTTGTGAACTTTAACCGAAATATTAAAAGCGTAGAAACTCGATTAGAGAGTGAGCATGAACATTGGTAGTTTATATTATCTTGATCGACCGCAGTTTTCTAGATCGTGTGAGATAATATTTTCATTTATGTCCTTTATAAATCCATGTTCATTTATTCTTTCTAAAAATGTTATGTAGTCAAGGTATTAAAAATAAAATTATACTCTCAATCTATTAAACCATCCACTGAAGAAAAAAAACATTTATCAAAAAAAATATATATAGAAGCTATTTAGTAGAATTTTCAGTCCACGCTAAATGCGGATAAAATTATACAGATATTCGCTTGTAAAATATGTAATAAAAGGAACGCTTTTGGTGAGTGTAAAAATTCCCCTCGTATAATACAAAAACAATCAATCACATCTGAAAGTTCACTAAAATTATTTTCTATGTATAAAATCAATGTAAAAATCTCATTTATTGTATAATTAATCTCATCGAAGACATGTAATTGTAGATTTATTGCGCTATAAAAAAAAATAGCGTTTCTTTCAGGACCTGCTTTGAAGTCAATAATTTTAACCAAAAATCACGGGTTACGGGCTTGTAGATCAATTTTGAAGACAAAATTCATTTGAGAAGTGACTTTAAACTTTAAATTAAGAGAGAATATGAACCAAGCCCCAAAATCATTAAGGCAGATCATGAATAGGGCATCGCATTCATTTTGTTTTCTTTACAACGTATGCATCAATTTATCGCCTCCATTTAAAGTGTCAATCATACCACGCCGTGAAAAAAACTTGGGACAAGTGCGAATAAAAGTCGTACACTTAGAGTTCCGTACAGATTAAATTACGATTTTCTTTTTTTCAGAACAATATTGAAAAAGAGAATTATATCCGAACCCTTGTAAGTCTTAAATATTTATAGCGGAAAGTTCAAAAATGTTCTCCCGTACATCGGTCTACGTCACGATCTATAACACAACTGCAAAGATTAGTTTGTAAGCGTAGAAAAATATTGTATTTTACTCGTATAGCTGCAAATTAACAATTTTTAAGTTTGTTCCTTAATATTTGTGATGTGAGACTACTTTTTGTCAAATTTCACGCAATGTTCTAGGTCAATAGGAAATATCTGGGTTTGTGACAAATATGCAGCACAAATGGCCATATTTTTCAATTGCGTCAACTTAGAACAGCTCCAAGGAATAGTGAATCTAAGTATTACGTATAAATTTAAGCTCTTCACATCCACGCATTACTGAGAAACAGGGTCTCGTAAGAAAGTCTCGACAGACAGACAACCAAAGTGGTCTACACAAGGTTAGATTTTTTTCTCCTACGCAGATACGAGATCCTAAAACGCTCTATAATATGAAATATACACGGTTTCCCGCGGCGGTATACGGTTACGCGGGCGTCGCGGGCGCCGGCCGCCCGGTCACCGGAGCCGCCGCCCGCCCGCCTTAATGATCGCCTCCGGGTCGAATAAATTTCATTAAATCGCTCGAACACGAGCTTTTTATGCCGAAGGAGAAAAAAAAAAGTATCTCGTGACGTCTCGTTAGCGTAAGTCTCGGATCGCTTGCGCCGACAACAGTCGGCCGGCGCCCGACGGGGGCGGCAGTGACGTGCGGAAGTTCTCATATTGTTTTTCAGTCGTGAAATGTGTGGTGATCTCGATTCCCAAGCAGAGAACCGTGATGAAGTAGGTCAGAATAAACGAAAAAGTTCGGTGTGAATTCGGTTTTATTTCTACCTGTTGTACTGCCAGTCCCGACTATATTTTATATGGATAAAAGATTATTTATAATAAAAGCGAAAGACATAGTGTGAGCGTTACCGTGCTTGGCTTTACAATTTTAGCTACAAATACAGTATACGTTTTTACTATTCAAATTATTATGCAAAGTATTTTTAAGCCTTTTCAATTAAAAAGCAAATATTTCTTAACGAGTGTAATATACGTTAATTTGACGAATTTACAAAAATTTTCATCAGTGTATAACAAGTAAACGAGTGTAGTGAAATATCCAGTGACATTAAAATCTAAACGGTTTACGAGCAAAATTAATATTAAAAACGTTCAACTTTGAGTCCTAGGTCAAACTTTGGGTCCGAAATATCTTTGTGAAAAATTAAATATTAAAGAAATTATTCATATATACATGAAAAAATAAAAACGTCATAGCAATGACATGCAATAGGTATCACTATAAGTGGATAGATTTTACACAAAAAACGTTAGAGTTCACACATAGAGTTACGAATAATCTGTGCATACAATAAAGGGTAGAGAGAGAACCTCTATACATTAGGTATACTTGAGGAACAACTACTACAACTAACTAGCTTATTAGAAATGTTGACACCTATTTCAATAGGTTATTGATTTTTTGTTTGTCCGTGTTTGCGTTTGTTCGCAAACTTGGCAAAAACTAGGCACTGAACAGAATTTAATGAAATTTGGTATGTTAATAGTTATTTCGGGGTAATGTGTAATTCTTCTCCTGTTTAGCCGCAACTTTTTTTTACTCTATGTATACTTTGAATAGAACAAAAGTGGAATCAGAATCAAAAGCAGAAACAACATCGGGAAGGAGGAACGTAATGTGATCAGTCGACATAAAAAACGAAAAAAAATCATTTGATGTTGATGCGGGCGGAGTCGCGGGCGAAAGCTAGTAGCCAATAAAAGACAACATCAGCTTTGCCCACGTATACCTATTAAACTTTGAGTTAATTAGAAACTGAATGTGGAATTGTCACCTAATAAACAAGCGTCTAGATAAAATAAAACTATTTTTTCATATATACCGTTTAGTACAAGATTTTCTAAGAAACAATAAATTACCTAACATTAAAAAGCCATTAAATTAAAAAATAATCTGGAATATACTATATCATACAAGACGTCAAAACCGGCTTACCGCTGCGTCTCCCGCTTTGAAATATCTCTTTTGTACGTGACTTCAAACAAAATTATTCAAAAATTATAAGAAAAAAAACTCATTGCAAACAAACTAAAAATAAAGCACAATCATAAATTTTTATTTGCTTTGTACGTGTTACGCAGTTTTTATTTTGGGGTTTTAAAGGAATTTGAAAAACTGCACTGCCTTTAAATACTTCAAGCAAATACTTTGTAACACAAAAACCGTTTATATACTTTTTTTTTTGTGAATCTGATTGGTGAACTGCTCAATATTTTTATTAAAATACTGATCTTTATGTTTTTTGGTACTTTGGGCACAATAATTTAAGTTAATAATATAAACTAGATAGCGTTAAACAATCATTATTTTGTATGTCTTTAAAATAAGTTGTATCTATTATTGGTCGTCATACCCACTATTGTCAATGAAATTGTAAATACAGACTTTGTGAATTATCCTCACATATATATTACTATTTGAATAAATATTTTGGAATATACGATTTTAGACGTTATCGACATTTATCATTGTATTTTTAATGCGTTTTAATATTATTATTTTATGTCGTACAGGCAAAAAATAAAATATACAAATACAGAATTTAGTACCTTTTAATTTTGACGCTTGAACGGTATTTAACTCAAGATAGCCGGACCCTTTTTTAACGTGTGAACATGTGTGTGTATTGGAGATAGGGCGTTTGTTTAGGACGAAAAGAAATTGTGAATTATTCGTAACTGTCATTTTAATCATTAAAAATTACTAAATAAATTAGGGCAACGGACGAACTAAAAGTCGGTGGCGACGTTTCTGTATATCCCACAATAAAATAAAGTTAACTAGTCGCATGTGTATGTGTTCGGGTGTGTGTGTGTGTGTTATGCGTCGGCCTGCAACACACATGTAAGGCGTCAAACATTGTGAATGGTATACTTTTTGGAAACGATTAATAATGAACAAAATTTATTCATAAATGACACGTAAATAAGTACATAGTTATTGGTCAAGTAAAAGATTATTGATGAAGTGCCTTTATAATGATATAAACCTATGTCGCACTCATTGCCTAGGAAGGGCACGAGAACCTATTTTACGACCCTGCGTCTATATTGCGCTTAGAATATACGAACATATACTAAATGAAGATTTTACAACCGATCGCGACTGTACACCGCCCGTAAGTTAAAGACTGCAATGAGCGTTAACGCCCACCTCACGCTGGACAAAATTCAGCGATTTTAAATAAAATAGAATTAAAAAAAAAAACTAAATCTATTGCTCAACAACACTTAAGAACAGGACCGCATTCAAATTAATTACGCTATTAGCCGCCATAATATAGAAAAACTAGAAACATATGTTAAGAAACGTGAAATGCGTGTGGCGAATTATCACCCGCATATTTATCAAATGTCAGAAAATGGCAACGGGTTGCGTAAATATACCGAAACCAATGAGATCAGATTAAGACTGTCGTGATAAATCTAAAACGCAACGAACACTTGATAAGTGGTAATAGGCATATGATGTAAATTTCAGTATCGGAAACGTCTTACGTGAATAATTTGTGTTGTAAATATTGATGCCAAGGAGTTATTTAGCGCTGCGAAGGAGAAATGAGGCACCCGTGCGTCAATATTTGCGAGTGATTGCGAAATGGGTCTACTCATATCCTCCTATATCAGCTATCACAACGAAAGCAATAAGAATATATTCCCGAGTTAGAGGGTATGCTTGTCTAAAAAACTGGAACACAAAAGTGACTCCCTAATTAAGCTTCCGGGTGTTCATGGATGAGATGGCGGATCTAGTGCCTCACAGGCACGTTGCCGTTGGCTCTTAAAACACTTGTAAAATAAAGAATAACTGGGAACGAGCAAGCGAACGCATTGCCTACTAAATGGTTTTACGTAACGTCCTATATGAGCAGGTCTTAGAGGTGATGCAGACGTTTGAGATGATACAGAGTTATGGAGAATCAGCATGTTCCGAGCCTGCGTTTAGATATTCAACGTAATCATCTGACCAATAAATGTGATAGACGTTACGGAAAGTCAACTCACGAATTTTTTTGCTAAAACGTTTGTGGGTCATAATAATATTTGTAATATAATTCTATGTCTATTAAGGCTTTTATCGATCATAAGTCGATTATCGTTTAACGCTTTATATATCGATCAACTAGTATGTAGTAGTATAAATATAAACTTTTTGTTTGAATCGAACCAAGGAATCTTGTTATAAAAGAACTGCTTATTTAGGTTCAAATAAAAGAGAAATAGTAAAAAGTCGCTGTGATTTCTTTACAAAAACTTAATTTTGATTATAATTTTAAAAAATATTTTAATTAACTTTTAGTGTGACCGAAGACTTTTTGAACTAAATTCAATTTAAATGATTCGCTCTGAGCCTTGGGAGAGCACGTAAGCCGTCTAATTATTGACAATCTGACAGTTATTAGTCACTAACGACCTAGTGACTTGTGGAAAGGTACACTTCTGTATTGAGCTCCTGAATGCGTAACACGACTATATACAGCGGTCAGTTGAAGCTCAAACGATCGTAAAACAATAAAAAGTATTGAGACA
Source organism: Eumeta japonica (assembly GCA_005406025.1). Classification (NCBI taxonomy): domain Eukaryota; kingdom Metazoa; phylum Arthropoda; class Insecta; order Lepidoptera; family Psychidae; genus Eumeta; species Eumeta japonica. Next base: position 266,693 of record BGZK01000300.1, on the reverse strand, counting down.
CTTCGCGCTTAGAGAGGGCGCGGTCGCATTACGAACAAAGACGTTATGAGAATAATTAAGCATGTCAGATAGAATTAAAAGCGTCCGCTGTCGCGAATCAACGTGGCGCGTTCCTTATCCTCGTATTCTGCAATCAATTGCAGAGGACGGACGAGTGCATAAATTTATTGTATACTAAGAACGACGTATGCACCTAATTAGCCTTTAAGGCTACGTAAAATCAATATAATTTGCGCATTTATTATTTAATTTCGTAAGATGATGGATGAATAACGGTTACGAAAAACTGCAATTTTATCGCTACGATTATAAGTTACACTCATTATCGTAATATGTTATAAATTATATTATTATTCATGTTTCAAATAAGATGTTATTTGCACAGCAAAAACGTACGTGAATACGAAAGTTTCGAATGATTTGTGCATGTTACTCAATACAATATATTTAGAGAGAAAAATGTATTTTTCTATTCTAGTAAAGAGTTTGTGTCGACTTTTTGTAATATTTTTGAGATTTATATTTTCAACGTACGACAATTCGTATAAAGAGAAGGTTTACAAAAATATTAGGACTCAGTTATCATTTATAGATACGTAGTTTTAATACACTACTAATACTAAATCCATGCTTGGGATGCGTCTAATGATAGTTACAATTTTTTTCGTAGAAAATAATTATAAAATACCCATTGTTATTAAAAGTTATGAACATGTATTTGTTAACATTTAATAATTTCATAAAATTAGTTTTGCACATAAATATGGAGAAAGGGCTAAGCAATGTTAGTGAAAATATTTCTATACTCTGTCCAAACGCTCTTGGAACGCGGTGTTACAAAATATGGGAACGTCAAAACAAATATTGCGCTGTCCCTTGTACTTGCAGGGCTTATAGCGCATATAGTGACCTTATGTCACTTTCTTATATATCCCTTTTAATGTAATATATATTGCTTGACGTTTAAGTATAATTATAACTTGTTAAATATAAATAATATCACATTGTCAAGAGCTTACAGCGCCTTAACCACATCGCACGAGACAGGCGGATCGCGATTTTAATTAAGCGGAAAAACGCATCTAAATCTTTCGCATACCTTTTAAATAAAGGAAAAAACCTTCAAGAAAGTATATTGTGTGATCAATTGGTGTTGTGACCCGTTACAGTTAAAACGAAGCTCGCGGTATTCCGTATTTTATTAACGCGGCCGAATTACTGACTGCGAGCTTAATTTATTAATCTCGATTCGGTGTCGTCGTGAAGGTTTTGAGCGGTTCCTTTACGATTTGGATGTTCGTTTATATTTTATTTATTTTTCGGTTCCTTGAAGTCACAGGCGTTTGACTACGATCGGACAACCAGTAAGTGCAGTGGTTGTAATTGATAATTACATATTTTTCTATGTTCTATGAAATCATTTTCGTTTGTAATGAAAGGCATGGGGTGCAAAGTCTTTTCTTTGAATTCTATATTACAACTTCGACTTAATTGGAAATAAAAAAATATGAAGAATTACGTGAGTAAAGTAGTACATGAATAGGGGTTGAATGTTTACTTAAATTTATTGACTAAAGGAATGGAAGAAGGTTGTTATTAATAATCTTAGTGAGAATACTTTCGATACAATATAATTCAAATCACTAATCGGTTACATTGATTTTTTATTATTATTTGTTATTAAAAATGAATGTAGAATTCGAAACTTGTTAAAGTTCGGTCATATTGACATTTGATCTTAATTATTTTCTTAATATTGAACGTCCTCAAAAAGGGTTAAAAATATGGCACATAGTACGGCTGATTTAAGAGAAATTTATTTCTGGAGAAAAGAGCCAATTGTCAGTTTAACTTGCGGGAAGACGGTTCCGTACTACAAACTAATACAAATATATATAATAAAAAAAATACTAGAAAATATCGCATCATTCCTTAGTGAAATTGAGTAACACATTTTATACACATTTATCCTTTACAACTATTTTGCGTCATTTATTATGTCACATTGACCATTTTAATTTTAAAATTGCCCTCCCCTTAGAAAGAAATTATTTACGCGCTTATTTAATTGGGGTCCCTAACCTGAGCCAAATCGCAATTTTGTTCGTACAGTGCAATCGAAACTTGTGACAAATAGACAGAGAGATGAGTGTGATCCCGAAAGGGTTCCTTTTTTCATAGGGTGAACGGAACCCTAGAAAAACTGACTGCGTCGTAGCCCGCACCGTCTACTCCGTACGCGCTCCAGCACGGTATGTCATTAATCGTCCATTATGCCCGCAACCACTTTATTAGCGATTTCAATTGGCGGTTGGCGCTTCCAGAAGATCTCTGTTATTACACTAGCGATAACTTCTTCGACGTCCATTTCGATACTAACCAGAAAATGCTGTTGGGTGGGGTAACCGCCCCGTCCAACAGCATTTGCTTAGTAGTAATAGCCGTGTCCACTATGCCAGTAAGTCGCCTACACAACGTGCTGACTGACACTTGCCTGCTATGAATTCTGCTGAGGCATATGCATCTAGACACATACATCCAAATTGCATACGGAAAATAATTTTTTTGTGACTACGTGCATTACCGTTAATACGGTCTATGTTAGAAAAAAAATAATAAATTGCCTTTGATATGTTAGAAAAAAAAATAGAATATAAGTCGCACCATCACTCTTAAGCAATGACCAGAATATATTGCGTGATTAAAGAAGAAAAAAAAAATAAACAAAATAATTTCCATGACGTTCAATAAGGTTGCTGACAAAGAAATCAGCAAGTCACATGTCTTCAATCAATTGCAATGCACATTATTGTGTGCAAACATGTTTTTGTCCGACGTCGATTATCTGATGACTGCAAATTATAAGTTATACATTTTTTATCCTATTACGTTGATTTGTTTATAAAAATACCCACATTGTCAATGTAAAAGTATACACATTTAAGTACGATTTGACAAATAGGGTATTTCTAAGACAGTCTTCGTGATTTTAAAGTATTTTCATTTCGGACTACAGTTCAAAGTAAAACAGTGGTATGTACTGTGTGTACTGCTGCTAATATATGCATTATTTGTATATTTGAAGTTAATACATTAAATGTAACATAATACATACATTGAATATAAATACGCTTCTATTAGTATCATTCTTAGCGTAGCAAGATAAAACAAAACTCGATAGCTTTGAAGTATTAGATTTTAATAGGTTTATTGGAAGGCAATATTCACCAATTTTTAATAGTCGTTTTAAGTAACAGATAATATGCGTTACTTAGGTGGTCTTAGGATCACTGCACTGAAAAAAAAATTGGTCATTCCAAGCATAACTTTGATCAACGTAATGAATTTGCATAGTTGATTTTGAGCGTGTCAACATTTTGGTTATCTTAACCAACCTTTATATTAGTATGATTGATCCGATTGGTTAAATGATACATATTATTTGTTAATACAATGAATTACTCAGTTATTGCAACAAAATACATTAACCAAGCCAAATTCGAACTTGGTAAAAATTTTTTTTTCTGTGTGTGTGTCACATAATATTTACGTTGACTCTCGCTCTCTCACAAACACTCACAGTGGGTAGCAGAACTACCAAAATGACTTTTGGAAAACTGCCAGAATGTCCCTTGAAAAACACCAGACTGGCTTTTGAACAATTTCACTTATTAGCGTGTTAAGTTGGTGACTGAGAGTTGTAGTGGAATGGTATCCAGTGCGCTGCTAACGAATAAAAAAATAACTGGTTCAAACGCTAACCGCAGTTGACTTACCGATCAGTTATTAATTTAAATAAATTTAGATCATTTGCTATTCTTAGAGAACTTATTAAGTCGTCAGTCCCGAATGTCGTTGTCGTAAAAAAAAAATGGCACTCCGGGAGTGCAGACGGAAGCGAAAACTTGAACAATTACGTGTGTATTTTTTGAATCGCCAGGGAATATTTTCAAATCTTCCAATTATTTTCAATCGATTCACAGCAATACGTGTAGATATAGAAATAGATACTTATTACAGAGGTGTCGGCAACTGTTACAGCGTCGCGAGTTCAATGGCTTTTTCCCATCTCGAAAGATGCCCTACGCGCCTAAAGATGTTTCCACTTCAAAAATAAAATGAGGATAATGCCTGCTCTCATGCGCATGCAATAAAACAACACAGCAACTCATGGATTCGAAGAACTTTCAAAGAATAGGTGGACTCCTCAACTGCCATACCGCTGCAGCTAGCTGCGATAATGAGTAAAAATTTTAAATGCACAGTCATACAGATATAATTATTTCGACTCGTCTAAAATGGCAAATTTAGAGTTACGCGCAACAGAGCTCCGAAAACGTAGCTCTTATTAACAATGTTTAGTCGAACAGAAGCGTCGGAGGTGCTCGAGAGGTGAGTTTTCGCCAAATCATCTCGAGTGATTAGCGACTGCTCTCGCGCGAACTTAGCGCCGATCGTGGCAAAGAGTTACTTCGTTCCGCTTTAGGATTAGCTGACTGCCTTGCGTATTGTGATAAATTGTTTTTGTGCCCGAATCGGTGCTTGCGCATGGTTCCTTTTCATATTTGCTTTCTAGGCGTTTCGCGATGATCCAACGAAACGCAAGGAAATATTCGATAGAGTGTACGAAGTTCACGTACTCACAAATTTGTCTTCTTGGCACGCGAGAGCTCCGAGTCGACCGATTCATTATCGGCATATCCTACTAATGTAAAGGCAAAATTTGGCGAGGATGTATGGACGAATGTTTGTTACGCTTTTACACTAAATCTTCTAAGTGGATTTTGATGAAATTTTTAATATTTTAACTTATGCATCATAATACAAAACGTAGTATGTACAAGCGAATATATTATGAAATTTCATCAAAATTTCATATTTAACAATTTATAAAGATGCTAGGTTTTGCTCCTGACTTCGCCCCCGTAAAAGTATCAAAGGTATGGATAGCATGTAAAAGAAAAGCGCAGAACGTACATCTACATCGCAACCGGAACTACAATCAGGAATGGGGCCACAATTAGAATCGCTAGCGGACCCGAAAGCGGGATCATAATGGCAGCGTGAACGATAGATCAAGTGTCAGAGCCGTGTTGCGGTCAACTTGGCTGCAGCACGAAAATGAGCTGGCTCGTTCTATGAGCTACCACATTCTCACAGATGGCATATGTGAAGTAACAGCTACTGTTGTTACGCTTTGATTAGTAATTGAGAGTTCCGGTGGCTCACCAAACCATCAGACATTAGAATGTCTGATGATTAGGTGGTTAGATGGTTAAGTCTGATCTTTCTACCCAAGAGGCCGGCAATGCACTAATAAATCCTCTGAGATTATTTGTGTTCATAGGCAGACGAAAGATAGTTATTTCATAGAATAGTAATTCTCATGGTGTAATAATACATATAATAAAATCGTAAATGAGTCGTGTCTGTACATTAAATATTTTTCCAAAAGATAATTTATATGTTGTTCTTATGTTACCGAAGCAAAAAAACATTTTTTACACATTTTATCTGTTTGTCTATGTGTTTGTGCACGCTAATTTCAGAAAGGCCTTAATCACTTTGAATGCGGTTTTCACTGAAGTATTGTGGCAAGCATCCCGTTACTTAATGCTTATTTAATTGCAATTTGATCACAAACAAAAAAGTTATAGTTAATCTTTTATCTATGTGCATTATGACGATAAAAATCAAAACAAACATAACAAGATTTAATTACATTATCAAGTGGTAATAGAAGCATTAACTAATACATTGTCGTGGTCTTCAAATGTAATCTTCTATAACATACAATACATAGCAAACCAATAAAGTGTGCAAACACAACATTAATTGACATAAATCGAAAAGTTTACATCGATACATCTTATAAATCTAAACGTTTATTTGTTTGTCTGTCCGTTTATGTTCTTTTCACGAGAGAACCGCTCATACGATTTATATGTTTTTTTTTTAATTAATAACTATGTCATTTGACTGAGTTGGAGGATATATTTCGTTACAAGGTAAGGTACGAAATAAATAGTGACGATGGTGGGAAATCAATTTGGAAAAAAAGACGATTTCGGTGCGCTGCACATGGCTTATGCTGAATAAAACCATAAAAGGTGTGTGTAATGAATGAGCTATATAATTGTAGATCTTAAAATGACTTACGAAATAGTCTGGAATAACATGTGCCTTACCTTCTAAGGATGATCCATAACAATAATTTTTGTCTTTGAAATAACACCTGGCTCTCGACGTCGGGGAACCTACTTGCACCCATTGGAACGAACGAGGAATATTGTATACAAAGAGGCAATGTATAACTTTTTTTTAAATTAAGACACAAAAAAATGCACAGCATATTTAAAAGTATGTTTAAATTCAAAATTAATTTAAACCTTATTATTTTTCTCGTAATTAAAATGACCAAGTAAGATTTTATTTTATAATAAAAAAATTTAATAAGAATCCTGTGGTACACCCGAGTGGAGTCGCGGCCACAGTTGGTGCTAAATAAAAGTCATAGCAATTTACAAGTCAAATGACACTTTTATTGGCAAATATTGAGCACCTGTGTAATTAATTTTAATACATTTACTTACATTATAGCCTTTATGTTTGTTGTACATCAATCATTTTGAATTATGTGCATAATAGTGCATTGACGAAGGTTGTTATTTTAGTAAAAGTAAAATTATGTATTAGGCTATTAAATAATATTCATAATATGTAAATTATTGACCGGAGTCCTAAAAGTAAAACTTTGTTAATTAAAATATACTTATTATTTTACTCAATTATTTATTAAACTAAACAGGAAATATTGAATAATCCCACTTGTTGTTATTGAATAAAAACTAAATACCATGATATAAGCAGAATTATGTTTATTAATAAATTATTTATTATACACAATTTTTTTTACTACGAGAAATATCTGTAAGATTGTTGATCCTATATGGGGACCCTAAAACTTCCCGTTAATTTTAGAGCTTATGGAACTTAAAATACTCGAGTAATTCAAAATACCTATATTCTTTGTTATCTATATCCTTTTATGTTCTATCATATCATACGGTTCAAGATGCTTTTGAAACATAAAATATAAAATTGAAATAGATAAATGGTCTAGAAGCTATTAAGGTTCCCCACAGACACACACAAGGACGTACATATCTAACGATATGTTGCTGAAAATATAATAATAGTTAGAAATGGTCAGAATACCTTTTTAAATTTTTAGAAGGACCATTTTGGTATACACTTTATTTCGAAGTATGATGTAAGACATTATCTTGAAAAAAAATTGTTATTGACTTTTTTAAAATTAATCTACCGATTTTGGTAGAATTTATTGAAATTCATCGCATTTGTTTGAGGATTTAATCTGACTAGAACTTGTCAGCGCTTGGCTAAAAACTCTACAAGTTATTAAAAAAATATTTTAAATAAATGCTCTTTGAGATTACTCTATTTTCATGATGTTTTTATCGTCAAACTTTTTGTGAAATTTAAAATTGATATAAAGAAAACATGCAATTCTCATGCGGTAGAAACTGCGACAGAATGAGACGAATGCAGTGTCAGGAGTGGGATAATTACAGGGTTAATTTATTGCAATATTGTTACCATATTTAAAAATTATTTTATGTTTCATTTCTAAGACTCCAAGCGCATACAAACACAAATATTTCTTTTAGCACAAATATTATTTTCTCACAAATATCTCACTTTACATTTCATTCTCTCACAGGCTAAACCCTATAGATGTATATGTTTGCCTTTTTTGTGTTGTTTTTTTTAGTTTCATCGAGTTACAAACAATAACGGAACTAAAGAAGTTTTCACTTCAAAAATAAACAGTAACGGTTTCATGATCACTCTACGAATTTATTTCCGGGAAACGCGAAGCAAAATTAATGTTATAAATTAAATTAGGCATCCAATAATCTAATAAAAAGTGCTAAAATATTTTAATCACCGAATAACAGAGTTTCAGATCTGAAAATACACCGGAAGCAGTCAGTAACAGTCCGCGGCGGTACAAAGTGACAATATCCAGCTATACGGGTGGGCCACGTGCACCGTGGGCTATTCTCGTCGCGCGCAGACAAAACTTGGCCGTCGCGCACGACTTACCATAAATAACGCGTTTTCGTCCAATTTATAATAGACCAATTCTATTTTATTGTTGTATGCACTTCATCGTGCTTCTACGTGAGGGATTTTTGATCTGTGATATAGAAGTTGTTGTATTATTTTGAGTACGATTGCAGCTATCACTTTTGTCTGTACTTATCTCAGGCTATAACTAGTGAAGCCTACTTTCATTTAATTAATTAGGAGGAAATTTAAGACAGTAGTGGTAGTTGTAGTTTTAAAAATACAGTTTATCTAAATTTGAAGTGCAAAACATCTGCACCGAATTTTATATTGATTAAATACGTCTCATATACTGAATAAACGGAAATGACCCGATGACTATATTTAGCATAACGTGGTATAAAGTTCGCGTTTATATCTCAAAGGGGTAGATAGAGACCACAGATTTTTTACAATTAGTACTTACTTTGGGATTTACCTCTCTTGCTCCACCAATAAACATCAATCGTTTCACGCAATCGCGTTGGATTAAGGTACCTAAAGTTTCTCTGTTATTTAATATGCCACCAATTCGTTTTAAACAATATACTGCAAGGCGCCCCTTGCCAGCTTTTACATCGCACATATTTCGCGATGACCAAAATATTTGAAAGTTTTCTTATATATTTTCATCGCTACATTTTGTTTCAGATAAAAATTGAATACATTTATAGCTTATGTATAAATGTGTCATTTCTTTGCCAAAATTTTAATGAAAATGTTTATTGAAAAATCAAATTTTAATATTAAAATAAAACAATTTTTTCTTATGAATACAATATATCACCACCCCAGATCATGGGTATCACCCTACTTCAGAGTGGTATTGTTTAACATCGTACTCTCTCCTCTCTCCCTCAATCTCTTTGTCAATCTGTTTCTTTCGGATTAAGGAGGACCCAGTCTTTAAGGCTTCCCTGGCTCACTACTGATTAGGACTATCAACAACCGCCACCAAAATATTCGGTGCTAATGGCTTAGAAAGATCTAAGGATATAACAAATAATTTTTATTTAACCTAATAAAAAACTCATTTATCAATTCGTTCATAAATGGAATTCGAACCCGGAACCTTCTAGTCTGAAGTCAACGCTCCGAAGCTACTACCATCGACCGCCACTTCCGCCGATGGAAAATGTATGGAATAATTCTGTATGACTAATAAATCGGTCATTTAATTTTACCAGAAGAGTGTAATTTTTGATAAAACTTAAAATCAAACCCGATAATACTATAAACGTCTTATAAAACGCACCTTCCCTTTTTATGTCGTACACACAAACTCAATCTGACATAATGAATGGATTTCACATATAGTATGACTTATTTTAAACAACACTCTAGTTTGTTCTCGCATGCGATAGCAAACACGTTGGGACAAATTAATGAGTTTCCGGCTACAAACGTTTGTTACAATATTTAAAAGCTTATTGTGAAATCTCGTCCGGAAAATAGACGATGAAGAATTGTGTGAATTAATTTTGTGCCAGTTCTTTTATTGTGTTTATTGACTCGACCAAAATGAGAATGATATTTTTATCATGCATTTGGTTTTATTTGCGTTGTACATATTTCAAGATCCATTGTAGTGAAAGCGTAAGAAAAAAATCATCTTCATCTTCAAATACATATCGTATAGAAGAACATTTTAAGATGCTATGAAAAACAGATCTCTTGTAGGATGAGACCTAAAGTATTGATCTAATATTATAGGATTGCAACTAATTCATAGAAAAGAACTTCTTACATTTTTTTTGCTTTATGTTCTCAGTCATATTTATAATCCTAGATATAGATTTATACGGTAAATAACGATTATTTCGAAATAATTTTTTATACGTTTTATAATTAGAACGTTTTAAAGCGTTTATTTTTGATCGTTATAGTCCAGAATAAATACAACAATAAACCATAATATATGCGAGTGACACAATGGAATTTTCTTGTTTTTCCTCCCGAATGCGTTCAGTTGAAAACAAAAAGTCAACGGAACCCTAAAAATGACAGCCCATTAGAGCCGTATCTTCATCAATCTAGTGCGCGCGCGCCGCAACAATCTTGTTTATAGGAATGTTAACCGTGTTTATTTCTACACTACGCATTCTTCTTATACAGTATGATGTTTTACTTAGATCTGTATTCTTCATTCAGTTTTGACGAAAACATGGAAGATTCATTATCTTTTGATGGATTTATTAACAAGCGGGATTTTAATATAAGTTTTTTTTTTATAGGGGTATAAGAAAAATAACTATTTATACATACCACTTTCATTTTATTCACATTAATAGATAAATGAACACAAATTTCAAGTAGAATGAAAGCGAATGAACTATTCAATTACATTACCCAAAAAAAAAAAAAAATAATTATAATCTTAGTAGATTATAGATTTATAGAAAGAAAAATCATTATTGATGATATTAGGAAAATAAAATCACACCTTAAGTTAGTGGTGCAGAAGTACATCTTGATAAATACAGGGCGTGCCGTGACAAATGGTAACAGAGTGTTTTTACGTATTTTTAGAGCGGCCGCACGCGCATGCGCGCACCTACTAATTGGGCGCACAATACGTCTTCGCTGGAATTAAAAATTCGTTATCCCGGCTTTCGGCCTACTTACTGATTCTTGAAAAATTTAAGAATGAAATTATTTTTGGCCGCCCAAAAATTTTATGGGGAACACCGTGCTCAATGGACGGTCAACCGGACAAGCGCCAATGCTACCGATTCATAAAAACCGCGATCGCGACATATTTATTCCACTCGTTTTGCAACTCACTTCATTGTACACTTATCAAGTAGCAAATGGTACTTAATGTCCTTCTGTAGACAGAGTATTTTTCCTTCTTCCGCTGTCCATAGCCCGAGAAAGAGAATAATATTCATTCTCTTTTTCGGGCAGTTCTGTGTGTTACTATGCATACTGTATGCATAACTTTAAATCAGAAAGCTTCGCATTAGCGGTTACGTAAAGCGCACAAATGAAAAGTTATTAAAACATTGGTGCTATTATATAGTATTAGCGGCCAACGGTTTGTGGAATTTGATGGAACCATTCGGGCCAACGGATTTATGTGCGACGGAACCATTGAAATTTATGTCACTTATAAACGTCAAAACAATGCTCATTGTGTCCTATAAAATGGCTGAATATAATATTAAAAAAAATGCGTATAAACAACGCGGCGACAATGAATCGTGGCTTAATCTTTTTAATGGCGTGCAACAGTGTCGCCCTCTTCATTGTTGCGGGAGTTCGGGAGCGGGTTTTTGTATTGTTGTCGAAAAGCAGGACAGTATTACAATGAACACTTATAAATATAGAAATTGCTTTAAATATATCTGACTCGACTGTGTTCTTACCCGATATATATCGATTCGGAAGTGTATAGAAATTATAAGAATTATTATACATATAATACTATTAGCAATGCATAAATAACTGCTAATTTCAAGAAAAAGTGCATTACCAATGTCGGGATATGGGGATTACACCATTCACTGTTTTTTTTGCGAGGCTTCGGTGTCTGTTTGGTTGTACGTCGCAAACGTTTTTGCCGGTGACTATACATACCAAGGTTTTTGTAAAAAAAAAGGCTCGATGTGATGACGTGATGATGATTTCGAGGCTCGAAATGATTTAAGGATGTCAATGCAACAAAGATATATATGTATAGACAAAAAGTATAAGTTTAATTTAATATCACGTAATTTTTATTTCTCTTTTTGTTGTATTAGTTTCTGACAATAACGGTAAAAAATGCGGTAATTAACCGTTCCTCGTTGTTTACCGAAATCAAAGCGAACAAACTGTGGTAATCATAATAGATTACAAGGTTATCTGAAATCGATTAGTATATAACGAAAAATTATAAAATTGTTAATTATTACACTTGCATTAATTTCTATTACATTCGAGAGCGTTCATACGTTACGTAAGCAGGAGGTGGAGGGCACAATTCTTATTTTTGTTGTAAAAGTGAGAGGTGGAATATTTAAATAATATGTCAGATAAATAAAACAAAATATTTTTAAAATGAAGAATATTTGTAATTTACATTAATAACGCTGTTTTTGTTATCGTCATATTAAATTTCCCTTCGTATTTCTTATTACAAATAAACGAGTGTTTCGGGAATTCGTGTAAGTCTACGCAGTTCGCTTATAAATATTACAGGACTATGTAGCCTTTTTAAATGAATTCAATTATGGGAACCCGAGACGTAAAAATTTCACCAGGTATTTAATGAAAGTTTTTATGAACTTTTACATTTCATTGGGGAGTTCAAGATTGCCTTATGATAGCTTATTAATAAGGGGCGAGGAGGCAGTGGTCTAAAATCGTTAAAGGTTTCTTTGCTTAATATTCGAACATCGCAGTAAGCAACTAACTGCCTTTCACTTCATCAACTTTATGTTTGTAGTAGTTTGTTTAAATTTTCTAAATCCAAAACCCTATCTTTTTGTACTGTTCTCAGTCTCGCTCTGCATTCTTTTTTATATCTTCATTCATAATCGTAAGATTTAATAAGATCTGATTAGCATCGGTGGTGATTTTTTTCTTCCAAGATTAAAGCATTCTCCTTAAGAGCGCCGACGCCGACCTCCGGGCTGACGCGGCTGACCAATAACAATAATTCGTCGAGTTGGAATCAAAAGACTTTTAAATATACGAGGTGTGTTCATTTCGCGGTTCCTATATTATGCATAATATACAGGAGTGCATTTTCTAATATAATTATTGAGATGTATAGGGGCCGTGGGAAGGATTTATTTCACGAGCATTTACTTTTTTTATGTGTGTATGTCTCTTTTGATATAAATTTTAACGAAATGCCGTTTTTAAAGAATAATTCTATAGGTGGGATCGTATTTTAAAAATATTGTCTTGTTAGAAGTGAACTTAAAAGGATGTTGCAGAAAAGGTATTTGCCGAATTAAAATTGCAATAAATCAGTAAACGATACACGTTCAGCCAGTGCAGAAACTACCTACGGCTTTACTGAATAAATAAGTAACTACAATAATGCTGAAAATGGAAATAACGGTATTTTTACGTCGTATACATTTAAAAATTGTTAAGAATTCCAGTGTAGTTTATAATATCAATGTAATTCCCTATGTTATTCTGTTTTTCTCTTCACAACTGATACTTTTATACCGAAAAATAACCTATACCGGTTCTCACAATTCGTTTTACTTTTATATTTATTGCGTTCTAGCATCCGCCCGCTGTTTTGATTTTGCTGCCGATAATCGCGGTCCCACTCCCAATTTTGATTGTGGTACTTCTTTTGCTTCAGATTCTCTTCACATTCTTAATTCTGATCCTGATTAATTTCTCTCCGATTCAATTTCGATCTCGGTCCGGTTTTTAATTACGGTTCCATCCTCGCTTTCAGTTCTGTTCCTTGTCTTGCTTTAAATTCCAATTCCGGTGCCTATTACATCCAAACAGTTTACAATAATGCGGGTTTCGCTTGCGGCTTCGAAACGTATGCTTCCTTTTTTTATAGAAACTCACTTATTTAGCCTTTGAGGATATACAATATTCTTCGTTTATTTGTCTAGAAGTCAATATCCACTTGAAGTTACTAATGTGATATTTTCATCTGTGAAAATGTACTGATAATATGATAACCTTATTGGTTTCTAGAATAAAAAGTACATACAACTTCAACCCATGGAATAAGTTATAATCACGATCAATTTCATTCAAATGCACTTGGTAGTTGTATAGTAATGCGCGGTTAAAATGCAATAAAAAAAATTAATAAACTGCTGAATCTATATCGATAATAATGTTTCCTGCAATGTATTTTTTAAATGAAACTAATGCGTATATTTCGTCGCGGCACAATTTCACTATAAGTGCGTATGTATATCATAACAAGTGCATGCACAGATAGAGGGATTGAACTTTGGACCTTCCACGCTATCCCAATGTAGAATGAAGGCTGTGATCGATCGAAGAAACGGTAAAACGTCCGTGACCGACGGCTTAAGTGCCCTCCGAGGCACTAAACGAGAGGATTGTTTGGACTTTCGTTTCAAAGCTATCGATCAATTGATCGATTCGCCCGCGGTGAATCCACCCAAACTGACAATTTATGGCCCTCATCAAAACCGTTTCTTTTTGCTTCAAAAGGGCAAGTGACTGTTTATTTTTCAGTACAAACAATCACTTGCCCTTACTTTTTTACGAGCTGTGCTTTTTTTGCACGAAGACATCGTGCGTTTCGCGACTCACTTACACAAGGTCGAGTCGAAAAGCGGTCGACGAGTTCGACGAAAACGGACGTCAGGCGCGGCGCGTCGTCGAACCGTCACGACGGTTTGACGACACACTCACGCCACTATTTCCGTACAGCTATTTTGATGCGCGCCGGGAGCACGCCGTATCTGTCATAGTGCATGACACTGCATGAAGAGATTGTGGAGCACTGATTTTGGAACATTTTCGATAACTGTGTTTGTTATTCGCGCCACGACAATAATACATGAATGATAAATAGAACATCAGTATTGTGTGAATGCTTAATTATTTGTCTCTGGACATAAAATAAATTGCAACTTCTGAACCGAGTATAAATAGGAAACTAGCGAACGTTCCGGAGTGGGACTTTGACCATTTGACCTAGAATCGTGAAATTTTAAAAGTGCTAGGAGCCGTAATTTGGTCAATTCGGCTGCAACATAGAAATGGCTGCACCGGTGGAATACCACATTCTCACAGAATATGAACGAGAAGTATCAGCTTTCTTTGTTGTGTTTCGTCCAGCCAGTGAGAGAGAGAGTTCCAGTGGTCTACTTTCCGTCTTAACCCTTTCACCATCCCGACCTCTATTAAATGTTCTATTCCCGCCCAAGAGGCCGGCAACACACTAATGACTCCTCTGGGGTTGCGGGTGTTCATGAGCGCCGGTGATCATCTACTCTCTGATTGCTCGCCTGCCCATTTTTCTCTCGTCTGTCATTTAAAAAAATCGTTTGTTGATAGTTTTCGGCTATACATAATATATTGTAAATGTAAAAGTGTGTTTGCTTAAATGTTCAATGACACGCTGACGGATTGTAATCTTACCGAATAAATGTAAAGAAATGAATAAATATCACTAAAAATAGTAATCTCTCATCACAAAAATCAATTCCCAAGTGACTGCGAATAACAGCATCGAGATAAGTATCGCAGCCGAGTGCGGACCGGGATCGGGCCCGCAGTGAGAGAGCTCTGCACAGCGGCCAGCTGTTGTTGTGTAAGCAGATTTTTCGTACACTTAAAACCCAAAATCGCTGCGTCAATACGATGTTTTTCTGTCAACCGAATTTCAGTAATTCCATACTTTTCAACAGAAAAAATAAATATAATCTTAGAACACTAGTACAAACATAAAATAGATAATAGGGAATTCTTCATGTTCCCCCGATCCGTTGAAACTCCGTATTCCTTCATTTGTTTTATAGCCACTTCTCTCTCTCTCTCTCTCTATCTATCTATCTCTTTCACTCTCTCTCTCTCTCTATTGTTTATCGTAACAATAACTGGTTGTTTTTACGTCTGCGGACAGTTTTACCGCGACGGACGGCCACGACGTGTATTTCAGCGCGACTGAAGCGACATGCGCTCTTTGATGTTCTCCTTTTTTTCATAGACCTCTCGGCGGCGCGGGAGGTGAATAAAAGAGAGGGGGGAATTATGAATGATTAGACACGAAACGGCCGAGATCAGAGACAACGGCCGGCTTAAATAACGCAAACGTTGGCCTAGGGCTTGATGTAACGGGTGTTGAAAGACATAGCCGTATATCATATGACTAGACTACGGTTTGGTAACATAATCGCATATTTATTGGTAACGGATGTCTCTGACATTTTTTTTTAGACGGTATATATTGATCGAGTATGCGATATTTTTTAAGGTGTAAGACATATATTTCCTTTCACTGTACTACTTTGTTGTTAGACTAATTCACGTTGTAAGAAAGGTTCAACCGCGATGTATTTTTGTAAAGTTAGCGGTAGTCTTTTAAATAAAAAAAAAGCTACATGTTTCTGGTTGCTTGGTGAATATTTTTATATATTTATAGATTATTACATTAACTTGTGTAAGGTTAACAAAAAAAAAATACTTCCTTATATTATTTTGAGAATCTTAATAGTCTCAAAATTGATCAAGGCCACAAGAAAATACCTAAGAAAAATTGTGTCAAAATTTATCATACTGTAACGTACTAAATTTTCTTTCAAACTCTCTTGAAGTATTTGTCGTTTCAAAGACATGCCCATCAAAATGTCACTGAAATCCTCCAATTTGGTGTTGATTTGATGACGGTGCTCGAATTTGATGAGTTGATGGCCCTCGAATTTGATGAGTTACATCAATTTCAGATCGACTTGATACAAGTCATCAAATTTGACTCTCACCATTAACACATTGCTTAAAATTAATCAGTTTGCAAGAAATAGTAATTTGCTGTGGTAATAATAATAATTAATCTAATTTCTGGATTAATATCATAACCTTCCATAAAATATTTTTAATAGAAAATGATATGTGCTGAGATATTAAATATACTGGTTAATATAAAAATATTGCGGCATCGAAATGAAACAAGCATAAAATAATACATAATAAATTGATTTATGTTTTGTGTAAAAAAACTATGTATCCAGAAGTCTCATGTTTTTTTTAATACACGTGAATATAAAAAATTAAATAATTATTGTCTAAAAATAATTAAAATAAATTAAGAATATTTTCTATAATACAATAAGTTTCAGTATTTAGCCCTCCCCATACAGTTTTTTTAATTGTTACAGTTCATATATAAATTTTCATCTGAAATCAACTATTTACTCGAAAAATGTAATCACGGCAACTTTAGTTTAATAAAATATTATTTCAATTATAATTTACCAATTACGCGTTGAACCACTAACTGAAAATCTATACCGACAATTTTTCGCATCGCTGGGAGTTCGTCAAAAATGAATTCCGGTTTTTAAAAAAATTATAGCCGCAATTAAGAATTTCTTCACTAAAATAATTGAACTAGTTCGCGTGGAAGACAAGAGACTATTTGTTACGGAATAACTGTGGTAATCCATTGTGAAAATACGTTCTGGCAGACGAAAATATATATACGAGAACGAAAAAAGAACGGGCCAGAAATAGAACATTGTCGGTCACTAGAAAACAATTATATTGTCGCTTTTAATTTCGTAGCGCTGTATTTCTTGAGAGCTTCTTTAACGACCCGATGCGAGCTCGCTTGTCTTATATTCATTTACTGTGCACACTGAAATGTCTCTTATCTCATGAACATTTAGAGTAGAAAATGGATCACTACAAGTTATTAGTTGAGTCGTTTTAAATTAATCCTATCACACCTATTGTTACGCGCTCCACAATGGGTCGCTTCAGCCGCTGACAGCTGATTACTGAAACGCTGAAAATTCACTTTTCAGGAGGCTGTCACGTATCTCTGACAAATTGTCACGTTGAAATCTAAACAGATCCATCACGTTTGCGAAATTTGTTAAATGTGAAGAAAACTATTGTGTAATAAAATTCTTAAGAAGCAGAGACGAATCGCCGGTTTGTGTTGTGAACGCGCATCACAACACACGTAGTTATATGATAATCAAAAATAATCCAAATTTCTCTCATCAACTTACTACTTATATCAGCTACGCAAAACCCGTGTTTGTTTGTTTGTTTTATAAACGAGTGCAAGTATAAAATATACACACATACAAATTATATGTCAGCAAGGATGCAGTAAGGTATAAAAATTTACTAGGTAATCGATACGAATCAATAGTTTGTCAAAACAAAATATATTTTAGGTATATTTATAAGCTATATGCTTAAAATGAAATGGGTTATTTTTAATCTTATGAATTTCTTAAAAGATAGGACGATGAAAATTGGATTCGGAACCTGATCATCACATATCAAATAATGTCACTTTTGACAAATTGTATTCGACTAAAGCTAAAATGGATCACTTCATATTACACGCCTTTTTGAAACGACTGTAAATATTTTTTTTTTGACCGCCTATTGTTCCTTCCGTAAATATATTTTGTATATTATTCATGGGTGAGGTGGCGCGAATTGGTCGTTATAACTCTTTCTTTCACGGTCGGCTAGAAATCGCTTTTTTAGGAGTGCATGTATACCTCCAAATGAAAAAAAATAGAAATCTTACAGGGTTACTCGTGTGTCTGTCCGTCCGTTTGTCACAGCCAATTTTGCCAACTATACTATTTGACAATTAAAATGAAAATGCTTGGTGTAAAGGTTTTGAATATATATATATTTAAATATATTATATACTTTAAAAGTAGATAGTTCTAAAATTATTTATGAAAATATATGAAATTTTACCATTCTCCTTATCTCCGAAACTATTGCATCTAAAATCTTGAAAAATACAGAAAATAGTTTTTTCCCAATAGTTTACAGGAAAATCTATGAGAAGTTTAGTTTGCTTCCTTTTTGGTTTGTTTCAATGTCCAGTACAAACTGACGCTCGCTAAGTGCGTGAGTGCATACTTAGTCTATATCAGTTTAAGTTTTTAATTTTTGATGTATCATAAAAGCAGCTCTATATAATAGCGTTAAACTTAGTGCAAACGTAAGGAAAATAATAAATTAAATCGGCCCAGTGTGTGGGGCTCGAGCTAAAATTGACAAATGAATGAATAAAAATAATTTCCTTTAAGTAATTAACACAAATATAGTGTGTTGTAGTACGGAACCCTCGATGCGCCAGTCCCACTCTCACTTGACCGTTTTTTTTAGTCTTAATGTTTGAAACTCAATGAAAGTTTTATTATATTTGCCCCTGAGGTAAAGACAAAAAAGCAAATAATGCTGATTACTGTCGTTTGTTTCCAGTGTGATGATTTTTATGTGTTTTATTTATGAATATAATGCCTTATAAAAGGTTTCTTCATCTTCAATAGTAAAGATGACTGTCATTGCTTATTCTTTTTATAAGGTTAACGGTTAGTTTAAAAAAACATACACTACTTCTAAAATAAGTGGAGGATATACCGTCATCGCGTACTTTGAAATGTACTCAAATATAGTTTCGGGTCCCAATTTATTGCGATCGATGTCCATTATACGGGCAACGATTCTAAACGCACGAAACTCTGCCGCTGCGAAGTTAGTCACGGAAGCGTAGCAGTGACGTAGAACAGGAACGCGGGGAGAAAGACGAAAGAGTCGGGGAGCGCCGAGCCCGCGCAATGCATCGTTCACAAGCAATTCAGAGGGGCAGACTTTTTTTTTATTGATATTTAAATATTGGAATATTATCTTACAGCTGCCAGCCTGCACCAGGCTAGCATGGAGAGCTAAACATTTAAGCCTTTCAATGTGAATTGAAAAGATATGAGAGAAGTGGGGTAATTAAAGAAAAGCTGATATATTTTTTATGAATTATTCGAGGGGCAAACGACCAGGTGAGCCATCAGAGAGCTGATCACCGCCGTCCATGGACACTAGCACCACAGAGAAATCACCGGTGCATTACCGACCTCTTGGTTAGGAATAAGGTATCTGATAGAGAGAGGAGTGAGTCACCGAAACTCTCTCACACTGGACGAAACGCAACTGGAAATACCATAGTGACTTACAAGAAAAAAGGAAAATTTCAGTATTCCTAACGTTTTGGACAAGAAAAATGTACAATTCTAAATAACGACAGCTCGCTTTCTCCCCGGCAGGACAAGATACATATAAGATGTTTACAAAACACGCCAATCGGCGTTTCAAAGAACCGACTGAGAAATCGAAGATTATAACATAAAATAGCGTTCGTACCAAAATATTAATCCCGAGATCATCGCGTCTTTCGGAGAAACAACAAAGACGCTATGACATTTCTCGACTGCGCGCGAGTCGAATGTTTATGTTGGCGCATCGGCGGTTGACAAAAATTGATTTACTATATATGCAATATTGAACCTTACCAACAAAGAGATAGAGTTCACAATTCACTGAAAATTGCTTATCGAAAAACAATAACGTATTATTGTGTCAACTGGTCATTTCCAACGACTGTAACGTGAGAAGTACAATATTGTTTTATTTTGAAATAGTATTTAACGTCATCGTTTTAAAAGTCAATTTTCAGTGGCAATGTAACGTAACATTGGCGCTTTGTCGCGTGTTTCAGTACGGTGATGGATATCGCTGACAGTTTCAGAGATTTTGTTGAAACAATAGCGTACGCTTTTGGAGTTTCGAAATGTTTTTTCAGCTTTGTCTCGCTTAATGTATTAAACTTGATATGCTTTGAGGCACGCTTCATATATTATTTATATATTTTTAAAGTTAATTCTAGGTATTTCGTAATAAGTAGGCAAAATATACCGCAAACAAGATTATTGGACTGATTTGAAAAATATGGTAACTTCTTGAAATATATTAGTATATAACAAAGAGATTTAAATTGCACTAAAGCGCACGATGCGGACAAAATCATGCAAGTTGTTATCTATAGTTAAAAATCGCTTTTTGTACTGTGACATCCCTAAGCGTGACTAAAGAACAATTAGCGACGCATAAAATCAAAGTTTTTCTGCAAAAATATTGCCAGCGTCCGCTTTATAACTACCTCATTTAAATTTCCTAGGGTAAAGTAAACTAGATATCATAATAATGAAAAGTGATCATCTACAACCATAGTATTTCAAACTACGATATTTTAAACAGTCAATACTAGTAATAAGGATAAACTGTGTTGATGTATTAGTTAACTGTATTCATAAAGTCACGAACTAATTTAAGGAGCTCTGTGTGTGCTTGTTCAATAAAATTTCTGTTGATATTTAAAATTCATCGTTATGTAATTAAATAAATAATAATCATTAAGTAAATTATCATTAAAAAAGGCAATAACAAGGTTTTCATTTACGTATCCATGGAAATAACCGGCTCAATTAATTTACAGGTATGTCGCATTTTGTGATAATTTCCAATTCGGTCACGGCTGTGTACAGATAATAAAATTAGAAAAGGCAACTTTTAAGTATCTCCATGATTCTTTTTGAGGAAAAATTTCCTACCGAATGAGTGGTAAATTCACATTAAGATGCCTTTATTTGTGTTCTGCATTCCTTTACGATATATAGGGGATTTTGGATTAAAAAAAAAAGACAATGAATCTTTATTATCTCTCTCTTTTTCTCTCCCTTTCTCTCATTCAGTATTACATATTTATGTTCCGGTGTCTGACAGCTGATACCGTATTCAAGGACGACACTATACTTTGTGACCTACAATACTATTTTATACGCTTTTTAGCTTATAAACAAGATTTCCAACCAGTTGAAATAAAATTATAATAATACATATTCATTAGAATTATGTTACTAATAAATTTAATAATTGGTTCTTTTATATTACTATTATAGTTTTATAATCAATTCTTTATTCAAATCAATTCAAGCGGTATACGGATTTTCCAAAAGCTACTTGGCTCTTCTTAGTCGGGTTTTTTCGTTTTCCTCTCACAAAAGGTTCAAATATAATGCGAACCCGCGTGATCCTATAGTAGCTTTCTCACTCCATTCCCATCAGGTCCTACATGCTCTTAAAAACCGCCTAAGTGCGAATCACATTCGCGAGGCGAGGGTGCCGTACTACAAGTGATTGTACTGTTAATCTACAGAAAATTGAACATTTTTTCGTAATAAGCATCTTGTCGTCACGAATATTTCCCGATTCCCGGTGGAATTTAAAGTTTTGAGATACATTCGTTTAAGACCTTTGTGAAGTATGAATGAAGACATATTTAAATATTTTTTTTTAATTGTGGGTGTAGTAATTTTGAAGATAATGAAGATGTTCGATTTTTGTATATCTTCGGAATCGGACAAACACTAAAGTAATTCTGCAAAAGTTCTATTTACCATTGGATGTGCGCATCTACAAAAACAAAACGGATCAAGGGCGTCATTCAAAAACGACTGGCGGCGGGTAAGTGACTTTTATTACTGTCACCTTGATAGTAATACTAATCTCTGAGAAAAACGGTTCACGACATACAGACACACAGAAAGAAGTATGACCTTAACGGCTTACTTTAGACCTTTCGTATATGGAATGCTAAAAACGTACACACGGGATTTTCTTCACATTGTATAGGTTATTTCTACTTCAACTATTATTTCGACTTCAAATTACAAATTAAAAAATTAATTTAATTCTGAGGAGATCTATTTTATTAAAAAAAAAACCTTTCAAAAAAGTTATGTTCTAATAGCAAACTTAAAACAAAAATCATGAGGCATAACTGAACATTTAAAAGGCAGAAAAAATGTAAAATATTTATGGTATCGCAATTTAAAGTCGCAGCGGCCGAAGAACAAATCAAAAATCACTAATACGAGTTATGCATTGAGTTTTATTATCTTTGGTAATTTTTAGCAATAACAAATGAGAAATTAAAACACCCATAAACATCACACCATCTAGTGAAACGGTTGCAACCATCGCAGGAATGAAGTAATTAAAAAAATCTTCCAACCGGATTGATTAACAGATAACAGTAAAAAGCTCGAAAAAAACTAAATATCTAGTTGTGCAAATAAATAAGCTGGTTTTGATGATAGACCACAATGTTGTATACCAAGCAATGTTTGTTAGCGTATCCAGCTTCGTAGCAATGGTACCTAAGCGTCTAGAATATCCAGTTTGTGCGCATTTACATAGTTACGGTATACAAACATTGATAGTGCTTAGTGCTTTTTCGTCGTTTATGCTGGTGACGCAGAATTGTCAAAAATACATTTTACTTATTAAAATTTATCTTATAACGATGGTGAATAGTCACAGTTTCCTGGCTTTTTAAATAAAGTGGTGAAGGTTAAATTTTCATTCATCATAAGTTGCTGTAAGTATAAATTTTTCACGTATTTTCTCTTTTGTATGGTATGGAAAGTTGGGTATGGCAAAAGAAAAATAAAAGTAGAGTATAGATTTTACTTTTATTTTTCTTCTGCCATTAGCAGAAGAATATGATATATAAGAATATGAGTAAGAAGAAATGAGAGGTGTGTGGTTTGAAGGAAGTTGTAGTGACTAGAGTACAAAGAAGTATGTTGCGGTGGTTTGGCAATCAGGAAAGATGAATGAAAATAGACTGACATAACAAATCTATAGAGTGAATGTGAGTAATATAAAGGTCGGCAAGAGTCGCCCTAGAAAATCTTATGCAGACCGTATTGGCGGCATATTAAAAAAGGGCCCAATTTTAAGCACCCGAAACCGACGACCTTGCATGAAAACATTGATGGTCAGGTACGAGAGATAAGCAAACACCGTGCCAAATGGCAATCTATAGTCTCTGCCTACCCTTCTGGGAAATAGGCGTGAGTCAATATTATTTTCTTTACGTAGTCTCCAATCAAAGTTTTTATCATTGTCATGAAGTTCAGTTAAAATAATGCAATATTGAATTGTTTTTCGCCTATGTTCAAGTCTAAATTACGCATACAGAAGAAAACCTTATTGCTTCTATTATATGAGGCACGTAAATCATGAAAGACAACACCTGTAAAACTTTGCGCGTGCGTGGGTAATCAACGAAACGGGTCGAAAGTGTACACATTAAATCGGTTAAAAAAAAAAGACTCGCGTAACAGAGAAGTCGGTATGCGTCAATGCGGAGTGTGTTACACTAAATTAAAACCGCCAACTGTTTTACAGGCCACTGAAAATAGACCGCGCACGCGTGACGTCAGGGCCGGTGCTGAAAAAAAAAAGAAAAAGAAAAGCTAAACGCACACGCACCCAAAATAAATTAATCGTTTACTAAAAGCAATTAATATTGTTGTGGGAACTATAAATTTCGATAACGCAACCGGCCGTGCATTGTTGACGTAAAACAAATATGTTGGGGCGCGGTCGCAGTCGTTCAATGATCAATGTTTGTGATTGAACCGTATTCGATTGATTGAAAGCACCAAAAATTTCTATAACGGTCACAATCATATATGTTTACAAATACTTAAAAATTATTAATTATAACATCTTTATTTCTGTTATAAATATTCTAAATATAGGTGATATAAATATTTCTATCTTTCATTGCTTGGCAGCGCCTAAAGTTTTGAGATCATTATCACATAGCATTTACCCATTTCCTTGTGCAAATTCTTTTCAGACCGTATTTAAGCTATGATTATATTTAATTAAATAAAAAGTAAAGGAATTAAAAATTATTGAAGGAAAAAAAATGAAAACCAACCTCATTTAGGATGAGGACTTATTCATATAATTTATGAATGAATTCATTTAATTATAAATTGTTACCTACACTGTAATTTGAGATATATTAATATAAACTCTATACATCATAATTGAATTTTTTTAAATTATCAACCAAATAAAGTGACGTTACTATTTTCTTTAAATAATGACACTATGTTTTCAGATTACATTAATTTATGACATATTTTATTAAAGATAGTTTTAGAAATACGTACGATATAATACAATTTTATATATTTCTCTAAACATATTATATTGCGCAAATAATGTTTCAATTTTGATTCAAATGCAAAAAAAAAACTAATGTCAAACCTCATTTTACTTTCGCGAGTGGCACCAAAATAAACAATACAAGATTCATATTATAATCGGAAGACTTAACAGAATAAAATGTAATGCGAGTCTGTCAAAACTTACAGTTTACGTTTATGATATCAAAATTTAATGATATGCCACTTTTATTATTTATCTAGTTCTTATTTTTAGTAATATGTAAAGAAATTGAAACTAAGTTATCATAACTTGACATTCTATTGCTAAATAATAAAATATCACTACTAAAGCTTTAAAAGGCACTAGGCTAAAGGTATGGTTGTGTATGAAATAACAAAATATTTCTGTTGTGCTTGTATGTAGAAGATGGTTTAAAATATACTAAATATCTATTAGAATTAAAGCTATTTAATAATCTGTAAATTTTTTGGTGACATTCTTAAAACCGATCAAATCAAAAGTGCATGGGGTATCGCCGAGTTTAATATGAATCTGTTGTTCTGTCTTATATACATTCTTTGCGAAATTGCGCAATTCTGATCGACTACCCATATATTGAATTCTTGATTGTGACGTATTAAAATTCATAAATCTATATAACTGGATTTTTAAAAATATATAAATTTAATATAAATATTACACAAATTGTTGCAACTAACGGTAAAACTTTGGAATGATCTACCATCGGCGGTGTTCTCCATCAGCTACGATAAGCTGGTCTTCAAGAAAAGGGTTTATTACTGCCTTAGATACCAGTAACACACTAGTGACCCTTGTGGGAGCGCGGATGTTCATGGATGATGGTATTTCCTATGTTCGTTTGCACATTAAAAGTGCTATAAATAATTAACTACAGCTGTCAAAAGTCCACTTTGTTGGGCGTTATGGGTTATGAAGGTACATAAAAAAAAATGGTGAAGGGTATATGGAATTCGAAAACTAAATAGCTTGAAACCGTGTGCAAACGATTTTGCGTCGAGCGGTCAAAATCCCATATCAATAAGTACTTTTCAAATGATGCACAACTGCCTTTGTGCGGCTGTGTATGTTTATATGTTACATGATTTAGGTTACAACGAGGCGGACTACCTAGGTCGGCAGCACACTCGATTTTATAGGTCTGTCTTTAAAGTCCTGTTATGCACTGACACAGCCGTGTGTCCTTTTCAAGTAAACTGCATAACGAAACTTAATCCGAAGGCAATTTAACTTTACGATCTGAAGACGGAAACTTACAAATTTTATTATACAATATTTAATAATAGCTACACGGTAGGAATATAAATCCACGAATAGCTCGATATAAAGCTTGCAGAATTTTTATACTCACACCTATTTCCTAGAAGGGTAAGCAGGGACCACATATCTCCCGATGGCATGATTTTTGCATATCTCGCTATCATGAAAGCTCGTCCGTTTCGGATGCTTTTAGCTCTTCTTTAATACACCGCCAGTTTGGTACGCATCAAATTTTCAAGGGCGATTTTATGGATTCAAACCGATCTATTGGCGATTCAATCTGAAAGTTGAACATTGAATTGAAGAGCGAGAGTGTGAGCATTGAAGACGCGATCGTGTGTCGCAAAGGAATGCCGTAAGTTTTGATAATGTGACAGTCCGCTCTTGAGTTATCATTATCGCCGGTCTCGAGTACCGCAAATTCGTATTCCGCAACCGCCGCCTGTGCTCTTCGAGCGGTCGTTCAAATCTGTCATAAGTTGACCGCAATTCTTTATTTGTTTAAATATATATCGTTCGCGAATGCATTACTATTTTTTTGAATACCATCGATAAGAACAATCCCACGACATGGGCGCGTACGCAAGTTTAATATGTGGCATGTAGTTTTGGTAAATAAATCATTTTGTTTATCATGAAACAAGGAATATGATAAATTCGTAACGAAATCTGGTATTACGTTTTGGATTTTATGGTTTGGTTTCGTTTTAAAACCAGATTATAACAGAAATGAGTACATTTGTATTGTTTTTGTTTGAAATTTTATGGGATTTTTTTTATAAATTGTATTTGATTACGATTTAGACATTCG
Source organism: Eumeta japonica (assembly GCA_005406025.1). Classification (NCBI taxonomy): domain Eukaryota; kingdom Metazoa; phylum Arthropoda; class Insecta; order Lepidoptera; family Psychidae; genus Eumeta; species Eumeta japonica. The sequence continues at coordinate 239,938 of BGZK01000300.1, read as the reverse complement.
AATCATTTCGATTGAAAGTAGAGAATATAAGAGTGAATTGTGGTTGACGTGCATGCATATATTGAAGAAGTTTTTAATTTATTTAACCATTTATGTCTAAAACTTTCATAGTTATATACATGGAAGTATGTTATAGGATTATCAAAATTCAACATTAAAAAAAAATATGTTAAAAGCAACAATATCCAGAAAACCGGGTCACGACCAAATCGGGAAGGAAATGTATTTTTTTCCACTCTCAGCGTTATAATGAAAAATGCCCTGTTTTCATATAATTCAGGGTGCTTTACGAGAGCGTCGTGTCAGGTAAGAATGCGCTTCGAGCTTATACAGCGCGAGCGAGCTTTTGCGGATGAGATAAATTAGGCGCGCGATCACATCGAATTCTTTCTTGAAGCCGAGGGAAAACAATGAGAATTATTGGCCGTTTTCGCCAAGGTGATTTTCGATTGAAAAATCTGTCGGTGTGCTCTTTGTTCGCTACGCATTGGTTCCGTACAAGAATTTATCGAATACCAACAATAAGTATTGGTACGTGTTGAAGAAGTAGTTTGGTCGTCTGTAAGGGATCGCGTATGCGTAGATTTGATGAATGTAAAAATGGTAAATTATTGTTATGAGTTTAGCTAAAAGATTTGAATTGTATGAAACTATTTAAAATTGCGCAAAGTGCCATTCTGGTTCGTGGCTTTTGTGTCAGGTATTTAAGCCGTAGAAAATATCTGGGCAGACGAACATACAGACGGACAGACGAACAACAAAGTAATCTTATAAAAATATAGTTTTTCTCTTTTATGGTACGACACACTAAAAACCACTAAAGATTCCGGAACCGATGTATTGCTAGCATCGGTATCGAAAACAAGCAAAAAACTTTTCAGGTATCTTAAATTATATATCTACATTCATAATTAAGTTTGTAGGGAACCCTCAAGCCGCGAGATCTAATAACACTTTGCTTTTTTAGAATTTCTCGAAAACGCCTTTGAATCTGGATTCTTGGGAATCGTCAATTTTCATAGCGCAAAGTTAAAAACCATTTACATTATATTATTCTACGTCACAATCGATATTCCAACTGTTAATGTAGGTTTGTAATTGCTAAATAATATTTTTATATGACATTATATACATTTATCGTTTTCGGTTTTTTCCTTTTGTTTGCATTGTGATATTTTGCTTTCTACCAAATTTCGTATATTTTTTATGAAAATGTAAATTAAAAATCTTGTACGTTTTGATAAATCAGTTTTCGAGTATCAAAATATCAAATAGTCGTATGTTCCAATTGAGTTGATTTATAATTGTGAATATTGTACACCTGTAAAAATTGGCATGCAGAAGAAATAGTTTTGTTTCGTAATCATATATTGGGAACGGGTCATTCAAATCTTTATTTACGATTTCTAACAATTTATTTACAATTTCAAAATAAAAGACAATGTAATCTTATACTTATACACGGTTTTTTAGAAATGCGTTACCTTAAAAAAATATTAATAATTCAGTTGTGAAAACCATGCCAAAAAATTTTCATGTTTTGGAGAACGTTTTATCCTAATAATTTCATCGATTTTATTAAAGTACTTATCCCACTTTTTCAAAATTCCATTTCCTTCCAAATTACTTTTGCGTATGTTTATGTGTTACATACACATAAAAGAAAGAAATCATTTCTTTCTTTTATTTTTAAATGCACTTTTGAAGTCGACAAGAAATTAAACTCTCATTTTTATTTAGTATTTAAAAATCCTGACTAACGATTTATATCGTCGTACACTCGATTCGTCTTTGTCATTATAAAATAAATTATTACATTTTTTTTTATATAAATGTCATATTCTTAATAGCGATTTCTAAGAGAAGAAAAGTAAACTACCACTGACACCGGCTTTTGTTCGGAATCGAAGGCAGCACCGTGAACAAAACCGATAGCGAGAACGAGTTTGAAATCGTAAAACGAATCAGGAACGGGACCTCTACCACTATGAGGATCAGCATCCAGGTCTAGAACGTAATTCGATGTGATCGATATGAATGGTGATGAAGTCCATTGTGTCCACGTGGCGACGAAGCTGTGAGTAAATGCTAGTGAAGTATTAACTAAAGTTCTAATATGGTCGTTGAAATGTGTAAATTTTACAATTCTTTATCTTTCCTTTGAATATTATACTTTGTATTAAATTTTCGTTCATGGACAGACAGTCGTTTGACTAGAACTTAGCGCAATTGTAAAAATGTCGCTTATCCGTTGGTACAGAACCTCGAATGCGAAAATTCGGATATCATTTTTTCCGATTTCTTTTAATAAAACTGTTTTGTATTTCATTTCACTTTACGAGATAATTTTGTTTTTCGATAGATTAGGTTTTTAAAAATCGTAAATGAAAGAAATACATTAGAAAATCTATGATTTTTGAAAATTTTTTACTAATGTAGTCTACATTGTGAATATTTGAGTTTTTCATTTTGAAAATAACGGTAGTAGTACACTGGGAAACCGAGCAGGAGCAATTATTTCAGACAACATTAGAAAAATATGCGAATATTTCTTCAAAGTAAATATTTTTTGTCATAATCGTATTAAAATATAGAGAAAAACCTGCAAAATGATACCAAGCTGAGCAACAGTGTAGTCAAGAGGGCCGTTTTAGAAACAGAAGGTAATATATGTGCATCTTGACCATGTCCGAATTGCCCAATGGGACTTTTTAAATTTGGATTAAATCTTTCGCTCGTGCTGGTCGTTATCAGCCAACATGCTCTGGGCCAGCACGGACGGCTTAGTGTCTTAGCGCTTCGTTTGAAAGAAAAATATTATGGAAGGTTGTGCGCGTAGTGGGCAGCGTGGTGAGACACATTACACAACATTGATCTCTTAAACGGGCGGAGAATTCGCTAGAATTTATTACAGCGTAAACAACACTTCTTTACGCCTAAGTCTGTAAGCACGTGAAATATTTCATTGCGCGTACGCAGATTAAAATTCTCGTCGAACACAAAGTCGCCCGACGCCCCGGCGGCTTGCGGCGGGCCGAGACGCGAATTAAGAGGGAGACATTGTATTTCATCTCGCAACAAATTATAGGACTGAACGTCGTTCGCGCTGGCAATAAGCTTTCTAATAATAAGAGCTACAAAAGCGCCCCCCGGCGACGCAATCCGAAAACTCTCCCCGCGATCCGTCAAGAGATGGCGCTACAATGGGTATTAACCGTTATTACGGCCGCTTTGTGGTTCGAGTCTGGGGATTATGATCGCGGGCGGGAATATTGGGGATTATGACAGGTCCCCGCGCCCGCCCAAACTTGTTGGTGTAACGCATTACCGCGCAATATTGCCTCCAAAAACTTTAGATTGAAAAGGACACGCGTTGAATGGGCGCCGCAAGGGTTCGCGGCGTCGAGTGTACGCAACAATGTGGTGCTTTCTCGTGGGCGGCGGGCAAATTGACTTTTCGATTCGACGCCTTTATACAAATGTTCAATAGAAACTCGTTACATGAGCTTTTGTTTGAGTTCCTAAGCTTTAGAATTGAAAGCGAGCGATATAAGATACAATAAATTGTTTTTCATTTGGAATATTTTTAAATAAAAAATAAAATAGCAAATATTGCAATCAGTGGCCTGTTGTAATATATACGATCAAACGAAGTTATTCAGTCACAAAAAATTTTGTCCCTTTATGGTGATAATGGAAAAATTATAAACTTTTGCTTCGTCCTCTTGTGTTCGCAATACTATGCGTGTATTATGCACATCTGATATTTAAAATACGGTAAATGATAATGTAACTTATATAGTACCACTTGAAGCTGATGAATAAGCATATTATTTTTCTTTGTAATAAATATAAGTAACTGTACTTGTACTTTAAAGTACTGTAACTTCAGTAATATTTCTTAAGCTATTGTTGGATTTGCTTTGCCGTTGATAACGACTCAATTGACTTCTGCTTCTTTATTTCCTGCACACATTTAAATAAGTGAGAAAAAAAACAGATATCATATTCGGGTGGTATATATTTTAGAAACAGCAAGAGCCGCTATGAGCTCACATGGATAAAATTTATGATGACTTGTATTAAAAAATATTCTTAAATATAGCCTATTCAATCTCTTGAGACGGCTAGCGAAACGAGACGAAAACTAAAATTATGCAAACTATTATAAAAATGTCACTTTCAGAGAATACATTATATTTCTTATGTTGAATGTCCGCTTTTTTAGCGCCACACATTGAAGACCTTTTGGAATTCGTTGTCACATTAGTACCGACTCTACACACCCAATGATATCCCACGCGTAGAACTTCTCCAATCCTAAATACATATTTAAGATAACACAATTCATTTTTCATTCGGTTTCAATGGACAATTTCATGAATTTCAATTTTTTCACAAAGTCTTAAAATAATTAAGCATCAATAAGAGAACAGTCTCATCTGACGACATGTATGTGTATTTACGTCGCTGTAGGGAATTATTATTGAGCGCAGTGTTTTGAAAGCTTATCGGCATTAACCCGAAATTATTTACTTAGTGTCAGTTGTCGGCGCGCTTGATGGATCGGCCCGTAATTGTGCACGGATCATAACGCGCGTTACGCACCCCCCCGCCGCCCCCGCCCTGCCACGCGCCGCGCCTTCGGCCCGCCCTCCGGCCCGCCGCTCGCAGCCCCGATGAGACGAGGTGACGTAATTGATGACGCAGCTATACTACATTGTGGGATGCGTGCGCGTGCGGCGGTTAGGTGTTTATAGTGAAATGAGGGATTACACCCATCTAAATGTTGCAGCTGCTTTTTTTTAAAAGAATCTCACTTATTCCGTGGTCCACGAATTTTCGCTGTTAACTTTACGGCAGCACTTCTCAACTCCCAGCCTCGCTGAGTTCGATGCAACTACGTACTGCATATATCATCGTATGTCGGCGAGAACGTTTTCGCTAATCCACCTCGATACCGCCGTCTTTCGATTTTAATATGCACTATTTCATTATTTTGAATACGTATTTAATATTCTGAATATTAAATACTGCGTGCAAATCAAGCGGGTCACGTGTATAATTATATTAGAAGCATAATCCGTGATTATGTAAGGGCGTTAGACGCGACCCGTTACTGTCGTTCTCGTAAACAAACTCGTGGAACAAACTATTCTCGAGGTATCTCCCTGAGATTATAATTGTAATAATAAAATCCGCAGGAAAACTAAAGTGACAGATTTACTTGGCAGAATCAGTAACGAAATGGAAACGTAAAAAGAACTGGCCGCGTCGTTTGTAAATACGACAATTGTTATACAGTTTCTGACTGATGATTAGGCAAGCGACCATGTAGGGCAGGACGGCAGGTAAAGGTAGTGGACTATCTTTGGTTACTGGTGATCAGGGATTGGAAATCAAGGCCCGACAATGATGGTGACTGCCTTAGACGATTCACCCTGTTGTTTTAAATATGGTGTCTATTATATACCTCTACTGTGTAACCTGCTTATGATTATTAATTAATTTTTTTGTCCTTATGGTAGTATTGGTATCTTAAGAAATCATAATATCATACCAATCTAATAGTCGATTTTGGTAAATTACTAGGTGTAATTACTGTGTGCGAGGCCACATAGTTTTTAGTCACTACGCCTATCGCACGTGCCGTATCACACACCGCAACATAATTTCAAAAGCTCTCCGCGATCGCAGAGTTAGGGAGGTCATCAGTCTTAACGACACAATATGCGACGCATAAAAGCTCCTTCTATCCGCAAGTTTGATTAAACGCTACAGAAGCGCCGCGAGTGGCCGGGCGGTGTAACTAAGTAACTACTACGATGTACACCTGAAGCTAATATCCCTCTGTTCCATTTCGATATTATTCGTGATTAACGTTTTGTATTTAGATAAATAATGTTTATAAATATAAATATTATTTAGTATTAATTACGCATGTAATTAATGATTGCTTATATTTATTGAAAGTAGCGAAGTGAATGTGTACGCAAAATTACTTAATAAGTTATTTGGAAAAACGTCAAAAGTATAAAAGTTTTTAGCATTGTCAGATTTTTTGTACAGTTATAGCACATGAGATTAATTATGTAATGATATTAAATGTTTCATTCTTTTTAAAATAATTTGTAGTCCAGAATTTTGAACCTTTATCGTGAATTCTTTTTTATTACAATGCAACGCTTTGAATACACTGTCAAAATATACTATTACTTATATTTATGAATAAACTGTAATAGATTAAATCAATAAATCTTTATATTATAACCTAAGTTATGAGAATGATGGTGACTCAATGATTAAGAGCCTTCGTATCAGAAGATACCAAGTTCGATCCTGCCAGTGAGCGAATCGACCAATGAGTTATGAATAAAAATCAATTTATGCTAATGACTGTGCCATGGCAAGCACGTTGACCCATCAGTCTAGGATATTATTATCGTTATAGTGTTGAAAGGTTTAGAATTCAAGGTACTCAATCTGAAATTTAAAAAAATCGTGGAAGATGGCGCCTCAGTAGTGTATGATTAAAACTTCACACAAAAACCTTTAGTTAATGTCAGTTTAATTTCGATTAAATATGAAGTCATTATTAAGATTACATAAGTATTTATATAATCGGAATAAAAATGATAACGAAAAGACATTGAAAAATAATACCTGCCACATTTATTTCATAGAAATAAATAAAAAAAATTAGGTACATATTTTTTAAGTTAACATAAATTTTTGAAAAATAACAGTTGTAGTTATTTATTTCGATTTAGTGTCTAAAGATAATTGTGTATGTCTCAAAAACCTTCATAAGTAATCATAAATTCGAACATAATCCCAGAGAAGCATGAACATCTCCTAATCTATGGCCAGTTCAATAAAAGCTAATGAAAGCTTCCCTCGTACAATACTCGCGGCGGCCGATAATCCTACGAGACATAAAGCCCGAGCCGCACTTCCCAAGTTTGATTAGGTCGCGGGCACGATGACGCGCGATGATCCGCTTCCGTCGACGCCCACAGCGGCTCTATCAGCGGGAACACTAGAGGCGTCGATCTGTGGATAAAAGCCCCAATTATTTAGGCCAATATTACACACGTTCATTTTGTTATTTCATTTCTATGCGCATACGCCGCCTATTTAATGAAAGCCGGTCGAGCTTAATTCGTCCGGAGAATATGCGAACTTAGGAGCTGTGAAGTCGGTAATAAAAATTAAGGTAAACAACAAATTAATAATGATATTGTTTTTAAGCTTACGTTTAAAAATGTTACGTTTAGAAATTTCAAAAATTTATTTTTTCTTGGTCAACGTCTCGCCGCAGAGGCGTACACTCCTTAGTCTTTTCATTTCAGATTTAAGCCTAGGATCTTTTAAAAACTTCACACCGGCGCAATGCGGGTCCGGGGCTGTGAATGATCACCGTACTCATTAGGATGATGACGTGTGCTCTCCGAGGCACAGAGGGGGTGGTCTATATCTTGAGTTAAGTCAAAAACTAGTTGGCCAACTCAGCCGCATTTGAACCTGGATCGGAACCTTTCATTTGTACTTAATTTCATCTGCGTATTTGGACTACTGAACGGAACAACCAAACGATATCTAAAAGCTCTTTAAAAGCTGAACTATGTGCGAGTAATACAGCTTTCATTTTAGAACTTTCCCCGGGTTCGGGTCGGGACTAACACAGAATGTCGATACGAAGGAATGCACTTTATAACCACGCGGGCGAAGCCGCGTGTGCAGAAACCTAGAATTCTGTATAATTCAATAGCTAATTTGTTAACGACGCTATATTACTTACTTTAAAACAGGGTTCGTTACTAAATAGATTGTCATTTAAAATGTTAACGTTAGGATGTCGAGGTAAAAAATTATCGAAGATTGAAACATCTATAAAAAAAATTCTCTAACAGTGTAATAGTTTTATAAATTAACGAATACTAGCGCACCGACTAATTCTTCATTAAATCACTTATTAACTCTCAGCTTAATAAAAATACAATAAATAATCCAAAAATATGAAAAAGCTTTCTTCTACGTTAAGTGTAAAAATTGCAATAAAACAATAAAATGTTACGGGGGCGGGCGCGCAGGCGCGCACGAAATCTGTAAATTACATAATAAACGAAACTACAATAAAGTTGCCCCCCGAGTACTGCGGCCTATGATTCTTGATCCTTGTGGAGGGAATTTGTTTATCACGGTGTAAAATTATGCGAATGTACCTTCATAGGATGGGAAATTTAGCCTACATACATAAATATACGAAATTTTAACAATAAGAGCATTAGTTTTATTGACGTTAATAACATTTGCGCAGCATAGTGTTATGAAAATGGCACGTGCCTTTTATTATATAAAAAAGTAATAATAAATAAGTAGATGACGTAATAAGGTATTAAATTTGTTTTTATGGTGGTATTCAAAAACAGAATTACTCTTTCAGCAAATGTAGCATTATTTAATATTAATCATTTTTCATCGAATAAATATCGTTCACCAAATATTTCACTTAAATAGATAAATCAATCAATAACTTTTAATAAATCCCATTCATTTATTTTCGAATGGAAATGATATATGTATAAATTTACGCAAATCAATGTACCGATCACAATCTATTTTCATTTTTATTTTACTTTAAGAATACAGGAAAAGCAACTAGTTGATACGCATAGCGAAGTAAATGTTAATCGTGTCTTCAGTTATCCAAAACTATATTCTGTATTTCATTATAACATTTTAAAAGGCAACAGAGAAAATGTTTATACTGTATAAAAGTCGACTTTTTAAAATATCTATGTCGTGCCTTGTATAAGAAAAAGGATTTCTTTAAAAAACTTAGCACTAATCAAAAATACATTATTTATCCTAATGTATTGAAACTGCTGGAAGGACAAATATACCAAGGATACCTGAATATTGTGTTATAATTTATAATTAATTAAAAAAACAATGTATTATCTAAAAGCTGCAACACACATACATATTTGCATACATGTGACAGCGACATCTGCCGTCATGTGTACGGTCAGCAGCCATACTTTGCATTGCAGTCTCCCAATTCAAGCTCACTGCATCTAAGTGATTTTTATAGTTTTTAATAAAGATCGGATGATATGCTGTGGTAAAAAAGCAACTACCTTCGTCCTGCCTCAGGACATAAAGATCGGGGCTGACTCGTCTCTAACCTTTTCGTATTATCCTAAACAAGTAAACTGCTTTCTTTGGACAGAAAGTTTTCAGAATTCAATTTATTCCACATGCAATTCATCAAAATTAGTTTGCACTTTAACCACGAAAAGATAACAAATATACCCACTTGCACTATTTATAATTTTAAAATGAGCAGTGCAGGAGGACACGAGTGTACCTACATTGCAATTTTAAATGATTGATTTTGAGGAATATTTGAATGGAATATAAAGTATACACGTGTTTGCTCTAAAATATTTATTGATTTTTAATCGAGCAAGTGACTGCAGCGATTTCGATCAAATTGTTACTTTAATATCATAGAGATCTAGCTCGAACTCAAATTTGGGATGGGATCGACATTTGGATCGATATCGGGAACGATCATAGAAAATGTTGACACGGCGGGTGGAGCCGCGGGCAGAAATCACTGTCCGATAAACAGCATCATCAAAAAAGCCACACGCCAAGACCGCCCGCTCCGGCTACAAAAACGCAGATATGATTTGTGCGCGCGCGCCACTCGCGCCACTATAAAATTATTTCCAGCCTCTAAACTATTTACATTATAATAATTTTTGGGCCCAATTATTCCGCCGCTGACACGTTTTATTGGTATATATACGATTGTTGTTCATTCTATTTCGGTTTCGTCTCGTCGATAAATAATTTTATAATTCTCGCTGCGTGCGGCGCGCATAAACACAACTCGGCGATGTGTCATAAAGCCGCGTCCCGCTCTGACACTAACGCGCAATCTTTGCTCTAACACGTGTTAAGTTTATTTTAACAGGTATTACATCGCGGATTGGGATTTTTTTTTTTCAAATATACGCGACTGATGAACGCGGCGAGAGGTGGTATAGGAGCTGTAGCCGGTGACCCGGCCGACGTTTTTTGGGCTGGTTACACGACAAAAATACGCTCTGGAAAATTGTGTAACATTTTTTTTTTATCTACGAAGGGAAAATTAAAGATCTGTCCGGGGAATCGTGGCAATAGCTTTTATGTTATAGTGTTAACGAAAAGCAATTTTGGTAAAAAAATTCTAAGACAATTTTGAACTTATAAACAATTAATTAACTTGAAGTATAAACGAAAGGGGATTATGGAAAAAGAATCTGACTGTCTAGTCGTCGTAAAAATGCTGATAATCCGTTTAAAAAATCTATTTCATTATGATAAATCGTACGTGTCAGCTTTTAGCGTAACAGAGCAAATTGATTGGATAAAACAGGTACAATTGATTAGTCTGCTTAAATATAAATGTAATTTATTAATGTCCTATGCAATATTTTTCAAAATAAAACCTGTACGATTATACGTCCGTCTACATCTAACGCATTAAATTTATCTAACATCATATCCAATTCGATAATTAATACGTAATAAAATAATGAAAGTAGGATAAAATGAAGCCAATAAACATTTATTCCATAAATTATTGGAATAATATGAAGTGCTGAAGAAAGAAAAACTGCATTGCAATTATCCAAATAAATAATGTATGTCAAAACCAAGCAATTTTGGGAAATGAATTTCACCCCATACCAACGTTCTAATTAAAATTGGAAGCTCAAATCTTTTTTTTTCTATGTCTCCTTTTTCTTTTCTCTGCATTATGCATAAATACTGCCTAAAGCTTTTTTTTTACCTAAAACGCATTATCACCACCGAAAATCCCCTTTTCTCTTTAATTATTCCCAAAAGGCCCGCTCCGTTTCAAATGAAATTCAAATTAGCACCACCGCACTAAGTTACACCCGAAAATAACCCTTCGCTCTCATTAAAAAAATATAGAACAGCCAAAATAACTCCCCCACGACTATTAACAAATCGGCCGCGCCGAAGGGTTAATTTTAAAGCCCTTCAGTTATTTTTCAGAGTTATCGCAGTAACCTGAAACGGGTTTAAAACAATAAATATCAAAGTGACAAATAAAACCGCTTTTATGTTCGAGGGAAATGTTTTTCAACCCGTTATTTGAGGAGGTTGGGGCTATTTCTGGCGCGCGTGGCGCGGCAGTTGAAAGCCCTTCTTAAAGTTTGGTAGCGAAGTGAATTCTTGGAATTGCCCTTTCCTTGTTACAGAGGAGACGAAACATAAAAACTTATAACGTGTAATGTAATTATATTACAAGTTATAGGTTTTACAAGTTATAAAAACTTATAACGTATAATGTAATTACATTACAAGTTATAGGTTTTACAAGTTATAAAAACTTATAACGTATAACGTAATTACATTACAAGTTATAAAAACTTATAACGTATAACGTAATTACATTACAAGTTATAGGTTTTAATGTTTCATGTCACATTCACTACTCTAAAAATGTTTGAAACATTTCAATTTATGATGATAGCTGATTTAATTAAAATGCTACGATTTTTCAGTTATATAAAAACAGAATTGAGACCAATATTCGAAAGGATAATATTACATACATTTAAATAATTACAATGTATCAGAAATTAAATATATTTAATAAAAAAGAAAATCTAATTAAATGAGAGTTTATAATATGCACTACTTTACAATATGTCGGTTTAATTTCACTGAATAAAAATGAAATTCGATAGCCGATTTGGCGTAAACCAAAATCAGGCGACTTCAGATCATTAGCCCCTGATCAATGACCTTCTAGAGCCGCATTATGAAACATGTAAAATAGGTATTTATGCTGTTAATTCTTATCAATTTTATTTTACATCCTAAACTATCTCTGAATTAATCAACTGACTAACTTCGGATACGTCAATTTTGTACCAATTCAATATTTGATATAAGAAACTGTTTTGGTACCAAACTGAGAGCGGTTTTTTTTCTTTGCATGACAAACATCGTAGTTCTTGTATTGCTTCTTAAAAACGTTTGTCTTTCACACGTATTCTACTCTAATAGTTTCCCAAAATGAAATGTATTCTATTCTGGCAGAATATCTTGTTGCGGCAGATTTCGCGTGATCATGGTGATGGAATTGAAAATTCGTGGAAACAAATCATTTATAAATATTTTATGGGTACATTGAGATAATACATTTTGGTAACAGTTACTGCTATAGGTTCTATATAAAAAATAATAATTTGTTTTTAGACGGGTTTTGTATGAAAGAAAAAAAAATTTCGTCGTAATACATTCGAAAAGTTTTTAGTGAAACATAAATTTTATTAAAGATACAATGCAATCTAAATGCAGACACAGGCATCGCCTCGTAATGTTTTAGTCGTGAAGATAGTAGCATCGTTTTTTGACATGTGTTTGTTATTATTTTAAAGCGTCTATTTTCGGGCCTACATCCGACGCACAGCAGTTATTGTGTTTCAATTAAGAACTCGTATTTAATGCACGTGAAATGCTGGGGCGGGCGGGCGAAATTGTAATTTATTTATATCGCTGCATGTTTAAAATGGAACCGTTGTTGATTTTTTTTTTAAACTTAATCTTTGATCTCTTGGCTTCCGGGATGGATAAGTATTTTTGCAACTGTGCTAATTCTTCTATTGTACCTGAATTATGGATAACTTGACTCCAAAACTTCTTAGTCATCTATATGAAATAATATGACAATACTGAAATGAATGTCCAGTTATATTTTTAAGTGAGTCGAGAACGGTTGTCACAATGCCTTATAAATACAATACCGATTTTTAACTAAAAGTCCCAAATACGTATTCTGCTTCTTTTCTACCGCTTTTATTTAACAATGTTTATTTAATTTTCAGATGAGATTAGTTTCGTATAGACTTCAAAATGGCTGGACCGATTTTAATGAGATTTTTAGGGAATCTATAGATTAGCCCAGCGGATGATCCTGAAAAGTTTGGTTGTAATTGAAGCAACAGAATTTATAGTATTAATCGAAAGGTAAACGAGCATGCGCGCAACCAGAGTATAGGTGGTCACCGCTGCCCATGGACACTTGCCTCTTCTGAGGAGTCACCAGCGGGTTGTCGAACTTTGGGTAGAAATATAAATGCGCAATATGATATCTGATGAAGGAAGGAGTGGGCCGATGAAAAGGGGAAGAGATTATGGAAAGAGGTTGTGGGGTGATGGAGGAGATGTGGGCCACCGAAATTCACACTAGCTGGATGGAACGCAACAATGGAAACTGTCAAACTGTTGTTTCGCGCCATATTCTGTGAGAGTGTGGCGTCGCACCGGCCAGCCAGCTCATTCACGTGCCGCAGCCACGTTGACCATATCTGTGGTCAATGACAAAGACACTACACCAATAGATATCTGCTAAAACTTGGTCATATACCGCTCCTATCCATCCTCCGAAATATCTGGCTGTAAATAATTAACGATATCCGTGCGAAGCCCGGGTGGGTCATTAGTTTTAAAAACTAGTGGCTAAAAGCGCCGATTGCAAATTTTTAGTATAGTTTAGTTACTATATAGATCGCCATTTGTCAACTCTTACCGAGTACTGAGTAAATAATGGGATAGCAATAATATTGTAAATGTTTGAAATAAACAGTATTATCAAATTGTATTCACCCAATTATTATGGAATAAAACCACTTTCATTATCATAGATGAGTTTTAATAAAAGATTTTTTTTTTTTTTATTTTTAGTTAAGTTACATTTTATAGATAATTATTATTATAATATGAAACGATTTAAAATTAAATGTGAATATTGTTATTTGTCAATATTTATGTGAAGTTGTAACATTGAAGAACAATTTTTGTATTCAAATTTGATATTGAAATGTAGAAAATTTATTTAAAAATAGAAATTTTTTGTTAAAAAGTAGCTTAAAGGGAGGTTGTGAAAGAGACTCTAAATATTAATTTTACAATTTATTGTTTTTAAAATTGAAATGCACGTCGTTTCAATAAAAATCTTGTTTTAAGTAGCTACCGCCTGCCTGTTGCAAGAAACCGTTTTTAACTTTAATGGAGCCATTATTTATAACCGGAACGATGTTAAGAGGCTATTGAATTCATGATATGTATAATGTGGTCTCGTCGACTTGCCACTGTGGTCTAGTTATATATTAATTCCTAATTTTTAGGTTAAATACCTTTTCTTGCAACTGCCGATAGTAAAAAATCGTAAAATTCATGTGCATAACTTTTATTTTTAAAAGCTCCGCTTTAAGGGATGTGTGACGATAAATAATCATTTAGATATAAATACTTATTATTATTCTGAGTGCTATAAGTTACATATAGACAGGACAGACTATATATATATATATATATATACGCATTACACATGAAATACAAAAAAAAATCACAGTGGTCAATATTTCGTGTGTATTGTACTTCTGACATTATTTATTCATTTTGTAATGAATAATTTTGGTTTATTTACTGTTGCCGGTTTGATTAAATCGATTATTGCCCATCTGCATTGTTTTTAGATTCTGTGAGTAAAGATTCCAATAATTTTTAAAAAAGTACTAAATTTATCAAACAAGTCTTGTTCAGGCTTATTTTGGTGGGATACTAAGAAAGGTCGTGCCGCGGACATTATATATATAAACTTATGTCACAGAAGAAAAATGAAAAATAACTAAAAGTATTTTCAGAAAATCATGGCATTTTAATGGTCATTTACAATATACACATATAGTTGGTCTTTATAATAAAAGTCATGACCTGCTCTCGAGATAATTGAACAATTATTTAGAAGTAGTGTATATTTTTACATAGTAATAACAAAATATAGAAATAAATACAATCGTAAAAAGATTTCCACGAGAGATAAAATGTTTCTTTATCAGTTTTATTGTTAACCTACTGCTAAAATATATCCTCGCATAACCTTTTTTTTATTTGACATTGACAAACTTAAAAATTAATAAGCATTAATAGAGTTTATTTAATTCACTTTCGTTTTGCCTTAGCCAATAATTCGTTAACATTAATGATCTTTTTTGAACAAAAAAAAAAGTAAAGTACACTGTCAAATCAATTGATAGAACAATATATGAATAATAATTCAAACATTGAATTTTCATTTTAAGTCTACACTTCTCTATGAGCTAAAACTTAAACTGGAATTCCCCTAGTCTCAAAAAGACAAGCTGAATGACGACCATTAAATGTAATAGCACGTGAAGATACCAGCGCACGGGGGGCTAGGTCAT
The DNA here is from genome assembly GCA_005406025.1 of Eumeta japonica. Taxonomy (NCBI): domain Eukaryota; kingdom Metazoa; phylum Arthropoda; class Insecta; order Lepidoptera; family Psychidae; genus Eumeta; species Eumeta japonica. The sequence continues at coordinate 224,636 of BGZK01000300.1, read as the reverse complement.
GCAATAGCCTAAATCTAGATGTTGGCCGGCCCTCCACAGCGCCGCATCTTGATACGCCTAACGAGCACAACGAACAATGTCTCTATTGGTTCATTCTGCTTACCCCAGCTGAAATACAGAAAGCATTGGAGCCATTTTTTTTTAACTTTTTTGTGTTTTCGTCAATAACCCTCAATGAGTAATCTTTGAAAACTATACATTATTGTGTTAGAAATTAATTAGAAATTTCAATTAGACTTGCATGTTAATAACATGTGCTGTGTAAACGCATTCAAATAATCAAAATCTGCATTTTTTTTTCTTAAGTGACATAAAAGAATAAAAAAAATTATTTCAAATAGAGCCAAGAATTGGATTATTGAAAATTAACCCTTGCATAAACATTCCTTGGTCACATCGCCATTGCTTTACTTTTGTAAAAATATAATTTTCGATTCCAGTCCAAATAATCGTAGCCATGTTAACACTACATTTTGTTCAAAACAACAAGTCGGTGTAGCATTACTTTTTTTGTTGTTTTAGCTATTTTTAGGATTTGGTTCTTATCTAAAGTTTCTAGACTCTACGATTTCAAAAATGTGCTTAAGGGTCAGTTAGTCAGATATTGATGGTTGTCACGCAGAAGATTTATTCGTATTACAAATTTATTTATCTATAAATATAACAAAATCATAAGGAAGCCAAACTTGTACTTTAAATACTTTTTGAAAAAAAAAGCAAGTGTTATATACTATGTACAGATACTTTGAAATTTTTGTATGTTTTATGTATATTTGTCTATTTGTTTGTTCAAGCATCACTCAAAAACTAAAGGATTGCTTTGAACAAAAATGTTTATGTTTAATCAGCAGTAATCTACTGCTTAACTTAGGATACAATTTATTACGCTATATTACCTAGGGGTTAGACAGAACAAATTGAAAATTTTTCCTCTCTTACTGAATATATTTGGACTGTACCTACTTACTGCTACATTTTTTGTCACAAAAAAATATGTATCCAACTATTCACAACTTCCTTTTTTTTTTAAATCATTATAAAATTCATTAAAAAGAAGCAATATTTAGAAAATTATGTTTTGAAGATTGTAGCATTGAAAAGGATCTCTTGACATGACGTCTAAGATTTTTTATACATGATGAAAATCAAGTAAGAAATGGAAAACAACTTTTATGTTTTCTTAAACCATTATTGTATTTCATAACCACTAAGCGAACGAAATCACGAAAAAAAGCTAGTCTTCGTTATATTGCGAAACAACATACCCATACAAATAATGACAAACAAATTTATATCATAAAGATATCCAAAGTATACAAAAATATGGTTGTATTGTAGTAATAAATATGCTGTGTTAATAAGTACGCTCTAAATAATCACTAATGTAAAATACAATTATTACGTCAGCTCATGATTAGTTGCATCGAAGCTTTATCCGAGCACGACGCTCATAAATAATATATTTAATGTAAACTTTGCATATCCAATAAATAAATATAGAGTCTTAAGCCAAAATTATATCGACATTTAGAATATTAAATTTTATTATTGTTAGTATGAGATGCTAAATAAATATCAAAACAGTCATACTGATAGACAAATTATGAAAGATAATGAAAGACTAAGATCTGTATACACATAATAAAATTGTAAACGGGCTGTGTGTGTACATTAAACATTGTTCCAAGAAAACAATTTGTAAACGTTGTAACATGGCAAACGAGGTCAAAAAATAGTTTTTGGAACTTTGTCTGTCTGCATAAGCTGTGCGTTTGTGCGCGCTAATCTCAGAATTTCTGGACCGATTTGAATGCGGTTTTCACTTATGTATTTTAGCAAGCTTTTTGTTAAATTTTGGTATTTATTTCATAACAATTACTTTAAAAAAATGAAATTTATGATAATATGCATATATATTATATCTATACATAAATCTCTTGAATTTTTAACGGTATTTAGTAGTTTTATTGTAGTTGTGAAAGTTTAAATGTAATAAGTTTTGAACACTATTCTGTGTGTATGTCTGTAAATATACTTATTGGCTAACTTAGATTGTTATAGTTGACAAAACTTCGTAATTCTCGTTGGTTTTCCTATGTTTGTAATAATTATTTCGTTCTTACATAAAAGTAGTTACAATAGGTAAGGTGTTATAAAGTTGATAGAAACCTTTTTTTATTGTGTGTCTGTAAATATATTATTATTATTATTGTCATGTAATATAAACTCACGCCTATAGCGCAAAAGGGTAGGCAGAGACTGTAGATTTCCACATGGATTCTTTAGGATATTCAGAAAACGAAACAATTTTTTTTTTAATAGTTTAATGAGCCTAACGTTTGGCTGAAGGCAAAGCACGTTCTATTATATATATATAAAAAAACTGTAAAACCATCATATTACTATTTATTAAGTTAAATATTTATACTAAAACTTATAAAGGACGATATATGATAATAATAATATAAACTCACGTCTATTTCACAGAAAGGTAGACAGAGATAATAGATTTCTACATGGTACGTTCTTTGCATATCTCTCTTGTTTCTCTGACATTCATCAATTTTTTCATGCAAGCTCGTCGTCGGTTTTGGATGTTAAAAAATTTAGTCTGCATAGGATTTTCTAGGGCGACCCTTGCCGACCTTTCCACCACACACATTCGCCCCATAGACTCGTGTTGTCGGTCTGCCTTCATTCGTCCTCGCCAGACGCCAGACCGCCGCAACACGCCTCTCTCTACTCTAGGCGCTACATCTTCCTTCAAACCACACCGCTCTCTGACATCACTGTTTCTACATCTGTCTCTCCGAGACACTCTACACATACTACGCAGCGATCACATCTCCACTGCATAGATCCTACTTTCATATCTTTTCTGCCATACCTAGCTTTTACTACCATACATGAGCGTAGGAATTAAGACCCCATTATGGATGGTCTTCTCTGTATAATCCATGTGCATAGATCATACAGAGAAAAAACTTTACACGTAACTTTCGTTCGTTTTATTGTGTTCGTTTAAATAGAAATCGTGACTGGTAGCGAAATTTAAATCGTAAACGACACGGAGAGCAGAATTGTAATTCGAGACCGGGAGGGATCGAAATCGAGAAAGGGACCAAGGTCCGAATCGGATGTGGGACTAAAATTACGATTAAGAACGTGATTGAAATCGGAATGAGGTGCAATAGAGAAATCAGATTTGAGAGTGAGACTAGGATCAGAATCAGGAGTGAGGTGAATTGGCATCGACAGCTATCGACAACACTAATGAATATTGCCTATTAAAATTTCCAAAAACGCTAGGTTACAAAGGGACTGGCGTTGCTGTTCTAGGATTGTTTTTCGTTCTCATTAGTGTCCATTGTGATGCTGTATGTGTAGCTGTAACTGCTGCATATGTTTGAGCAGCAAAATATTGGATACCTAATAAGCGTCTATTCTTGCCTTCTTATTCTGAACAGAACGACTGCCAGCAATAGTTCTGTGAAAGCGAGTCCAGTCATACCATTACATACAGGTCCATCTAATAGCGAAGGTCAAATCCCACCACCGTATTAAACACCGTGCACTGAAATTTCGTCTTCATCATGACGACAATTGGTGGTATCACACAGTCGTACGTGAAAATTTATATTGCACAAATCGAAATTCCAGGATGAACTACCTCAGGGGCTTCAGTTTCCAAAGGAAATATACCTTTCTTCAAGACATCCGATAACAGTCTTGTTATTTTTAAATGTACTTTCAAATGGACGACACAAATGAATATTTTCATAGTGTCTCTTACGTCAATTTTTGTTCACTTTTTGGATGAATAATCCATATATTTGGTTACTTCATGTAACATTGAAAAAAATCGACTTCTACATTTTTTTTAAGCTACACACGAGCATGAACAACAATATATTCTAGTTAACGTGCATTTTTTTTTTGTGTGAAAAAGAGGGCTTCGCACGCAAACAATAAATAATAGCACAAGACCGATAATCAATAAATTATTTCGTTATATAACCATATACAAATGACGTGTAGTCTCTATTCATTTCGCTGTCCTAATCTATACACCGGTTAGACTATGCAAATAAAGTCCCCAGCAAAAACAAAGCGGACAGGGTAATTACCGTCTCCGAGGGAATTAATACTGCACGGAGCCCGCAGAGGGCGGTAATGGGTGAGATATGCTCCGGAGATGAGGATTACTCAACGTGACCCCACGCGTGGTGATGTCGAATAACGCTAAACCATATTATAGTGAATCAATTAATTAATACTAAATAAGCAATATTCACATAAATGTTGTTATATAAAACAAAATGAAACTCTACAGAATTATTTTACTTAATAATATTTAATTATCTTTTTTTAATTATTCACTACATTAGTTTGTTTGTTAGTTAGTTTGCATTTATGTTGTATTTTATTTTAATCAGTTACGTTACCGATTTAACTTTTTAAGTTTTAAGAATAGTACACATCTTTAATTCCTTCTCTGCTGTTAAACAAATCTATAAATGCCAAGTTTGTTCAATAAATTCAAAAACAGTTTTTATAGCAACAAATGTGGAAGTTTCCTCTCTTTTCACGCCGTGACCCATCTCTGCAGATCTTATGCAGTATTCAGCGCACTAAGCTGGATTTGAGTGCACTTGCAGTCGGTGCAAAGATTGCATAACTTCCCATCTTTGAATGCTAAGTCTAGATATTGCTCTTTTCTTACATACTAAGGTAAAATTTGGTTACATTTTCAGCTTTCAAATCTGACTTTCAAAAGGATATTGCTCTGAGATCATATGATATTTATCTAAAACCAAATTCTCATAATAAATTTTGTTCTTTTATTTCTAATAATGATTCTGTGTTTTTTTATTTGTACCCGAAAGCCGCCAAAATATCAAAAATTCCTACCAATTATTCTAATATGATAACTCTTTAAAGTTAAAATCATTGACCATTTTTTCTCAGGTGGGAGCTTCAAAACAGGTTTTTCGTTAAATACACATTTTTATCAGTATATGGATATTGATAAAAAAAATATTTAATGCCTGTTAATGATATACACGTCCACAAAATATACCGTGTTCTTGAAGTAGCATAACTAATATTTAGTATTCATGTATTAACCCAATGATTGCAATAGACCTCAGACATGTATGTTGTAACTCTTTGCAGCGCATGTAAATATAAAAATTCTAAAGTAAAAATTAATAATAAAAAAATAACAAAGTCTTTATATACAATAGCATCTATCGCATAAAATTTTAAAAAATACAGTGTCCACGCTTTTCCTCCACTTTAGTTTTGTGAAAGCTCCCTCGAACTTAAGCCACATAAATTCCAAGAAGAAGGGTTGTAAATCCGACCCCCTCTTGTGCTCGATCTATAAATACGGATGAAATTTTAAAAGAGCGGTGGGTAGTTTAAGATTTGTTGGTTTGGACCGCGCCACTTATTTAGTACTGAAGTGCTATTGCCTTTGGACGGTGTTTATCACTGATAAAAGATTCAGGAAGTGGAGGGATGGAATTACCCCTTTTTAAATTCACACCAAGAAACTTAACCAGTTGTGCTGGAGTCACTTCGAACACTGGAGCACAATACTAACAAAGAGTACCAAATTTAAAAGAATATTTTTACTTTTTTAATAAAAAAAAATTGTAATTAATCAGTAAATATACGGCAAAGAGACATATTACGCAACTGGATAGATAAATGATATGAAAAAAATTTATAAATATATATATAAAATAAAAAACCATTATTGAGATTTTGTTAATCCTAGCAATCAGGTTCTGGTTATATAAAAAAATACCAGCTGGCAACTAGGAAAGGATTATAACGAGATTAAAATCATCAAACTTATAACGAATAGTAAGCTATAATGATGAATAAATGAATTTTACTAAATTAAAAGAGCTTTTATTTATAAAGCCTATCTAAGTTATTATTTGCAGTAAGACGGACCTAGATTAATTATTCAATTAAAGTATGATATTCTTCTGGCACAAACTAGCTGTTACCCCCGGCAACGCTTGCGTAGACTAAGCTTCCCACGTTAATTTTAATTTTTACGTAGATGTGGATTCCTTTTTTTTTTTTCGAAACATTTGTATTTTTTGAAATAATTTCCTGCAACTAAAAGCAATACGTGTGCGTTTTCAGGATTTTCCTGTTTGTAGATTTACCATTTTTTCTTAAAATGCGGCTGCGATTTAGGCAAATTATGTTGCAAATTTACTTACAGGCACTCTTTTTATTTATATAAACTTTTGAACCCGTGGCTCTGTATGCTTGAATTTATAATGAGAAAAATTGCATCAATTTCGGCATAATACGTCATACTATAAAAATTCTTAGTAAACCTTACCAACCCATAAAATAATTTTTTAATTTTATTGTAGACTAACTTTCGCCCGCTGCTCCACCCGCCTAGACAAAATGGATTCCTATATCTTACACTTTGATCTATTACTATCATCATCGTGATCCTGATCGCTATTCCATTCCCGATTCCGATAGCGCTCTCCCTTTTGATTTCGAATCCGGTCTCGATCTCAGATCCGCTCTCAATTCTGATCTATTCTTATACAGATTCCGGTCACCATCTTGATTCTAATTTTGGCCCCAAGATCGATTCCGATCGCGCTCCCGCTTTCAATTCCGAAACTGGTTTGATTAAAGTAGATTCCTATTCTAATCTTGTTTTCGATGCCAGTCCCGTTCTCAATTATTATCTCTTCTTATTCAGATTCCGGTCACGATCTTGATTCTAATTTTGGTGCCACGATATATTTTCATTTTGGTCTTATTCTTGATTTAGAATCCTCAAAATTCAATCATTAACTCCATTATGATGTTTTCGCAGGACACGCATTGTATTGCGCATGCACATCGACGGACCTAACTGTCATTTTATTTATGGAATTTGTGACTTGGAAGCAGAATATTTTTATGCACGACTCTCACAGTTATTACGTTCTTTATTGCCATCCAAACGTCTATACATTTTTATTTTTGTCATCAAGCCATATCCTGTTCTCCCAATGGAGTGTGTTCTAATCGTCTCGCAGGAGCTGACCGTCGCAGCATCCGACCTCTCGCATCTGCCAGGAACTTCAAGGAATTTGAGAAGCCGATCTCGGGTCAGGGTCAAGTTTAGAGCCCTAGGACGCCTACGGGAAAGACTGGTCAGGCCCATTCTTCGTCCTAATCGCCCGCGAAACTTACTAGAATTATATACGTACAGCACATTCGTGGGTATATCGATTTTTTTCTTACATCTCCGTCGATTTCAAAGCGCTCTCTCCCTATTTCTACGAGGAAAAAGATACGGTGTTTCGTGAAAAATGCCCGAACACTGAAGGCGAGCATTAAGCGATTGACACGAGCTACCGAAGCGACTGTCGGCCGCGCCCGCAATAATTCACAATGAATGCCTGCTCGCACAGGCCCCGGCCGGATGGGAACGTCAAAGATTACCCGTCCAGAGAGAAGGTACAGTTCGAACATTTTGGATATAAATTGAAATTCGTTGTATTGTTGGTAATCTATAATTTTCCTATATCACGGTGATTCCACAGCGGAAGTGTCAAGGAGAAGTAAATGTAAATTTAAAAAATGGATAAATTTATATTATGAAAAAATATATTTTTTTCGTTATTTAAAAAAATGTTCTATATACGAGGATCGTCCATTAATTACGTCACACAATTTTCATGATTTTTGGAACCCCCCCTGTCCTTGTCATAAGTAGCCACAATCGTATCGACGCCCGCCCTCGACGTCATGTGCTTCGCAATTATAAAATTTAAACAACACTTCAAAAATGATATAGTATAAGTATATTTCTAAAAACCTTTTTTCATAACGTCAACAATAAGTCAAAAATTTTAAAGTTTTTGGTTAGAGCTGAAGTATAGTGTTTTGTAATATTTTGGACATATACATGTGAAAAGCTTTTGACAAAGCTCTTGACTCGTCCCCCCTTGTCACGTGACGCCACACTTTCTTGGCCCCCTTTCGTCCCGTTAACGTGTCACGGAATTTATGGATGCCCCCCCGATAACGTCATAATTTACTAATATACGCTCTTTCTGTCAATTGGCTATTTGAAACGAAATTTGAAAATAGTTGATTTTTATTGTTTATTACAGATAAATTCAACGTTCGTTGTGTAATTTTTGATTTATTAATCTTTCATTTAAATAATAAGTGCATATTAAAACTTAATATATGCATTGTAATTATTTGATTCAAGAATAGAACTAAATCTTTAATACTATTTTAATTGACGATGCTCTTTTTAAAAAGTATTGAGGTATAAATAATATAACACAATGCTGTAAATTATGGTTTAGTATTTCGTAATAATTGATTTCTTTTGTTTAATATTACTTGTTATTTTACGTGCTTGTGCATATGTGATATTAAATTTATAACATGTTTTGATATTCAAAAATATATCGTCTAGTTCTGCATTGAAAAAAATAATTTATGTTAAGAATCGCATTTTAATTTTATAACGTTTTTTATTTACAGAATATTACTATTGCTATAAAATTGTTTATGCATTAATTTCACGGCTCATTTTCACAAAACTGTCAGCATTACATTCTATTTGCCGACTGTCGTAAATGTATTTAAAAATATCACGTAAGATTTATAGTATTGCTTCGAAACGATTAACGGTTATAATACTTAATTTTTTTAATTTCATTGTGGAATGGGAGGTTATCATCATATTCAGTGTTAGGCATCAATCACCTCACTTTCACGACGTACAGCACCACAACCTTTTCGTTTCAGACTGAATGGCTTTAACTTTACGCCGTCCGCGTTGCCCTAGTACAAGTCGGGCTGCTCGTGGTCGTGGTCACTAACGCGACGGTCACTGGACGTCCAGCGCCTACGACCAGACGTGCTCACCGGGCACGGAGCGACTGATTCAATTTGAGTTCAGTTCGAAACTCATTTATCACTTTGCCCATTAAAGGAATCTAACCCAGTGTATTTTTCTGTAAGCTGTAGCGTTTATTCTGCGCTGTCACACTGTTTAGAAACTTACATTTCGATGATGATTGATAGTAATCTTGGTTGACATACAGCTAATGGTTTTCTTCGAGGAAAAAGCGAGTTATCATAATTTTCATATTACAATGTATATGAACCATAAAAACATTAAAAGTTAAGGACAGAGCTCGCCTTTATTGGATTGTAAATGGGTCTGTTTACTATTTGACTATCGCTGCATCGTCTGCTAATCTGCTTGTTTCCAATTTTATTTTATTAAATAGTGCATAGACACTATTAAACACTATTTTATATACCGCAAATGATAAAACATAAATTATAAACAATATAGGTGTAAGTAATATTCAAATCAATGTAGAAAAATTTCTTACTTTATCAATTTTTTTTGTTTAATCTTTGCGGTTTGACAAATATACCTATAAATTTTTGTGAGAGGTACACATTTAACGAGACTATTAAAAATACTTTAAAACGTAGATAGATTTTTAAAATAAAAAAAACGTGTGACACTCGGGGACTGTCACGGTAAAACTATTGCATAGCATTTTTTATAAACTGGTGCAATTTTAATTATTTATTTATTTATGCAGTATTTTTTTTTTCTTTGATATTAATTCAAGTTTTTCATCATTTTCTTCATTAATAAATGAACTTTGTTTATTCATATTTAAAACACTTTATACACAAATATTACGCGTATAGCTATTCACCAGCAACTGTTGTTCATAGGTACGCCTATATATACATATATACTTACATATATACTTACGGGGCACATGCGGTGAGTGTGGCATTATAAAGATAAGATAGATATCTATACACCTATATACTTTCTCACAAACAGCTGCTTACGTATTCGTCCGATTTCGGAGCAGCTCGTCTCAATCCGTGCGAGCTTCGTACAGTCGTACCATATACATACACGTTAAGCGAACGCTCGGCCGAGCTACATGGTAGGCGGAGTGGGAGGTGTTAGGTTTTATTTTCGTTACGGAATTTCTTGATTCGGTCGCCGCGCTCAAAGTCCGCGATAAAAGCTATGCAACAGCTTAAAAATCTTCATCAAACAAGATACGGCGAGCGGATACTTTTTCGTTACACAAAATGTAATATCTACGTGTCTGTTGTCTATGCCGGCCCGCGTACAGTGGGCATATCTCAAGGTTCGCCGATACAATATACTGATCGGTTTTTTATCGCTGCCAGGGGAGGGGGTGAGCGATGGCCGCTAGTTCCGTTACCGTTTTCAATTTCAATGCACTTTTTATACTTATTCCTTAGGACGGCGCTGTTTTATGAAATACACAACGAGGGGGCGTTAAATATAAAGATTTTTGTATTAGATGACCTTCTTGAAGTTTTGGTCAAAATGACGCTTTGTTTTATATATAATAATATATATATGTGTGTATGTGTGAGTGTGTGTGTATACATACATATATTTTTAAGTGGAACGCCGTATTTATTGGTTTCTGTTTATAATCGCCGAGTTATTTTATTTTATTTTTTATATTAAGCGGTAATTAATGAAAAAAAGGGTTATATAATTTTTTTTTAGTGTCAGATTAAGCAGACAAACCGCGAATAAGAATAAAGAACGAATATCACAAAAATGTGTACAAAAACCGTAAAATTATCACGCTAAAAAGTGAATAAAAAGTAAACGAGAGACAAATATAAAAGTGTTCCACAAAATATAGTAGGAAATGAAATTCCTTCTAATATTAATTATAATAATATAATGACAGTTTCTAAGCATTTTTATCGATACAACGATGTCATCTGATCTCTGAGCTAATTATTTAAATGGTTTGCTGCCGTGGAGAGCCTGTTGATTTAATTTTATTTGCATAATTCATTTGAGAGCATTAGTTCAAAATTGAGTGTAATTTTAGTAACTAATGACTTTTTATAATGAGTGTGAATATTCGACCAGATGTTTTTGGAGTTGGAGGCGAATGCGTCGCGAACAGTTATACGATGTAGATGCAAAAGGTTTATGCTAATTAAACAATAAAGTTTTAATTTTTTTGTTTTATACAATATACGAGCTCGCAATAATAGATATTTATTATTAGAACGAGAAAAAGAAATTAAACGAGTCAGTCAAACTCGTACATTAAAAAACACATTTTTAAATATCAAAAAGAAAACTAAATTAATAGTTTTTCATGGACTTATAAATATTAATACATATTTTTAAGTTGTTCTCAATCCTATGTAAGTTTACAAGTCATTTTATTCATATAATATTACACCTCATATATAATAATGTTGAAATCTTCATTATTATTGCTAATAAATTTATAGAATATGGAATTGTTCAACCATCAATAGGTTTATTTAATATCATCATGATTTATGATTGTCTGGATTTAAGTTTTATTTTTTCCGTAATACATTTCTATCAAAATTTATTCAGTACGAATCAATTCAGATGCGTAATCATTATAGACTTGCGCTTAATAAACTCACTTTGAAAAAATTGTTGAAATTACAAGACACCCGTTCTTTATTTGTCCTTTTAATTAATATTATGATTTTGTCTTGTTATTTAAAATTTATTTAAAAAAAAAAAAATTAACTTGTCAGTTTGTTTAAAAATGTCAAATTGTGTATGACATCTCTTTGTCTGGTTTATTTAATAAAAGATAATTAAATAAAACTGCGCTAAAGATATTAATTTCAATAAAAATAAACTAAGTTTGAAACATTAAATTGTATTATTTCTTCCAATTTCTCGAATATCCCTTTATATATCCACGTAAAACTTTATTTGCTTTACTTTAACTGACACGGACTCCAAAAACAACTAATTACATTAATTTACTAAATTTTTATCCATAATATCTTGACTCTAAATTAGAAAAATCTTTAAATATTAAAAATATGTACTAGATCTGTATTGAAAGTTCTGTTTAGTTTTTATTAATCTGAAGTCCTGAACGTTGGGTGGCAACGAAGTTTTCTTATTTAAAAAGTTTTTAAAAAAATTTTCTTGGCAGTGAAATTAAGTGGTAAGTTCATCATAAACACAAAAAAAAACCTCTGCAATCCTGCTGATTGGCTGAAACAAATTCAGAATCCTATGAACAATTCTCAGAGGCACAGTATCCATGCACCAATTCAGGAAAAATATCATCTACACCCACCGCACACCAGAATCCCTTAAACTCCACCCTGAAATGTCAGTCTAGATCTTGAGGTTTCTCTCCTGAAGACTCAAGGTTCACTCGACGTCATTGGCGTCGCAAGCGACACGGTTTGGTGACTTACTTCAAGCCAACCTCTCAACTTTATTAAGCAAATGTTAGGGTAAACTTATGGCGACCGAATCTCTTTCATTAATAGAGAATTCAAATTCAAAAACATAACAAAAGCTGTTATGTATTTGTGGTGATTTTCCCATAAATGTGACAAAATGATTATGCAGAATTTTTATAAGTTTTTGATCTTATATAAATTAAATAAAAATAAATTTTATTATAAGACCATTTTAGAGTTTCTATTTTATATTCTATTTTTACTTTATATGTAATAAAAGAAGTAAAAGATTTTTTTGTTGTAGAACTTATCGAAATATCCAATAAAAAATATAGATATTCAAATGACAACTATCCAACATACTGAGTGATAAAAATTCACAGCGCAAGCGCATCAATAGCAACACAGAAGTGACCTAAGGATATTAATTCTGTTCTCTTATCGTCAATTCTCACGGGTTTTGTATGTGATAAACATTATTTAATAATATTGGAAATGGTCTAGACGTGAAAGGGAAATATGAAAAATTTATATCTTAAAAAGATAGTTATAAGAAAGTCACATCACAAAATCTAAATGTAATAGAAAAAACTTCGAACAGGTCTCTACCTGTCTGTTTAACCTCTGTACCACTGAACCTCTGTTCAGTGCACTAAAACCTTCATATTCATGATGATAGGTTTTATGGAAGGGGGATTTCGTTGCAGACCGGTATTATTCTAATAGATTTTTGAAGGCGGCTTTCGTTTTTATTTCATTTTTTTGTAAAAAGAAATTTACTTTTATCTTTATTGCAATCATTTTCGGACTCGTAACTTCGCCACGTGGCCGTGGCACAGCTCAACGAAATGCCACCGCGACCCGTGAAATCCAGTGGCCATTCGTAGTTTCTTCATCAGTTCATCATCTGTTCCACATCACCAAATGATGCCTTCCGAGAGCGAATGCGTAAATTACGACAGAAAATAGCCGAATTGCTATAAATGTATTTATAAATTTCAGTCGATTCTTTACAGATCCCGTCATTAGATGTCGCTGGTGATGGAAACGGGAAGGTCAGCTTTTCAAATAAAATATATTTTATATATGTAGGTATATATATATATATATATATATATATATATATATATATATATATATATATATATATATATATATACATATATGACGGAGTTCTGAAGTAACAGTATCAAGAAATACAGTCGATTCGAGAATCTCCCTTTTTAGAAGTCGGTTAATAACACAGCATTTTGCACATGTTTTGTATAAAATGTCTATAATGGTTGAGGATCCGAATTAGAAACGACCTTCACCCATCTGTTTAATGAATGAAACGTATTTTATATAAATTTTAGAATGTAAAAAAAAATACATTGCTAGTGGATTGGTTAAAAAAATCCTGGACTATTAATTAAAAATTCAAAAACGATTTTTTTTTAAACATCCTGGCGTAACTATTGGTTTGGCATAACTATATAAACAGATAAGTCGATACTAGTAATTCACACGTATCTGTTTAATAAACTTGCAAAAAGCACTGCTTTGTGATTGCATTACACAAATTTAAACTAAAAAGTGCAATGTTTAAAAAAAAAGGGCGTTTTTGAATTTTTAATTAATCGTATTTCGGCGAGGAATTTTTTAGGCAACACACTCGCTATGCATTTTTTAACATACTGATTTTGATATAAAATACTTTTCATGCGTTAAACAGATGGGTGAAGGTCGCTTCTAATACGAATCCTAAACAATAACACAAGGAAAGCGTACGTTTGACTCTACATTAAAATATTCGTACATGAATTTTAAAGTAAATACAAAAAATACTGGACAGGTGAGAGTTAACTAACTCCATTAGTGTCCCATATTTTTTTTTTAAATAATTAAAAAAATGTTTAATTAACACATTTTATCTTACGTTGCCTAATAATAAACTAATTTAAATAAAAAAAATATTTTTCATTTACAACGCAATGGAACCAAGCTGCGGTAATCAACACATAATATGGTTTTTTTTTTTTTATTGTAATACACAAAGATGACAACTTTATTTTGTCTATGCATCAGAAATTATATTTTTTAATTTGGTTGACAAAATAAGAACCATAAAAATAGTAGGTAAATAAAATTAACGAGTATCTTAATAGAAAGAAATCTGAGGACATTTATTTACATATCCTGTTTTACGTATTAATAAAGTTTTAGTACAGTTTACAATGTAGAGAACAGTAACGGACACCACATGTAATAAAAGATTTAACTTAAATTATATATTTAAGTAATATGAAATAACGTGTGTATACATAGCTTAGTAGAAATACCTACATGTACATGTACAAAATACATATGTATAGATAGTTGCTTAGCTTTTGTACAAATCTGACGCAAGGCACATGCCTATCAGGGTCTAACATAGAATATCGATAACCTATGGATATGAAATTTCTAGCAATCTCTAGTACTTTTTCATAATAAAATTTTACTGTTGTTGCACTTAAGTAAACTTCAAAACCTTGTATTCAACCTACTTATTTACTATAAATTAGAAAGTGTTTATTTTTCCACTTGTTTGTGTAAGTTGTTCTAATATGCCTAATATGTAAAATATTAAACAAATATACTATTTTCTATACGAAATATCATCTCTTAGATGACAATTATTTTATGTCTTGATCTCCATATATCATGATCTCTTTATTACAATATAAGTCGTATATGAATTGTCTTAAATCACTCATCGAATATTTATGTACAATTGACAATCTGCTTATACTCGTCAAACCAAATAATTTAGCGTCATTTCTTTTATGTACTATTTCAATTTTTGGCAACCTTTTAAGTTTTATAATGATATCGCCTCCACAAGCGGAAATAATTAATTATATAAATTAATTTAATCATAAGTACATATACATAGGACTAATTAAGCTTCTGTTCTAAGTGATGTTAGGAAACTTAAGTGATGATATTCCGTTCAGAATAAATATGAGAATATTAGTTATCAGTAATTACAATTTCTATTATAATGAACAAAAAACTAGACTAGGAGGTTATCTCGAAAGAAAAATCAAAAGATAGCAGATATTGCGTAGTCTCATTCATATACAAAGAAAATAATTTTTTATTCCTATAGTTGTCAAATACTAAAACTCAAATGTGGAATTTTACCCATTATTACCATATACATATATCAAATACCTCAAGTAATGCAAATAAAAGAAAATTAAATTAAATAGCAAATACAAACAAAAAAAAAGGCAAAAACTAATCTTATGATTTGAATTTATTGTTACATGTATAAATTATTAACTAAGCCGTTATAATTAATTGATTATAACTCAATATTTACAAAAGTAATTGTAATAAATACTGACATTGATGTTAAGTCTAAGGTGAATTGTACATCGGATCATCGACCTTAGAGTCCACAAATTTATTGGCGAGGGACTTTTTGAAAGCTGATCAAGACAAACTACTCTGTAAAATATTCTCGTGAAGTAAATCGATTTTATTTCTTAGTTTCCTATCCAAAAACTAGTTATAACATAATTCATATCTCGGTCCAGGTGCTCGAGGTAGTAAACCATCGGCAATAATTTTATCTTTTTTATTTAAATTAATAAATATTATTTCTTCTTCAGTTAGCTCTTTATTTTCGGAAAATTCATCCGAACTCATTTTAAAATGTTTTATATTAATTAGTATTTATCAGATGTACATTAGTGATGTTTTTTTTTTTATTTTATTACACACTACTATACAGTTTTACACAAAACTATTTGTTTGCATACAATTGCCGCTAGGTTACTTATCAAGAAAGATAAGCACACGTGCGCTAAGAAAATTGGAGTGTGCGTATTAATTTACTAAAATATTTAACCGGTGGAGAAAAGCGTTTACCTCCTCGATATCGGGGTAAGAAAGCGAATTTTTGATCCCGGTGTGACATTTGTTTTTTCATATGATATAGGTAACTACAAATTAAAGGCTTTCAGAGTTTTTCCTTTACGTGTGCTGTGAGACCTTTCTTCTTGTCAAGTTTCTCGATTCTAGGTCAACGGGAAGTGCCCTATAGGTTTTGCGCTTGTGTTGAGTTAGAATTTGATTTTTTCGCAGCTCCAAGGTACTGCAGATCCGAGTATCCAATATTAATTTCAACTTGATGACTCCTTGACAGGCAGGCACACAGGCAGACCGACAACGGAATGATTCTATAAGGGCTTTTTTTTCCTTTTGAGGTATGGAACCCTAAAAACTTTTAATTAAGGGTTTGCTATTGTTGAACAGAAGTCGATATGGTGAATTTTGTAAGGGTACCTAGTTGAAATTTGTAAATCATTTTTTATTAAACTATTCCTTGTATTGTAATTACAAATAGCGTAATAAGTGTTCCCATTAACGAAACAATTTGGTATGGAAAGTAATCATATCAACTTTACAGCATTTGCTCGCATAATTCCTGTGATATAGAGACACACAGGCAGACGTCATAAGACATCCACACAACTGATACCTACCAATCGTGACTCACCACTAGTTTTACTAAGTAGTACAACGAAATTGGAGTCACTTAAAAGTAGCTGTCTTAAAAATATTTATTTCGGTGAAAGACTACGACGTTTTAAAAAAAAAATGTTAAAATCTTACACGAAAATAACAGTACACTCAATCTTCAAAAAAAAAAACAAACCACCAACTTGTTTCTTCGTTTTTTTTTGGTACAAGCTCATTTTCCCACATCGACAAAACCACATATTAACATAGATGCAACACATTATATTCGAATTTATATTTATTCTATACGGCATTATGCTAATTTTCCGGCTCCGTCCGGCCGAAATTGCGGTCAGCGAAGGCCGCGAGGCGACATTGAGTCTAGGGGCGACGACCTCCAAAGAAATTTAAAAGGAATTATAAAATTTTCACTTGTAATCTGTGTTAATTGATGGAGCGTCGGTCACATAAAAATATGTTTTACGGCGTGAATAAGTTATTATGTTGCCTATATGCTCGTAAAAGATATGCCATTTATTAGCGTGGCCGCGGGAATAGATATTCTTTTTTTTTTTATGGCAACAAAATATTATATATACATAAATACGACCGCACAAACGTGCACCCAGTAATAAATAAGATAATGCCATTATTTAATGTATCTCATTTCTAACCAGTTTAACTAATTAGAAAGTAGCGATTGGTATTTATAATAACGACGTAGTTCAGTTATAGCTAGATAGCTAAAATTTTATGAGATAATTCGGGTGTATTTATGCCACAGCACTGCTCATTAAAATAAGCATTCCCTAGGAAACTAGGAAAATCAGGAGGTGCAGTAAGTGCAACGCGTTAAACTCTGCTGCTCTGAAATGCCTGCGCATGATGCGTTGCGCGGGTTCAAGACTCCCCGACCCTTTCTCCTTCTCCTCCCCGTCCCTGTTCTACGCTATTGCGACCATTTCGTGACTAACTTCATAGCGGCAGTGTTTCGTGCGTTGTACTGTACTGGGTTATTTACTGACCATGCTCGGATCTACCACCCAAGTGGCAGAAAATTGCTACACAAAAACTGGAGAAAAAAATTAAACCGCTTAGCTCTATAAGTAACAGTACAAATACTGTGTAAACGTTGTTTCAGCTTTTGTAGGAGTAAATTAGGACCAAATTAGGCAACTTTTAGTTTTAATACGGCTGATTAACAGCTCTATGTTATTGATAGAAGCTGCTTCAGAGTTGATTAAATGTTGAATTAAAATTAATTGCAACAAATTGAATCGTAAAATATCTTTCTTGTACAGTTTTTACAACACTGAAAGTTTGACAAAGACCATTTAAAAGGATAATTAAATTGTTACTTATAATTTTATTATACTCAAAGAAACATGTCATCCGAACACCCGATGCAAAGTAACAGTTTAATGACAGGAAGAACATTAAACAATGGTGTCTAAGTTTATCAATCTTATTATATCAAATCGATTATGAACCTCAATATACTGTGAATATATTTGATTATTTACATCAATTTTTTCACGCGCCCCACAAATAATGAAATATACTTTAAAATGTACAGTATTTTCACATGACTATTAAACATTTCAGTACTATTATTTATTTGCGTGCTTGTTTTTGGTTAACATTTAATGTGTTTGTGAATGTTACACAATTTTAGAGTAAATTCAATAATATGAAATTCATTTACACGTTAATCGAAATATTTAAGACTACGCAAGAATTATTAGGTTGACAATGGCGTCATATCAATAAACAACATTACATGTATTGAACACTTAATTGCTATCTTGTTGTTTCATTTCCATCGTGAACCAGGAATAGTAACATAATCATAGTTACATAATCACGGTTGAATCTAAATAAAGTTTTTGTGTTGTTTAATTCAATCACAAATACAGACAATATTCCATAGTCATAAATAAAGTTTTTTTTTAGGTTAAGTAAGTACTGCCAGGGCAATATTTTTAAATATTTTATGAAAAACAGGCGAATATTTTCTATTTTAGCGATTGGTATTTAGATTTGTTATTCTTTCAACATTTAAATTATTTCAACACAGTAACACTGCACCAGGTTTCTAATGACTTAGTAAGTGGACCAATTAGACCGTCGTGCTAATATTCTCCATTTACCATAGTATTTTATATGAATTTTTCTAGCTGTACCTAAGATAGCCTTGTGTTGTCAGGTAAAATTTCAGGAAATCTTTGTTTCAAATTCGCCGCTAAGCGTTTCAACACTACATGAGGAATATTTCTTTAGACAGGCCATTCCCTAATTTTATCACGAAGATAAATTTATTCATAAATTTTGGAGGACTATGGTTTTAATATCTGCTTGAGTTTTCTGTTGTACAACTTTCTTGCTATGAAATTAGTTTCGAGTTTGAATCAAGTATTTGTTAGGAGAATACATACTGACTTTTAGTACCGTTATCTGACTTTTCATCATTCACATTATTGACACTTTATGCTTAATCGCTTTGTAATTAGTATTTGTACTAATAAAACCATTGAATTCTTTTAACAGTTCTTTTTAATTGCCCGAAATCTTTTTTTGATTTTCCACCATTTCATGATGATTAACAGTGCAAGTGACTATACACAGATAAAACAGTAAACTTATTAATAACTCGAACATCCTTCATATTTACAGTCACAGTATGTATAGTGTTGTAATAACTCAAAGGTTATAAACATATAGGCTGTTTTCTGTATTTTTGTGAGACTCTTAAATAGTAGCGTAATAAGTGAATTTTCTGCTAGCAAGAAATGGTTTAAACACTTACAAAGGGCTTTTGTATCACTTAAAACAGCATAGCAACCTATATAAAGGTTTCTATAAAGTTTGAATTTGGGTTATCCAGGTAATAGATCTAAATATAGCTTTAATTCAGCCGGTATCTATACAAAACACAAATAAAAATATATTTTACAGGCTTAGAAATTATTAAATTTGTTAATTGCTTATATACAGATAATGTCTCTCTGTATCGTATTACTACTGCCTTACTAAATTTCAAAGCCACAAACTGGTTTCTATCCAAGTTGTATTCTATCCTCTACAGTCACTGACTTTTGCAGACTATGTTATTTGGGCAATGAGGTTTTAACTTGAATCAAATTCTACCAAACGTCGTTTGTTACATACAGATAGCACGTTAAGCCGTCTGTTACGACCGTTAGCAGCCTCTGACACGCATTAGGCCAGCGTGGGGGACTTAATTGTCCGAGATCCTCAATCTGAAATGGAAAGATCGTGGGAGAGCATGCCTCAGCAGTGTGGTGAATGAAATATGATAATAACCAATGAAAAGGACCGCCATGGAAACCATAGATTTAGTAAAAGGTAGAGGAGCTGAAAGTTGAAGCAGTTACGGTGGAGAATGGTTTCGAAACGGATATATAATATAACGTTAAATCTTTCAAACAAAATTGCCATTAATGAGAAATGTAAATATTATACGATTAAAATATTAATAATTTATGATTAAAATGTTAATATTTTTATTTTTGGTGTCGTCGTCAGTCCATCGATTTATAGAAAAGTATTATTGATTAACTTGAGGATCGAAAAACAAAAAAAAAACATACCAAAAGACAGATGAAATATAGGAACTTTTCATTATAATTTGCAAAGGCTAAAATTTGTAGATGGTTATAGGCCATTTGTAATATAAAAAATGTTAAAATATGTTTGTATGGATATTCTTCATATATTGATGGCTGGACGGTTGTAATTAAATTATGCATAGAATTATATTATGTTCTCTAATAGGATATGAGATTAATATAATAAGATTACATTATATTATATGAATTACATTTTATGTAAAAAATATATAAATACCAGTAATAATGGTAATTATGCATTACATTGTCGTTTTGATGTCGGTTCCAGTACAAATCGTATTTTTTTATTACTACCATTAATTCCCAAGGGAGTACTAAGAAAGGTATGGAGACCATCATTGAAATCGACAGTGGGGCGGGACCGGAGCCGACAGCGGAACCAGAATCGACATCGAGAATATGACCGTGATCGCGATCAAAACTGACAGCAGAATCGGCCGACACTGAAGATGGAAGAATTCATTCTAATCTCTGTCGACGGAAGCGAAACCGGGGTTTGAGTAGTAAAAACAATCGCTAAATTTAAATTACACCCAGCGAAGCGGGCGGGCGACCGCTAGTATGTTAATACAAGTGTTTTTTTTTTCTTGTGTAAGTGTATTCGTATTACCTTATAAGTGCAATACGAAAACGCATCGCGGTTAAGAGGCGTGCAACAGGAAATACATCGATATTCTTGCAATGATATGTGGTAGGGCGGAACGGAGTGCGCTGGTATAGAAGGAGAACTGCATATAAGGTACAATCAAATATATGTAAGTATATTTCTGGAAGTCTATGTGCAGTGCTTCAAACATTCGGCGAATATTCGGTAATTTAAGTTTTCACATGTAAAAAGCCAGCCGTTGTAAAATCAGAAAGGTTATTTGGCGAAAATAGCAAACAAATAAAATTTACAGTGGTGACAATTTCATTTTGATGTCGACAAATATTACTGGGTGACACTTTTCTTCGTTTATTTGAGAAACAATTAACATAAAGACCATCACCTCATCAGTTATGTAAATTTAAAATTAAATATCAAATAAAACATTGATAAACACAAATATCCAAATTAGTTCTAATACACTTTCTTAGTGATATTAATTTTATAAGCATTTTTTGTGCGGTGCCAATACATTAAAGTACTAATCTCTTAGTTGTGTTTAAAACGTTTGTCTAAATATAGTTTCACATATTGGTCTAAACACATTCATTTAGGTTAATACATATAAAAAAAATATGTAAATGTAGCAGTAGTCGGTTAATATCCAATTTATTATTCATTTCTCGATAATTATTTCTCATATTAAACGTGTTTCGATCGAGGATAATTCGCTTATTTACTTAATTGATTTTAGGTTTTAACTGTAATCTTATTAGAATTTCATATTCATACACATTTTTCAAATTAATCTTTATCCTATTCAGATGATTTGAAAGAAAGTCGATTTCAAAAAGGCGTCCACTGAATTTCAGCGTCATGTTAGAAACTAGAAATGATAGAAAAGTATCCACAGAGAGTAGTCTTCTTTCGCCTAAAACCCGCAAAACTACGGTCCGGTAATTACGGAAATGGGTATGGATCGAGATTCGATGCAGAGATGAAAGATTTTTTTCCCGATTTTTTATTCGTGTTTCTTTCTTTCTGCTTTTTTCGTTCTTTTCGTTCACGTGCGCTGTGCGATGTGCAAGATTATTCGTTTTGATCTTTAGCATTCAAAGGATTAATTGTATGTTTTAATGGTGTCGTAATTGAATGGTACATTTGATTGAAAAATTATATTTGAAGTAAATGCGAAATTGCAGCTGAATTCTCTGTTGGTAAAATTAAAATGAGATATTTTTCAAATTGAAAACATTAGGTGAATATTTAAAGAAGCATTTGATTATAATCAATGATGTGAATATCAAAAGTTAAGGTACCATATGCACATACTATATTAATATACAATATTTAGAAAAATATAAATTTTGCGATAGTAAAAAAGCAGTTGAAAAATGATAAAAATAGGCATTCATTGAATTAAACGGGGAATATGAAAGTGGAGTTGGAAAAAATATATTATTATGACCAAAATTACTAGTCAAATTAAGATAACTTATTATTAAATTTATTTCAAGATTTGGTTAATTTGGTTGTGAAATTGTATAAATTATTCTTTAAGATTTCACTAATAAATTAACCTTAATTATCCTATATTAATGTATTTTTGCAATATTTTAATTCCTCGCCTAAAGACGAAATCAAAATAAATTATAATATACACATATACAATTGACTTGTATTGTTTGTGCCGTATGATATAACATTAAAAGTTCAATATAAATTGCATTCATGCATTGCAAATGCAATGCGCAAATGAAATGAAATGACACCATCAAATGTCGGAATGTGAATTTTCCAATTGTGAATGCGTTGTTTATTGTTTCTATTGTCCTTGTGATATTTTGTACAGCGCTCCTAACGGCCGTTTTATGTAATAGTGAGAGACGAAGACGTGTATAGTCATGAGTGTTACGGCTGAAATCGTAATAAAAACTAAGGCTTAAATCATAAAATACTTACAAGCTTTAGTTATCAAATCGACGACAGTTTCAAATGTTTAAATTCATTACATAAAGACGAAATCGTAATAAAATACAATATTGAGATATAAATTCTGTTCAGCTGTCATTACCTACAATATAAGTGCGACCAATAATCGTAAAAATTTATAAAAACTTAATATTCCGATTGTCCCCTATCTTTCCTTCCATGGACTAATATTAGGCCATAAATTTTGATAATCAAACAGCAGGATGGGCTGATTACAACGGCCGTTATTAAAATTTACACCATGATTGTTGCTAGACACAATTTCCTAAAGTCCACAACTTACTTATTGAACGTTCCCGGAAACATATCGATTTCAAATTATTATACTACTTAATTTACTCGGATTTGCTCATAATAAATAGAACTTTTGTTATTCACAATACATTTGTTTCGCAAGTACTCGGTACACACAACAATGTGTTTCATAAATAATTTATAAGCTTAAGCTTATTTTTTAGCCTGAAAGTCGATAAAGTGGACGACCAAACATCAAATATCCATTATTATAAAGCTATCAATACAACGAACTGGACTTTTGTAGACATGGGTAGGGCATTCGAGGGAGCAGTAGGAAAGCTGTGTCACAGATGACACAGCTTTGGTAACTTAGTACTTTCGTAACCGCATGCAGAATACAGAGGGAATTGTGCCACGTGGCTCAAAAATTTTATGTTTGTTGTCTATGGTTTTTCGTTATTAAAACTGCTGCACTGGCAATGAACAAACTGGGTGAGGTTATGGTAGTGTAAAAATAGTACGGGGAGAAGTGGGCATTTTGACCCACTGAACTCACCATGCAATTTGACCAATAAGCCATCGAATTATATCGAACGAAACCATTCGCTTAGTGACTTCTTCCCCACCGACGGCTGAACACCTTCAGTGGTAGGTTAAGGACATTGCCAGCTTTGATTACGTCTGCTGTTAGCACTCAAGAACGCGCTGGCTCCTCATTCTAGAATAATAACTTTTTGGTAGGGTATGCTCTGAATGTGGTGTGGTGTCAACCTGTCACAGCACAACGATATATAAAAATGTACAAATAATTCTCCTATTACATATTATAAAATGTGTATTGCACACTCAATTTTGAATCAGTCCTATTTTGATACGTCGATGATAAATTAATCATGATTGGTTTTTTGAAATATCGTTTTTCCATTTCATTAAATAATTCATTTAAACTCACATCAGCTTAAAGTTAAGTGATTAAGTACGATCAAAAATAATGTTTTGAAAATTAAACTATAAAGAAAACTTACCTCTTCCTAAGTCATTCCGAGGCATATAATTTTCATCAGTTTATTACTTTTTTCATTGTGACTCTTTACACCTGTAAAAAAAAAGAAAAAAATAACGAAATAACAATAATTGCTTGATTATTTTTTGATTACAATTTTTCGTATCTTTTTAAAAGTAGATAATTGTAAATTAACGATAAAATTAAACCTTATTTGTGTATTTTTTAATAATTTAGAAAATTTTCACCTGTTTTATTTCACCTATTTTAAAAGACTAATTCACTTGTCTTTTAAAATATCTGTTTATATAATATCTGTCTCATATCTAACCTGTTATTATGAAGTTGGAAGTAATGCTCAAATCACTCATCCGTCATTTTTTTTGTATGTAAACTGTACAATTTTGTTTAGTGTACAGACAAATTCATTGAATCAATGCGTGATTTAAAGACCTTTGAAATTCGGAACACGCCATCGTTTTGTGACATATGGCGTGACATAGATGAAAACATCCGAAAACTAGCCTTACTACTTTCGCCGAAAACAAAATTCTGGACCATGTATATTTTAAAATATAGAGACACCGAATAAATAAGTTTGATCTACGAGTAGACAAGATCGAGAACGGAATGGTGTTGCATACCGAAACCGATTAATATTCATCCAGCCAGATGATATAGAGATGATATCATCTGGGTCGGAACCGCTGCTCCGAGTAATGACATCCCACGAAATTCCTTTTCGTATTCTTCGCCTCTTGACTTTTACAATTTCCGATGATTACGTGTTTATTTAAAAAAAAAATATGTTTCATTAAACGGCCGTCGGAGGACCGAGCGCATTCGTCGCGGTCAAATCGGCAACTGGTTGTCGGTGTTTCAAAAGGGCAAAGTAAAAACAATGTGTAATTGGAGGCACAAAGAGGCCGCGCCGTACACAGATCGAGACGGTCGCGCTGGACCGATAACGCTTACGCCTGCGCGATGCACAGTCTGAGCGTTTCTGATCAGGTTTATTTAAAAATTAAAAAAAAGGTCAAGTTCCAGTCTAACTTGCGTTTTGATGATCACCCCGTGTTTGGTGGTGCCTATGAAAATACATATTATTGCAAACTGTTGAGCCCAACCTGTTAGACGTAAACATGAACGTGTCACGATTCTGAAAAACGCTGCGGATGCCGACTTCTGAAAACGGATACCTGAAAGTTCTACACCAAGCGATGAAAGCGAAGAACGAAAGAGTAGCGACAGCTCGAAGAAGAAATAATGACGAAAAGAATAATTTACCCTTACCGCGATATTTATTGGTATATATCAATGTATACAATATTGTAGTATCGTATATATTACCTATCCCGGTTCAAGTTTCTGACTAAATGTCGCCCGAATACTGGCCGGCTTCATACTCCCGTCACTCTATAATCCAGGCTACAACCCACACTTCCCTTATTTATTAAGCTCCCTCATGTATATCGGTCCTTGGCCTATTTAGACATCACAACTGGCCGAAGGTTGAGCGAATGATGATAGTGAACTGTAGTTCCTACTGCCGTATTTCTGTAAGACGTGTTACTAGTGTTAGGTTTTTGTTAGACGTATAACTAACATGATGTTCCTACGAATCGATTTACTAGTGTTGTACTGTTGTTTTTCGTGTTACGAATGTCATGACTTTTGCGATGTTGTTGCTAGTATCAATATATTTGATCGTGTTACAAGTGTCATATTCTTATAAATTATATTACTGGTTCTTCTGTCTTATTCTTGGAAGTAATAAAATTCATTTACACCATAAACCGAGAAAAGATTCAAATCGACCGCTGGCATTCTTACTCATTCTCTCGCTTATTCAGTTGGAGTGACATTGTGTTCGGGAGTTAATGCGTTATATAAGTTTTGTTTATGGTTACAGGTCATAATCTTCCGAGTGGCGAAATCCACCAAACCATAGAGTTTCATAGTTGTCGTGACAGTTCCCGCCAACAGTTTTTCGATTTTTACTTTTAGAAGTAGGTATTTGAGTAGAAAGGGTAGGTATTTGAGTTATTTACGATTTTGAACGGTTATGTAATTATTTATATACAACGTTAATAATTAATTATTGTTCTATTGTACAGTTAATATTACGGGTTGATGGCTTCCTATGTCGTTGTAAGTTTTTTTAGATCTTTCTCAATGTTTGGATTTCTTTCAGGATGTTTTTCTGTACCGTACAAAATAATTAACGTTTATTGACAGGCCACATTAGTTACAGAATGTCTAACTGGATCAGGTCTGGAATCAACTTGCGTTTCAGGCGGACTTGTTAGCCACTAAGCTAATATATCTATTATTAGATCTTTCCATTAATGTTTGCCTTATATATTTTTGATAGATTTAGACACGAATCCTCAATGAGATTCGTATGAATTACAACCTAAACTAAATTAACTTAATCTTTTTAGCTAAACTCGTTTTGAAATGTCTATTGAAATAGTTGTATTTTAATACTTTTCAAAGTATTTAGGATTTTGAAAAATAAGTAAAAAGTTCTAAGCTTGTACAATATTTTACTTTACCGTGAAATAATTCAGTGGCTTATTATTAAGTACAACACATTCGTTTGTATTTCTATCGATTATAAAAAATAAATGCAAACGGACGGTTTATTATTTTCAGAACGCACAAGACACAACCAATAATGTAACGAGATAAAACACTTAATAAGTTATCACTGTGTAATTTTTACAATACATTTTCTGAGTTATCACTTTACGTAAGTACATATCAAAAATTCTTATTTCCTTACACGCTTAAATACATAACTTTTTAGTTACGTAATACGTCGTAAAAATTGGTAATGATTATAAGATCGATGTTTCAAATTGAACATCCCGTATGCGCAGGAGCATCGCAATCCAAGTGTCCCACGTCAAAGGAAACTCGCCGATTATTATCTGTGTGCGCTTCGAGTAATATGTCCATACTTAAACAGACAAGAATAATGGTCTCTTATTATGTGTTCACACAAAACATAAATGATAAGTAATAACATTTATGAATCTACACAATTGTTCAAATAAAGTTATATCTATGAATAGTTAATGTATTTTTGAAAAAACTAACTAAAATTTGAAGAATTACGTATGAATAAGTAAATTTTTCGATAATTTTACATATTTGATATCATCTTTTGAAATGTCTTTAAGGTTTTTAACTCAGTTTTCAGAAATTTTCGAGAACCACTTACCAGAATTTCAGTCGGTTATAAATAAATTGTCATCTGACCATTGTGGACAGTTGGTTACGTTTGAAATTAATTATAAAAAAAATACGAAACATGAGATTAAAATTGTGCCTGCGAACACCGGTTTTTTCGAGCAGTTTGGAAATAACGTACTAAAAAAATTGTATAACTTGTTATACTGTAAGGACCCTAATAATTATATGGTTCACTGTTAACTATATATAACCAGGTCTGAGTGCAGTAGTGATTTTAAATCAAAAAATATTCATGTAGTGATTGGGCGACAGTGGACATTCATAATAGCAGGCGTAGATTGTACGTACTTTATGAGGAAAAGTCGTATAACAATTCGGTTAACTTTATCGATTATATAAGAAATTATTTCAAGGTTAGGTTATTACAGCAAAATTTATGTTTATCAGCAAAAATATAAAAAAAAGCACCGACTCGATAAAAACCACTTCGAATATAATCAATAGTGAAACTGGAAAACACACACCATCATACAGAATTTCAACTGAAAATTGATGATAAAATTTTAAACAAAGATAAAGAAGTCGCTTTTGCTTTTGAAAAATTCTTTCCTAGCATTCCAGTTTCAACTACACAATCTCTAAAATCATCGCCCACTATCGCTGAATCTCTGTTGAAGCGAAACGTTGATACTTGTGACATTATGTTTGAATTTACTCATGTCAATTACAATGACGTTATTAAATCATTAAAATGTATAAAAATGAAAAAAAAAACTGCTGATCTTGATGGCCTTTCTATAAAAATAATAGATTCAATAATAATCTGCTTTGCTCTATATTTACTAGTGATTTTTAATGTTTGCGTTGATTGTGGTGTGTTTCCTTATTTAATGAAGCAAAGTGAAGTTATTCCATTATTTAAACCTGGTAGTCTGTCTAACCCTTCTAACTTTAGACCGATATCAATACTACCGACACTCACTACAATTTTTGAAAAGCTTATTTTAATTAATTATTGCGGAATTTTTATAATAAAAATTTATTATCCTTAAAAAAAAAATTCGGATTCACAAAGGGTCGGTCAACAACAAAAGTCGGTGTTGAGTTTATTCATTTTGATGTCTGGGAGAATTCACGGGACGCGATCGGTGTCTTTTGTGATTCATCCAATACTTTTAATTGCGTACATCATGACACATTGATCAGGAAACTACGGTATTATGGTGCCACGGGTAGAACACTTGCACGTCTAGAGTCTTATTTAAGAGGTAGAATTCAAAGAATTGATGTTAATGGTGAAAGATCGTCGAGATCTACAGTAAATATGGGTGTGCCGCAGGGTACAGTTCTTGGACCATTTTTATTCCTAGTTTACATTAATCATCTATTACATCTTGTTAAAGATGGGCATGGGATTGTACTGTTCGCTGATAATACTTCTTTACTTTTTGATATTAATAGGCAACAACCAGCTTATGACGAAGTAAACAGCACCATCTCTAAAATTGGTGTTGTTTAATATTAATGATTAAATCTAAATCTAAAGTTGTTTAATATTAATGATCTTTATCCCAATGAGAGGAAAACAAAACTTGTTGAATTTTGCTTGACTAGAGTGCTAAACCGGTCGACGCAAACATAATGGTAAAAACGAGATACTAGATATTGTGACACGACCTTGTTCCTTAATCTCACTTTAGATGCTAAATTGCGTTGGAGTTCTAAAATTACCAGATTGGCAAAAAGGCTTAGTTCTGCAGTATATGCAGAGAAAAGAATTCGACGACTTACAGATAAAAGCACCGCGAGACTAATTTATTTCAGTTTTTCTCATGACATATGAAATTTTGTTATGGGTTCATACTGCCAATGTTAAAACAATTTTCGTGCTGCAGAAGCGAGTTATTCGTACTGTTTATGATTTGAAACTAATGGTATCTCTCAGAAAAAATTTAAGGAAATTAATATTTAAACTTTAGCATTACAATACATATATGAAAACCTGGTATATTTCAAGAGACATATAGAATCGTTCCAAAAAAGAAGCGACGTCCCTAACATTAATACTAGACTTAAGAACGATCTTGCTGCTCAAAATAAAACCCATTTAAGCAAAGTTAATAAAACATTTATGGGGCAATGTGTGCGCTTTTATAATAACATCCTAGCTGAAATTCAAAATTTTCCATTTTATGAGTTTAAACGTTTCGTTAAAAGAAAGTTATATGGCAAGGGTTAATATAACGTGTCTGAATATGTTAATGAAAAAAACGCATGGGATTGAACCGTTCAGCTATCAGGTTGTTTCATGTTATTACTAAGTGTCGTATTAAATTATTAACTATTCAATATTTTGTATCGATGAGTAGAAAAGAGTAAACCTCGAGTTTCTTACCTATTCTTCTTATGGTGAATCAGCATTTGGAATGGGTGGTAAATTGGTAATTTTAATGTCGAAAACAGTTGCTTATGATGCATTTCAAGTGTAATTTCTATTACCTACGAAATAAAGATATTTTTGATTTCATTTCATTTGAAGCAATCAAGAATAAACGAGACAAATATAATTTGGATAACGACCTTTTTGACGAAAACTGAGAAATTTAAATTACTGTATTTACTTAAGATATGTATGAATCAAAATTGAAAATGTACTACATTATATAATTTATATTAATAATTAATGCATTTCATCTTAAATCGATTTACGTTAAGAAAACAACATGACTGAGATTGCTTTTTAATCACAGTCATAGTGATTGCTTAATAATGTTTCTATTCATTTGGTATGACATGTTTTTATTTATTTTTACTCCACATAGTAAATCTCTTGCTTCACTGACATTCATCAATCGTTTCATGCAAGCTCGTCGGTTTCGGGAGCTTAAAAGTTTGCCCTACATGAATACGCCACCAATTTTGTCGGCTTAAAATTTTCTATGGCGATCCCTACCAATCTTTCCACCACACACGTCCGCTCGTCTTTGCTTTGTCTGTCTACTTTTGTTCATCTCTTCTTCATCTTCATCTTATTTCAAACCACATTATTCTCTGATATAATTATTTTTATATGTAATTTTCAAAGACTCTCCACACACACCACGCAGGGAAAGAATTTCCAATGCATTGATTCTAATTTAATTTTTTTTTGTTGCACCAAATTTTTACTACCGTACATAAGCGTAGCATCTAGAAATCTAATATGAATAGCAAAACGCTATTGTCTTGAGACACTTTTACTATACATAATAGCAAGCAACGCCCCATTCACTTTATTTTTTGAGTCCACTCTCTTTTCAATATATCTGTCTACCCAAGTCTATCAGGCTACCCAAGTATACAAACCCTTTGGCTTGTTAACTCTCTCACCTATTCATATATCGTATTCGTTGTGCTTTCGCCTATTTCAAGCACCATGACCTTAGTCTTTCTAAGATTTACTTTCAATTTTTGTATTGTATGTATTTTGTGTATATAACGCAAAAAAAGAATTAAAATTTTCCTATGCACATATATTTAATTACATCGATATGATAGTTCTCTTAATTATTGCCACTTATTTTTAACAATATAGAATGTACAATTTTACTCACTTATGTCAATATAACAATTTTGGTATTGAAACTTAAATTTAAATTTTCACTTTGTAAGTACATCTATTTACTTTTGAACGAGTGTAGCACTGGAGTGAAAACAATTTTCAATATTCAACTGTCTGTAACATATTTTGATGTTATATGCTGTTCTAAAAGACATTGTTGTCAATTTTTGTAACGCCACTCCGCCGATACTAGGTATGTCATCCGGACCGAAATCTCAATGTGTCCTTTAAGGCAAGTATACAGGTAAATGCTTGACACTGTTAAATTAAAAATCAAATCAGCCAATTTCACTCTGGTCAGGGATCGAAGCCTGTCAACTCAGTCTGCGTAACCGAGTCGTGGTCGATATCGTTTGCTTTTCAATAACACACACCTAAAATGATCGATGGATCAAACTGGACGAGCGCGATCGGAAGCGATCTAACAAAGTCTTGGATCAATCGATCGATCTACTTCGGTTAGTCTAATTACTTAACAGCCAAATTAACTCACCTATTAAACGACTTCACAGTCTTAATGAGTACGTATCTAAGTGTAATTTTAAATGGAAATCAAATTGAATTATAGAAGAATAGTCAGTTACTTTTTTCCGACAATAGGACCGAGGACACCTGCCCGATTGGCCGGTGAACTCGTTCGCTTAAGGCAGCTTATCTCTGCCGGGATGTTCCCACACCTTGCCTTGAGAACGTAACTGCGGTACTACATATTTTGATAGACTAATAAAATAATCGTTCCCTGTAAATATTAATTTCATTATGTAAAAACAGCACAGCAAAGACAGACGAACTGCATTACATTTTTTTTTAATATCGGTTCCAATGTTGGCAAAATTTAAACGATTTCATAATTTCAATTAACGGTCACTAAATTTATACTCTTGATACGTATTCTAGATTCGTAAAAGTTAGAATGTCTGTCGGTAGACGTGCTGGATGGGGCGATGGGCGGCGTGGGCAGTCGCTGTACCCAGTCGCTGCTCCCAGTATCTGTGTTGCTTTCATTCATGAACCTCCTAAATATTCTCGTGTTCCAGTCATAAGATCTTAAAATTCGATGGATAATCTGACACTCTGTTAATACATCCGTTTTGGATATCTTGAAAAGGACAAAGGTGAAGTGGACTTATTTTTATTTTTAAATCATGTGATTCAATAATTTGAAAATACATAATACTAGCTGTCCCGCCCGCTTCGCTGGATAATTTTTATTTATAAATAAAATGACGAAGGATTTACGGAATTCGAAAAATGAGTAGCCTAGAACCATCTACAAATCATTCCGCGTCGAATAGTCCCAGTCCCATGTCTATACGTTTAGTAGTTTTTACGTGACTGGCGAACAAAGACAACCTATTTTCATTATATATGCATAGATTCAAACACGCCACCAACAAAAATATTAATAATTCCGATGAAATAAAAAAAAAGGAATCATTTATGATGCTTTAACTGTACTAATACAAGTTTTAATGTCATTGCTTGGTATATTGTGTTTTAAAAAATATAATTTGAGTTTTTGCTTGTTTATTCAAACTGAAAAAGTTTAAAAATAATACATATCTATTATCACAATTAATACAATAGGCATTTCCTTGCTGTCACCACGACTTCATGAGCCCAGAGTTAATGTTTTTGTTATAGAGAGAATGATGAGTAATGTAGCAGTTGAAATAATAAGTTAGGTATTTATAAATAGCTGTATATAAATGTAGTAGTTACATGTAGTGTAAGCACATTTGTTTTCTGCAAATGTGCTTACACTGTATAAATGCATGTTTTATTTTTATGGGAACCCCAATTGAAAGGAAGTTAATTGCGCTATGTATTACATATTAAATAACAGGCATAATGAAATAATAGAATGTTTGAAAGTAATTAAATTAAATTAAATATAATATTTAATACACCAATATATTATTAAGTTCTTTAGTCTGCATAATTATGTAATTTTCAAATCGATGAAAGATGTCATTTTTATATATATAAATGATGAATTTATTGAAAGTTTAAAACTGAATGCTCTCCAAAACCGAAAAAGTCAGAGTTTCGATTAATATTTTGGGAAAAATATTCGTTTATTCAAAATTAGTTATAAAAGTGAATTATAAATTATATTATAAAATGACAGAGAAAGAGTCTCATGGGGGGCATAACGCTTTTTAGGTATATTAGACTTTCTATCTGTTAACTCGTATCGCAAGCCGTATTAAGTAATTTTGTTCCAATAAAATGTGCAGCATACAATTATTTTCATTTTTTTTTCAATAAGTCCAAGTTTTGTTGATAAACCCAAGGTTTTTCTACTCTGTCTACTTATAACGAAACATTGTTGTCGGTGGAAACGAAAAAAAACATATTTTATTTTAATTAAAGCAGATCGAGTTTTTTTTCCCCCGTAAGGTTCTAGTTATCTCCGTATAGAAACGCACGAAAAACGCGTTTACGGATTTAACTGTGAAGATATAACACCGAGTAACTTTTCTCATATTTTACGATATCTTTTCTCGATGACGCGTCGCGTTACGTTCTCCGGCAGCCTCAGGGCGGCGAACAACAAAGCGATTGTTCGCTCGCGGATGACATCCACATTACTCTCAATTGCTTTCATTAAAAGCGACCGCTAAAGGCTTTGATTTTTTTACCGGCGCGGCCTCGTCCGTCCGCGGCTCCGCGCCGATGATGCTAACTATACACCCCCCCGTCTCTTTTTGTTCATACGTTTTATAGATGAAAGGATAATTAAATTAATGCACTTGTTAGCGTACACCAACTATGGTTTGAGGCTGGTTGTATTTTAAAGTAAATGAATTAGTGATTATAATAGTTAACTGTATTCGTCCATCGTTAGAAAAGGATTAAAATATTTTTGTTTAGAAAAAAAAAGGTTCATTCGCACTAGCAATATCTGCGATTATATTTATACCTCTTAAAATTATTATCGAAGGTGCCAATATCTTGGATTATACTTTTTGACGTGATAACGTCTTATAAATCGACGAACACCGGCTGCACGTACGAAAAAGCATGACTCATTGTCGCGTTCTGCCTAAGCCGAGCGTGCGAGCGAGAGCGCAGAACAATAGAGAGGCACGATCGGCCTAAGCGTTCGGCTTGTGACGCATCTATCTCTTTACTGTATAATTTCAATAGAAAAATATTTAAATTACGAGTGCAAATAAATGTTAATTTATCGAAAACATTGTGATTTTGAATTAACTGCTCCTTTGTATTATACAAAATAATGATAATTTAGTGATAATAATTCAATTCAATTCATGAAATAATGCAATTTTTCATCAATATTTTCTTATGACATTATCACGCAAAATTATCATCCGTAAACTGATTTTATAGCAACCATTTTTTTTCTGTAATACTGTAATGTTACTATAATTACTAGTTACGAACAAAACATCTAATGTGTTCATAAAATCGCTAAAATATTTCCGACATTTTGTTGTGTGCGGTTCGTGAACATTAGTATCGAATACTGTTCATAGCTTCTATGTTACTCTATGTTTACGGTCCCAAAGCTGACGCTGGGAGCGACGCACAGAAGCGCCGGACAGACAAAAAACAACATAAACGAGAACGTTCCATTACGTCCCCTCGTGATGAAACTTTCAAAAATCTATTTCCGACAGGGGGCGCTTGCGGAAGCTCGTCCGATACCGTTTGCTGTCCTACGCTTGTTTCGCTGTACGGACTTTTGTCCGTCCAAGAGCTACTGCCGTTATCTGAAAACGTATCTGTTGTTTGAAAAACATCCTAAATAGCCTGAAAAGTTACTAATGCTTATTATTATGTTGTATACTGATTATGTATATAAATGGGAAGTGTGACGTTATATTTCACAGCCTCCATTCCAACGGGAAAGCCTTAAAAGATCTTACACCCTAAATATGAATTAAGATTGTAGGAGGGTATCCTCACATATTGGAGCGAGGAAAATGTAACTTAGAGGTTATAAGATGTAGGTATAAATATAGAAATCGTACAAGTAGGTATTTTTATAAACAATGACGAACAGATAATGTAAAAAATAAGCTAACTGTACCTAATAAAGACTGATATACTGAAAGTACTTTTCTATTTCAATTATCGTTTTGTCCTCATAACAAAGGAAATATTCATTAGAAAATCATCACACCTTTATAATTATCCTAGGATCAACAAGTGATGACAGCTCTCAATATATCCCAGCCTACACACAAAGAACATGTAACTTGGAAGTAACCTTGTAAATATTTTTTTACCAAAAAAATCGTTTAATTAAATTTTCTATCTTAACGTGGTATGAGGTGTGCCTTGTTTCATGCCGCGTGTTACTAAAATTTTTAACACGTAAGTTCGAGTGTCAAATTTTGACAATTCCCATATTTGTCATCGTTTGTTAAGTTTGCAATTTTTTTTTAGAAAATAAAATGTTTGACTACAATCCAATGACTAATATTTGTTATAAATCGGGGTGAAATGTCGACTTGTACAAATTTAGTGTTTTACCTTAAATATTCAAATTTCATTTCCAGAAAGCTTTCATTCGATTCATAGACATCCTATAATTATTTACCAAGCTAACAAGTTTCAAAATAAAAATCCGGTAATATTCATAAAATAATGATAAATAATATCCTATAAATTAAATTCATATATATATGCGTTTCATATTAAAACACACACATCAAGTTTTTGACTGACCTGCAGTTTATTAAATATGGATGTATAAATAACGTCAGGAATACAGCTCGTCACACAATTTATAGAACAGCTTCCATCTCTGTCTAACATGTGATTGCACTGATCTGATTCCGTAAAACTGTCAGAGTTATATAATAGACGGTCACGTAATCATTATACTAGTCACAGGTGTATTTGTTTAAATAATGACTGTATTAATAAAAAATTCATGATGCGTCCGAATGAGGCTCGCAAAAAATCGTTGTTTCATAAACACGTGATATTTTGGTTAATTAGTCGCGGCTATCGTTCTAACGGGCCGAGTGGAGTCGTAGACATTTCTAGTATTCTAATTTAAGAATAAAATATCTTTATTTCATAAGCTATAACACAACATTTTAAATACGTCACAATACTTCAGGGGGCGATCCATAAATTATAACGTAGGGGATTGATAAAGTGTGACGTCGCGTGATACGGAGCGACGACTCATAAGCTTCGTGACATGTATGAATGTACAATATTAAAAGTCTAAATTTCAATTCTTTGTGCAGTCTATATTACCTGTGCCAATCGCGTGGACAACTCCAAAAATCATGAAATTCTTGTGACGTATTTCACGGGTGGCTCTTAATGATCAGACAACATCAATCATCATTATGACTAGTAACTTGTCAAGTCAGGAGTATACATTGTCACATAAAGCTCCGTGCCAACAATTCTGTTTTGCGAGGAAAAGGCAGCGGTTATCTTTGATGTCTTAGAGTTCGTTGTTCTTTGATTTTATTATTGATTACATATTACACTGTGACACGTAATCGGGTAACATAATTAATATAACAAACAAAGTATTTGCAATACAAGAACAAGCCAAATCAAAACGATTCCAAATGATGCGTATATAAACGTTCGGAACAGATATCAAATCATTTCTCGTCTTATACGACGCCGTGTTGTAAATAAACGAAAAACATCGACTCTTAGCGGACAGATATTGCATTGATAAACCGACAGTTAATCGAATTTCGATTTTATGCAACACAAATAATCGATTTCCGATTCGGAAATTATACACAAACCGTGAACGAGAAATCAATATCCATATATTTCACGGCTAGTCTCTTATCTCGCGCCACTTAAGCGCAATAACATTGTCCAACGGGTGACCCCGGGGTCGCATTACCATATCGTGTTTCATAAGACGACAAGCGCCATCCCTCATGTGGGCCATAACAATTTCTTATACTAATTTGTACGGTAACAGTTCGGCGCGGACTATTTAATTAGCGGGCCCCCCTATCGACGGTACTGATTGCTTGGAGGCTCCCTACCATGAGCGCCATCATTTTTAGGGTTCCGTCGCGGACGGTTCACGTTTCGCTTGCCGATGGAATCATCGGTAAAGGTAATGGAGCACTCGTTTTGTTTGTATACGTGGGCTCTAAAAGGGCTTTTGAATCTGTAGTAACGGAATAAACTTTCAAAAATCAATTAAATTTTGGAATTGCAGTTGACATCATAGAAGAGGCTTATTTTTTTTTTCTTTCGTAATAGGCAATTTTACATAATTTGCTACAATGAAATGTGAAACTTTTCTCTGGGATAGATATAGAGAAATCCTGATAGTTATGTCTTAAATATTAATAGTTTAAACTCTCCTAATCCGACCATAATATCTGAAACTTGATTGAAAACTTGAATTATATTTGAATTAAACTTTGAATGGAATTACTTTCGTACAAAGGTTATCTATGTCTCAGAAGATCTCCTATATATGTAACTTTGTCCAAAATATCGGTATGGAAACACGACCTAAAACCGACCTGGCATTTGTATATTATTTCTTTAAAAAAAAAGACATTTTTTTTTTTTTTGTAGAGTATTGAGTAATGAAAATGTTTTGGCTTTCAAAACTGCTATACAAACTCCATTAATTTTAACAATCTTCTCCTTTTGGCTAATATTAAAACAATTAGTTCTTGAGGGCTAGTGAGAAATTAATTGTGTTAACCCGACCATGTTGAAATGAATAGGAAGACTATGTATAGATTAACTTACATATTTTTGAAAATATTCACTTTTTATCTCAAAACGTTTCCACTAATCGACCCCCCCTATAACACAGAGACATCGTTGGATTCTTGTCTATCATATGTTAATAAATAGTAATTTCATCGTTATTTTAAATAGAATTAACTGAATGAACCAACCGACAGGTAAAGTATATATGAAACTTCGTCGTGTGTTCGTGAATATGTTCGAAAGATATAGCAGTTAAAAAATTAATAAAAAAAAAGACTTTCTGTACGCGTATAAATTTTTGAACTCGAAGAGCTCAAAGCGTATTAGAATTATATTTTTGAGCTCGAAGAACTTGAAAAATCACTAAAGTCAATCTATTGAACCCAATGAATCAATAATTTATTGCTATATTATTTATAAACTCTTTAAGTTTAAAAGTAGTAAGAAGTTGCAGTGATGGCCTGCAAGGTCAAGCGTTTTTCAAATTTTTGAATTGGAAAATATTTGTAACTCAAGGGGCTTAAAAATATATCGATAAATATCACAGCGAAAAGTTTTAGGAGTAGCTTACAGGTGAACCATTTTACAGATTTTCTTCTTTTGAGACACGTTATTTCGTAATATTTTTTACTTAGAAAAAGTTTTCCTATCACGTATATACCGCACCTTTCATAAATAAGATGAAAAAGTTATTTTATTTACCGAGAAGCAATATTTCATAATAAAAAAAAATCCGATTAGGTGCTCAAAATGTCAAAAAATATAACTCGTTTTAATTCTCATGTTCTTCTATACTATACAATTTACGTTTTGTATGAAATATTTCTGATTTCTTTCAAATATTTGAGTTATGTAAGCTTTATTAAGCTTGTGTGCACAAGTTTTTTTAACAATAATAACTTTCTATAATATGATTAATTGATGCTCCACTCCATGAAAGTTGAAAATTAATATCTCACTTTATCCACATAACTAATATTTAAAATGAAAATTTTCTTTAAAAATCATATTTTTTTTAAATTTTCCATTAAACTTTTCCAATAGATTGTGACATATTGCAACTGTTTATATGAAATGGCGTTAAGACAGGTGTCTCATTAAAAATATAATAACAACGTCATCCGTCACATTTATTTAGAATTTATATTCCCAGCGTCTATATACAGTGATACAGAACCTTCAGTCCGTAAGTACTATTAGCACTTGACCGTTTTCCTCACGACGTCCGGTAATTTGTTGGGTTTCTCGCGTTTGGACATGCCTCGTCGACGGGAGGTCAAAATTATTTTTAATGAATCCATAGTATGGGGCAATAATTGAAGCTCACGATAAAAGACGTTAACAAAGATATTATGCGTGGAATCACTAGTCTAGTTTTAAAGTGGAACCCTGCCTCAGTTACATGGTCACGTGTAAAAAATAGACAGCTCGAATCGCAGATTGAAATTTTTGAAAGTCTATAAAAAAAATGGCAAATAAAAAAAATCGAAGCATTGATAAGAAAATGAGATAAATAGTTAAAATTTCTAAAATTAAAATTATGTGCGCATGTATCAAAAATTAATACCCAGATTCAATATGTGAATCTATTTTTTTTTTTCATAATAAACTGTCACGTTACTAAAACACTGCTATGTATTCTCTTTGAACTTTAATATTATTTGTATAAAAATGTAAATAGGGAAAGATATATAAAATGTCATTTAACTTTTTAAACTTATTTTAGTGTCAATTTATGTATGTTCTAATAATTTCAGTATGATTTTCGAAATACATATATTAAAAATTATTTTACGAGATGGCCATTAAATTAATTATGGCCGATATTAAGTACATAATAATCTTTAACTAATCACAAATCATCCAAGATTTTATTTGTTTTATGTATAATCTTTATGGCGAAACTTGGTGGTCTACTTTGTTTGATGCTTCTTTTGTGCACTTAAATTTGCCTTTTATGGAATATTTTATTACATTATTAGGCTTCATTAAACGTTAACGCTGTGATATAAGCAGACATTAGAGCTTATTAATTAACAAAGCTTTTACGTCATATTTGAGTCATCAACTACCCTTTAAATAACTTTCAAAGCATTTTTTCTCTGTCTAGTTAAGAGAGCGCATAGAGAGAAATAAGCTTAAAGTACCAACTACTGTGTTTTGTTAATATTTTTCGTTTCATATAACTGTTTTCAAAAAAATGTTTTTTGTTTTACCGTAAGACAATTAACAATTTTTCTGTTTCAAAGTAAGTTATTACTTACTTTGAAACAGAAAAGTTACACAAAGATCGTATCATGTGGAAATCGGTGGATTCTGACCTACTCTTCTGAGCAAATAGACGTAATTTATAAATAAAATGTACAACATTATCATCATTAAAAAAGACGCAAGTTGCTTTAATTATTTGACTAGACCCTTTTCTAACATTTTAACAATTTGATCTGGACAAAATTTTCGAGGGTGACTCTCGCCAAAATCTTCCATCACTTCTACCACTCTGTAAATCTGTTTTAGTAGTATATGTTCATTCATTCTTTTCATAAGATCAAAGCACCGCAGCCTATCATTCCAATCTTTGTTCATCACACCATCTGTCAAACTACATCGTTGTCTGACATGTCTATTTCTATATCTGTCTTTCCAAGACACCTACACATATTACCCAAGAACCGCATCTCCTACCGCAGTGATTTTTTAGAACGAATTTTCTCTACCATACATAAGCGTAAGGACTGGGACTCCATCATGGGCAGGCAAACCGGCTTGTCGTGAGACACTTTTTTCTATTTATAACAAGCTAGGCCCCATTCACTTTATATCCCACATTTACTTTATTTTGAATATTGCTTCGGTGTTTACCGTCATCTATAAACAAACTACACAATAAAACAAACTCTTTCCTTTATTCGACTCTATAACCTTCTGTATTTCATTCAGCCGTGCTATCGCTTTTTACAAACACCATAACATTAATCTTAATCACTTTCATACCACAGAATGATTTATTTGCATATAGACATGTTTCTATAATATACTATTTCTGTGTCCATAATGCCTTATCACTAGATAATGAAGATTCAATGGCGTAACAAGTCACAGTATTTTAAAACTACATCTTGTAGAGCTGCACATTGTATACCTACAATCAGAATAAAACTCGTCTTAATAATTTGATTACAGCGATTTTTGCGCTACTCTCATCCAGGTACGTCTCTCTTGCAATTTTGTTGCATTTTATTTATAAACATTTTATATCCACGTTTTACATCCACAAGCGAGCCTTAATTGGATCTCCATTTTAAATTAAACAACTCAGAAATAAACAAACAACAAAAAAAAAATGAAAGAAAATCAGTACTTGAAGCTAGATTTTGCATGCACTTCCTTCTCGCAGCGAACCGGCTTAGGAAATGAGCCTCTGAATATTTCACAAGGCAATCTTCAACTTTCTGCCCACTGCACCGGCAACTATTGTTGTGCGTGCTGAGTGGACTCGACGTATGCTCTACTTTAATATCGACCAAGTTTATTGGATATAACAGAATGTACATTTTCACTTTTTAAGCTATCTTAAATAATTAACTGCCATCAAATTTTACAATTCAAAAATCAAACGATTTCATAGAGATTTGTGTTTTTGAAACACCTTAGGCAAATGAGAGAAGTTGGAAAAATCGTTGATTAGTTTTAAAAAAAAGTATTTTATTTTCAATGAGTGCAAATTATTTTTTATTTTAATTTTTCTCATTTCAGAAATAGAATAATTTCTTTTTCAATTATACCATAATAATAACTTCAATTTATCGAATTCAGAATATATGTTTCACAGCTTAATGCCCAGCGATAGATTACATCGAGTTAGAATTTAACTAAATTGTATTCATCACATCGGTTAATTCGTTTTTGTTATGATCGCATAAAGGCAAAATCAGCAGTCTTTAGGATAGTGTTTTGTTCCCAACAATTTGAAGCATCTCCTTGAAATATCCACTCCTTTAAATCTCTTTAAAATCAACTCGAATTAAACACTTGTTTCTGTTACCAAAATACATGTGCAGTTAATTGTGCCAAAGTTCGCAAGTTTGGTTGTATTAATATTTATATCAAAGTCCAAGTTTTATAAATATTTAGAGTCATTGTCTCTATGAATCCTTATTGCGTTATTTTTCATTGGAAAAGAAATATCCAGTGTTTTTTAATAATACTTGAAGAAATTTTCAATATCAATTTTATTCAAATAACTTCATAATAGCTTAGTTTTAGTTTGGTATATAAAAATTTCTGATTTATTATTGTTTTATTTAAAAGAAAATTTTGTCCCAAATACCAAAACTCGTAAATTTGCGGTTTTGAATTTACATAAAATACATATTTAACCTTCGTTAAAGTTTATAAACAAATCTACGGCTTTTTTTTTCTATAGAGCTTTTCAACAAAATATACTTTTAAATAGAGCAATTTTTCAGATCGCGCATTATACACAAGTCAACAACTTGTCACCGCGGTGGCGCGCCTGTGCGCCCACAAAACAAACAACAATAGAGCGTCTCTCTCTATACAATATCCTTTGTCAACCTTTTTATCGGCGCGGTGGCACAGGGGAATACGTAGAGTTTACTTATATGCAAAATATCTAGACTAGAAACAGCGCTAAGATTGAAAATTAATTACAGTAGTAAAAAAATACTATATTTGAAATGTTTTACAGATTTAGTACATTAAAATTGAAAATGCGCAATGGATGCGAATACATTTCTTTAGTTAAATAAAAAACTGTTATTAAAAATTACGTGAACATCTGCCACAAATGTTCGATTTCTAATATAATCTTTAAATTACATGAGCTAAACATAATTAATACTCTTAGCACTTTTTTATGTTTTCTTATACAGTTATTTTTTTATATATCATGAACATAAATAATATCTACATCAGTACAGACAACAGAACCTGCTAATCAAATAAAATGTTACATTGGTTTGATGGTTACAGAAAGGCCTATGAATACAGCTTAAATTGCAACAGAGGGCATGCATGCATATTTTGTAAAAGCACGTTTATGCACGTAATCTATGACAGTATAAGTACACGTAGCCTCACAGACACGCTTGTACTGAAATGACGTCACATCCGTTGCGTGATAGACCGTTTTTCTTGTCTGATTGTCTATCATTAAGCCTGCGTTAAGGACAGCTCGATAAAAAAAAATTGGTTGCCTGTAAAGTCGGTATACGGGCGAAAGTTTTACGTGACAACGACTTTGAGTGGTAAAATCATTTTAATGTGAATATTCATTCGTATAGTAGGAAGAAGGATGAAATAATAGTAACAATTTAAAACATTTATTTATACAAAGAATTATATTTAAAACATTAATTTATACAAAGAATCTCGCACTGAATTTCATATTAACAAAATTTTATTTTACCTTTACACATACATACGTATTTATATACAAATATACATACAATAACTTGCAATACATTTGCGTACAAAATTTGTTTTGTTGAATTTACTTTTGTTTCAAGAATTTTAAAAATAAAAGTAGTTTTAAAAGTTACTAATATAAATAATTAATTTGAAATTTCACAAAATTTGTGTATGTTAAATTCATTTTTATTTCAAATTTTGCATAAATTGAACTTTGTTGAAACAGTTATTAATATAAATAACAAATTCAAGAATTCACAAAATTGGTTTATGTTAAATCAATCAGTTGTTATAAGTTATTAATACGCTCTGTCTCTCTCGCTCTTAGGCGGGCTAACTGTGCTCGAGTGGAAGGGACGCGTGCGTTTCACTTTTATGTCTGTCTCTCGCTCTTAGGCGGGCTAACCATGCCCGAGTGGAAGGGACGCGTTCTCACTCGCTCTCATTATGAGCGCATAACGTGAGCGGAGCGTAACGCAGTTTCTTGAAGTGTCACCCGGCAAACCAATTTATAAGACGTTGTCACGTCAAAAGAGTGTAAGTAATTACTAATGAAACGAATTGAACAGACTAACGAAGATTTATTTGTAATATTTGCAAATGATAATTTACGTTCGCTATTTCGATTATGGCACCTGCTTCGTTTTTTTTTGGAAGTTTGTGTATATTTTAGAAGATATATCAATAATTTCCAATCGCTAAACTAGTAATCT
The DNA here is from genome assembly GCA_005406025.1 of Eumeta japonica. NCBI lineage: Eukaryota > Metazoa > Arthropoda > Insecta > Lepidoptera > Psychidae > Eumeta > Eumeta japonica. The sequence goes on along the minus strand of BGZK01000300.1, from coordinate 180,727 downwards.
TGAATTAACGTCTAATATGTGTCGAATTCACTTCATTTCTTTTAATCGACCATTCTATGTTTTCTGTCTACTATTCTTGATATATAAAACAGGAGACATAAATAATATATATATATCATTACATTAATTAGTAATTAGGCAGGTATATGAACTGATGTCGCCATCAAATTTTTTTGAGGACATGAGTTTATTCCACAAATAAAATGCTGTTTCCTCGTTTCGTAAATACCATATATGTTATTGGAAATTATGACATATATGTCGTGAATTTATGTTATTGGAAAACTATGCCATTAACTTCTCACCTCAAAAATAATTTTCAAATTTAGGTGATTTTCCTTTATACCCACATTCGAGTACGGTAATACGAAATATATAGATCGGTGCTGGCCGAACGGAAGAGCGCGTTGTCTTTCTAATGAGTAGGGAATGATTTCGAGTCCCGATCACGGACGAATTGATTAATGAGATCTTAAGTTGATTTAATTAACTCAATGGGTGCTTCGTAAATCATGTCAAGTGTTGGTTCCGTATGTTGTAATCGTATTCCTGACAACGTTCGTTGGTATCCTAAATCCGTGCTGTACTGGCGTAGAGGTCTGATCGTCCGAGTTTCTCTAAAATAAAAAAAAAATGTTGGGCGTAAACTCTTCAGTTAAAAATCAGCTACCATAATCATACATACGAGATATAAGAACTCACAATATATAATTTCATATTACTTATCTTATATTAATACCTGGATTACCGAGCTTCGATCGTTTTTTTTTTTTTGGTAAACCGTGTTTTTTTGGAAAATATATTTAATGACGAGAGCAATTAGTTTAACATTTTTTTTTGAAACAAGTACTTCCTTTTTTACATTTTATCAATCTTCCTTTTTTTACACTTTATCAATATGTGAGTATATACTTTTATCATCACAGTTTAGCTTAATGTTGCTCAACAACGCCATCGATTGTCAAGTAGCTTTAGTTTTGCTTGTGTTGGTGAAGTAGTTAGTTCTCCCAATAATAGTTTATGTCACAAAAAAAGAAATTTTATCTCCGATAAGAAGAAACTTGAAAATAAACTGAAAATCTTAAAAAAAAATCATGTAGAATCAAAGCGGGGTCTTCTGGATTGGCGACCGTCCTATTTCTCACCTGTGCTATTATAATATTGTCAATCTTGGCTAATTTTAACTTCATATTTTATTTTATTGCTGGAGATATGAATAAAACGAGGTTTTTTAAAAATAAAACATAAATAGATCAATTCATCGCACTCGAAACCCTCTGTATACTAAATTTCATGGAAATCGTTGCAGCCGTTTCCGAGATTCCGATTACTTATATATACAAGAATTGCTCGTTTAAAGATTATAGATAATATAGGACAATTGTATAATTTATTTACAGTAGTTATAAATATTCTGTCCACTTTGTAGTAATTATAATAATTGTAATATCGACAAAACAAAGTTTTTTTTTAATTAAATAATGTTTATTGAGTAATATAAATGCTCCACACCATTTCTGTCCGTCGCCTTAGGGTCAAACCTGCCGTTCGTACTCGAGTCCGGCTAGCGGACTCAACCATTGTTACAGACTCGGGACAAACAACGTCATAACGAATGACGCAAACACGAATTGTTTTAGCACTTATCAGTACAAACGTAAGATCGATTGTTGAATAACAGTAAAAAATTAAGTTACAATGTTTCAGTGTTTCGTCTTCGGCCATTGTTGCGAAAAATTGATTTATAAACGGCCATCTGGCTGGACGGGACCGCTTGTTACGTTGTCCGTGTGACATGGGAAATGGCGAGAAAATTATTGTATTTCTTATTGGGAACGCCACCAGAAAGGGGATGAATTAATCATCACCACTTTTTGAATTTGAAACGTGAAAGTCGATGAGAAGAAATCCTTAACCGACGGTCCTAAACCGATTTCAGCACGAGCAAATCGGTTTGAAATACGTAATTTTATGGAAAAAAAAAACTTAATTATAAAATAATGGTTTTAACGGATACTGCGTCCAGGATTTGATGACGTTCGTTTTACATCCGACAAGATTTGAGTTCTGTATCCGCTAGGGCGATATTTTTTTTAATCGACTTTTCTGGTTTTTTAACTGAATAGCCGTTCAGGTATTCAACCTATAACTTATGAGATTATGACGTAAATGAAGAAAAAAAAGGAATACTTTTTGTTAAATATCAAATTTTCCGCATACTTATTACAAATCAAAAGAAATTTATATACTTACCACTATTGGAAATATAATAAGAAACAGAACCGCCAAGAACTATCTTCGTGCATATATTTTTCAGGTATTGTCACCAGATACTTCGATGTTTATTAGCGTAAATTAAAATATTCTTTTACAAAATAATAGTTTTTTTTTTTTGCGTATGTTAGGTTTTCGTATACTTTTTTGTATATCATTATTTAATTCCAATATTCCCTTTACCAATTTTATTGTAAAAACGAATACAGTCGCTAATAAAGTACATTGTTGTGACGCACAAAAGTATCGATTTGAGATTTAGATAATTAATTGTGGGCGCATCATTGAAAGGAATGTAAAAATCAAAATCTGATTTAAAAAATAATTAATTTATGAAAAGTATTATTTTTTGAGAGGTTAATATAATACAACTTATACCTATAACATCAAGCTGAGACTGTGTCTCAGTGTTCGGTTTTAAATATTGTTTTAAAATTTCTTTAAATATATAGTATTTGTAGTTAATGCATATTTTTTATTTATGAATTGCTCATTACTATACGTAGAGATGCGTTTCGTTGAAAATACACTCTATAAATTATCCAATGACAGGTTTCGAAGTCGAGATTTTATTTTAAATAACGTGGTACCTATCCAGTTTTCTTAATTTATTCTACGTGAAAGTTATACATGTATATTAAAAAATAAAGACTAGAAGTTAGAGTTAGGCTACAGCATAACTAACTTTTTTTTTTAAATATAGTGTTGATTCTTTTAAACACTGACAAGCGATCAGTTCATCGATGGTAAATTGATCCAAGAATAAAGATTTGGAGTATCAATAAAACATGTTGAATCGAATAGGTTCAATGTGTATTCGTGTTTAAGTATTTCGGACTTAAACACGAATAATAAGGTAGATAGTAAGCGAAAATATAATATTTTCTGTTTTGTAATAAAAGACACGAGTTCATAGCCTATATAAATATGTTAATGATTTAGTTTTTGCATTGCATTAAATATTCGCCGCTGACAGACTGTAACAATAATGTATCAACGTTTAAACGACGCACGTGCGATATACGACCTTTATGAAAACTAGACCGCCTTGCGCTAGAACAATCTAGTGTCCCGAATCGCTATCGGCAACTAGTTGCTTAAAGTTGCGACACCTGAGCTTCGGTTGCGCAACGTTACAATCGCCCGCTACAATATGTCTACTAATTAATGTGTGTGTTGTTAGATAACCAGTTCTCGTATGGAGTTGCACAGAACTATAAATCTCTTAGACGCGTATTAAAAACAGGTGGTTCTTCATTTGGCCGAACGTCGTTGGCCAACATCTGTTTTATTTTTTGTCATATTTTTTTTATCGCCGCTTTGTATTTATTAACAGATTATAACTTTACATTAAAATGTATATACATATGTATTATAGAAAGATAGCAAAAATTATAAGTTGAAATATTACCACAATCCCACTAAATTTACGATCGTCGAATACATTCGATTTAGTTAAGTGACGAGGACTATATAAAAATTGGTAAGCATGTTCTAATCACATAACGGTTTCCAGAAAATTCTCAGTAATATATCTGTCATCTCTGATTCGTGTATGTTCAACATGACACCATATTATAATGATATTTTTTTTATTTGCCATTGGCGATTTCCACATAAAGTAATTAGGCGGTCCAGTTCTTGCCCCAGCAACTTACAGATTAAAATTTATCATTTACACACACCGCGTCAACCTTTGAATTCATCAGGCTTTAAACTGCTTTTACAGCCCATACTAATTACATCACGTTTCGAATTATCCAAACGTTGCTTATTTAAGAATGCGAAATATGATAATAGTGCTTTTCATTAGATTCAAAACGTCCCGTTCTAAAATATCATAGACAAATTGATATTTTGAAAATTGCGTATTATGATTCCTATATTATGACTCCTGCTCCACATAACGATTGTCCTTTAGATATCTTTCGTGTGTCTACTTTTAAATCCGAAAGTGCGGTGCGCCCGCTCCGCGCAGGTCTCTATACGGGACACCCGCACAATCGCCGATCTTACGCTAATCGATTGTTTTGATTATTTATTTATTGATCGTGTACGATAGATGCATTACGGCCTGTCTATTCCGACATAGGTCAGGTAAGGCTCATTGCATACATAGGTAAAAGGTCTAATATATGTTTTTTTTTATCATTTTATTTTGAAATAGCAATCTTTCAAATGGTTATTACGTTATAACACTTATTTTAATTGTATAATCGATTACTAATTAAATAAAACGTATGGTTGATCGCAATACTACAGTATGATCTAATTTGAAAATTACATTTAATATCAAATCAGATTTTTTTCAAAATAACGATTTGATCTAAGACTATTTTAAGACTCTATTATTTCAGCATTCTGAAAAAATCTGGAATGATGAAATAAGAGGTTCTGGACAAAAAATTATGTTTTTTCATCGAATCTGATGAAAATACCATCTGGGCTGTTGCCCAGTGCAAAGCTAAACAACTCATTTGAACTCCCAGTTGTTTGGCTAGTTCTATCATTTCTAAAATCGAGGTTTTATTCCACAGAAGTTTTAATAAAACTGATGCTTATGAGACTATATTTATAAAACTATAACAAGTACTTATAAAATCTAAATTTGAAATTAGAAGTTCTATATCATTTTGATGAGAAATGTTAATCTTTTTTTTTTAATAAATACACAAAATAAAATAAACAGTAAAATACTCTCTGAATTTCATATTTTTCTCTTTTACTTCATATCCCATTTGATTTAAAACATAATTTCTGCTATCATTTCTGTCCGATTTATTTTGTAATTCAATTTTCTGATCTCTTCTTACATCATCCCATTCGGTATTCTAAGCATCAAAGTTCTATGTTAAATGAGATACCAGCTGACATACAGGCAGACAGACTCCGACGCATTAAAAATGACCGATCGTATCTCAAGTGTGCGGCGCGCTTTATAACGCACACAATGTAAATGACCCTATAAATAGTTCATTTATGATAAATATGACACATTAAATAAAATGGAAACAGTAACCCTCGCTGCGATAGAAATAATTACGGCCATTATCAGAGTAACGGCCGCGGGTGACGGATGGCAGGTAGTGCGCCGGCGCGTTGTTCTCTTTGCCTTCGCTTCTATTATCTGTGGTGGATATTTCGATGGCCATGCGCAGAAGACAAGTGATCTATGCTGTACATAATCTTGGCTCCATTAATTAGGAATTATTCGAGAAGTTTATTGAAATCGATGACGAATGTCGAAACATCTTTACTTGTCTTTATTATGAGTCTACAAAAAGAATGTTTTTGAACAACCGGGATGATTGTCGGAAAAATCGCCGTTTATTTATATTTTAGTGTTACGATTATTTATGTCTGAATAAAACAAAAAAAAAAAATATTTAAAATATCGACAAGTTCTTGTTAAAATACAAATTGATTTTTAAATAATTATGGACTATTTCTGCGGTCTTAACATGGAAATGGTGGCATTAATGTTTTTAAATAACTATAATATGTAGATGCGCGTGTATAAAATACCTATTGTAAAACTAGTATCAAAAGTTTTCATACCAAACAAGATTGATATTTAACCTTCTTCATTATTTTTTTAAGTTTGCTGCGATTAAAATACAATACACACAGAAGTGTACGGACTCAAGTGGGGCTGTAATGAAGTCAACAGCAATAACAACTTAGAAAAATAAACAGAACTTAGTTAAGCTTTATCCATATTGTATGAAACTTCTTATATCGTGTTCACCTGACCAGAACTGTTTGTTTAGATCAATTTATTTTAAAATATTCGACTAGACCAAAAAATAATAAAAATGCGACGCAATACATGTATTTGGTTGTTGTAAAATTATGGATTGTCGTTCATAAGCCTGCGCTAAAATACTTCTCTACTTGTTAGATATTTTGTAATAAGAGGTTTGCGTGTATGCAAAATCGACACCCGCATTGTAATTATAATAAATGATCTCACATGCCTAACCGAACAAAGATTTTCCAGTGAATCACCGTGCGCCGGCGCAGGCGCGTCCGCTTGCAAAAACGGCCATCGGATAAAAGCTTTTAATAAACACAACAATACGTTTATATCGCAAGTATGTATCGTCATCTCATTATTCAGCCGGACGGGCCGAGCGGCGCGGCGAGCACAATGGATCCGGATTTGGGAATATACATTGTGGCGTACCTTTATTATAGGCCGGGGGACGGAGGCGAAACTGGTGCATAATTCGATATAAAAAAATAATTTTCTACACCTCATTTGAAGATAAACCGATTTCCGTATAGCTTTAAATAAATATAAATGCGTAAGTTCTCTAAATACCAACGATAGATTGGCAATGGCAAACAGAAAAATATTGCTTACCGAAACCATTTCATTCATTGCCATTCGCTTTTATTTATTTTCAACTTAATTGGCTCATCTTATTTTTGACCAATGATTTCGAAATTACACCAATCGCTGCCTTACACAGCGTGTTCACTGTCAGCCGCTGACGTTGCCATTGCATTGGTGAAAATGATCATTAAGACTGTTTAAAAATATCCAATGCACACAGGTTCAGCGCCGACAGCTTTAAGTATAAACCCTTCAATCTTAAGTAAAAGCCTTGTGAAAAGTTACCATCAGCGGAGTGATGATTAAAACCTGATTAATTTACAAATTACACAGCAAAATAAATTTAGGACACGTTTGACTAGGCTACTGTAATACTTTCTGTACTTTTGGTAAGTGCAATTTGGGGAGGTTTTTGTTAATAAGTTGGGGACAAATTGTTTTAAGGGCCTAAAGTTCGAAGTGATTTCTGTTTCCTACCGAACATTGAATTCGAATGGTAAAACTATTTATGTTTCTTTCAAACTAAATTCCTCACCAACGAATGATTTGTTTTTATAGCTTCACGCCAAACTGCATGAATCGCAGGCTCGAAATTATTAAATTTTTGGAACTCATTGCTTTAGTATTTTGGGGATTGTTGAAAAAAAAAACAGTGTGTGTATTTAAGTACGCACATGAAAAGATCTACTTTTTGGCAACAATAAAAATATTAAAAAACTATTGATCAAGTAATACGTCGTGACATTATCACGAGGTAATCATACAAGTTTAGCTTAACACTGCCATTTACTAGTTTGAAATGGAAATATTTGAACATATTTATGGAATCGTATAAAAGTTTGTATTATTTGTACTAGATGGCAGCATTTTTAGTTATGATTTCTTTTAATAATGTGTCTGTACGAAAACATGGCTAAACCTTTTATGATAGTTGAATTATCAAAACAATAAAATTAAATATTCTATACGTATTTAAATAAATTTTGAACTAAACGAAACGATTGATGGACGTCATTAAATATCATGAAGAAAAAATTAAACAGATAGCACTAAATTAAATTAAATAATATTTATTTTATACAGTTAAAAACAAATTTGTCTGCTTTGCGTTTTTTATTGTGTCATAAATAAATATAATTTTATTCATAAGAAACACTGTCACCTATCAGGTGCAAATAAAAATATCTAAACAGATTTAAGGATGAGTTTAAAATTTATAATGTATGTACTAAATTTCATTACCAGTAAATTTCATACTTAATTACTATGATCTCTTTAAGTATACATTTGTATAAAAACATTATCAGTGATAGCAACACTTCCATGATAGCCGGAAAATCAAAATTATTACACACCAGTGACTTATACACTAATATAATTACATACACAAAATTGGGTTATCAAACAAACTTCCATTCGAAATTAATTTCATTGTACACGTCAGCGTGCGCAACTTCCGTTCGTAAGTTTATCATTTGCAACAACTTCATGGTGTCTTATAAAGAGGTATGTGACATTCATAACTTACTAAAATATATTCCAATCTTTTCACCTTAACTCCCCCAAAAAGTTTTGTATATATAACGTCAATATTGGATTTTTTTTTGGTATTAGATACATATATTTTTGTGCGCGTAAATTTTTTCTAAATACGAACAAGGTTAAAATAAGATTTTTGCATTAATAAACCTACGTGTCTTACTTATACAATTTTCGTTTTTTATTGTTATAAGCTACATCAAAATAATTACATTTATTTATAAACCGAAAAAAAAAATGAATAGGAAAACGGCCGCCGTCCCCCAGCCAGCAACAATTAAGCATAAAGTTAATTCCTCAAAGTGATTGACAAGTGATGTTTCTATTCGGCGCTGCGGTGACGGCGGCCGAATGGATTCTGTATTAATCGTTTAATGAAATGATTATTGTTGTTGCTAAGGCCGGTGCGCGTGCGCAGGCGGCTCTGAAGGCTGATCTTGAACTCTAACCCGGGCCAGACCTGAAACAGGTTCATGGGTAGGATGTATGCTTTTTGTTAGTGCCGTGTTTAGGTTTGTGGGCGAGGCGAAAATTGTTTTATTAGCATGAAAAATTCGACGGTCTTAAGAAACGGATGTTGACGAAGATTGCTGCTTTAACTGCTCTTGCACCGGGAGTGCTTCCGGTGCACGCCGATCGGGCAGTTGAGAGCAATGAATGTCGTCGTGGCAACCATAGTGCAATGAGTTTAATGTAAAAATTGAAATGCATTTTTCTTTAAAGTGAATATGATGTTTTATAGAACTTGAATATTGTAGGTAATATATTAGTTTTCTTTAATTATATAAGGTTGAAGCGATTAATTCGCTTATCCACGCCTAATTAAGATACTTAATATTTTCCTTCCTCGTTAACTTTATTATTTCAAAAAGGAATACTTATTCAAATTTCAAATTGTTGTTCTCACGTTTATAGAATATTCGTAATATTATATATACTTAAAATATTTGGAAATATTTATCTATATGCTTTTTAAAATATCAGTAATTTTTTGTTAGCCCCAAACTTATTTAATTGTCGTATTAAAAATAAAATTTTTATCACTAAAATTTGTGTAACCTTTTATTATTATATTTGTCTGTACTTAATTTGACGAAAATTCTTAAGCAATACTGAAATTATGTGCCAGATGGTTAAGAAATTAATTTTTTTAAAAGATATTTTTATGTACATACGGCAAATGATGTAACACAATGAAAATATACTTATTTAAAATTTCATTTTATCATTTCAATTTAGTTTCAAATTACAAAAAAAATAAATTTTTCATTGATTATTATTGGAATTTTGGAAGCTGCAATTACAATGAGACTACAAAGACTTTTCTTTAATAGCGTATTTAGTTTCTACTCAAAAAGAAACATAAGTGAGTATCTCGAAAATTCTCTCGTTGAGCAAACACAAGTTGCGGACGAAACGACAATGAAGCTACGATTGACATTCTTGTCACTTTAGTACACCGTTTGTTTACGCACAAATGAAGTGCACTCAAAAAAGTGTAAAATCAACCGGCCGTCTCGAGTGATCGTTTGACACAAAAACCAGCGTTTTCGCGGCAAAAAAAGAGCTGCTTATCGGCGAAGTGCCTGTCTCGATTACGAAACGCCGCAAACAATCGTTAGCGAGACGAAAAGCTACGAAAAAAAGAAATGGATGCGGCTTTAATAGCTCGGACTTGAAGATGGTACGGTTACGTTTATTCAAATAACACATTAATAAATCCAATAAATGGTCATCGATCGACAGCTTTAGAGATAGAAACGCTTATTTGAAAACTGGAAATTCAGTTTGTATCGTTAGTTAGACGAAACTGAAAAATTAAAATCATGAAAGAAGAAAGTATGGCACTGAAAATCGAACAAAAAAAAATGGTAATTCCTACAAATAGCATATAGTATGTAATCGATTGTATTCATAGCTCCGTGTATGGCCCAAACTTGTCAGAGAATAGCCAATAGAATGAATATGCATAGTCCGCGCTCGGAGGAGCAAACAGCCCAGTTTTCGGCCCCTGAGCAAACGCGTTCGGTAAACTGTCAAACAGAGCTGTGCGTGTGTTCAGAGACACGTGGGGTCCGACCACCGCGCTATGCAAACCCACCGGTATTGTTCCCCGCAAGAGAATTGAGCCCCGTTAAGTGATGTGAGGTAATAAGGCAAACAGACGAGCCGGCGCACGAGATCTCTCAGTAGAAATATGGATTTCTTAATAGGTGGACAGTACCGGATCCGTTCTAAACATAGTCGAAGAGAAATCAAACTAGAAGACGCTATTAAATAGTAGTAGTGGAAAATTAGATAAAGACGAAGTCCGATAAAGTATTAGAGAAGAACGACATTTAAATGTGGACAAAGGAAAGGCGATCGGTTATCTTGAATTACAATTAAAAATTAGCGAAGAATATAACTAATGGTGTATGTTGAGTAATTTTTGTATATTTTATTTTACTATCAGATATTGTAGTATATGGTATTTTTTATGAAGTGTGACGTCGTATCAATAAAATTATCGAGACGTAAAGAAACAATGTTGTATTAAAAAAATATTTTCTTAAATTTAAAAATATCTTCTTAAGATGACTTTAATTGTAACAATGTTTGTTATTGATGTTTTTTTATTTCTTTTATAAAAGAAATTTACAAATGGTTCGATTTTTTTATACAATTTCAGTCTTATATGTAATACATAGGTCTAAATTCTAAGTGTCAAATTAATTTGTTTTACGTAACTAATAGAGAAAAAAATGATTTTTTTTTTTGTTAAAACTTGCTTTTGTATAAGCCAGAGTGATATTTTGCATTTCAAGAAAAATATCTTATTTTTTTTATAAATTTATTACGAATCACTATTAAAATATATAAAAAAAACCGGTCAAGAGCATATCGGATCATGCTCAATGTAGGTTACGACGCGGATAAGCGGGTAAGTTGTCACTACAAAGAAATGCACTGCAGATGATAAAACTACGTTGCTACACTTTTTTTCATGTTTCATGCTAATAATAAGCATAAGCATTTTAGTCACCTATAACTAGACAAACAAGTAGGTAGGTCGACTGTTGATCTTAAAATAGTGTAAACTGAAAAGTACGAGCAATAGAGCGTATCTTATGCCACTTACGTCCTTTTGTGGAGAAGCTCAATTTTTCGACAGTAGCAAAAAAACGCTATAATTTTCAAAATAATTTTCGTTTAAAATATTTATTAAGCGTTACCTTTATAATTTTTTTCCCATTTTTTGGACATACGGTTTAAAAAAAAGGTGGGAGACACAATTTATTCTACTTTCGGAACGATTATTTCCGAAAATATTCACTTAATCCAAAGAAATACTTGAATACTTAAAATGTTTTTAGAGAACTGTCGAAATGATCACATGTTGATGTTTGCTAAAAAATTTTTTTTTCAGCTTCTGTTACATGTACAATGTCCTCCCTAGAAATATTTATTTTTGTTATTTAACCATCAAACTAAGTACTGATACAAAACATACAAGTAAAGTACAAGACACCTATATTCCAAAATTCATATAGACATCCCGTAGAATAAAATTCGTATGACGTATTTACGGACGGACGGACGGGCATGACTAAAGTATAAGTGTTCCGTTTTTGCCAATTTGGCACGGAACCCTAAAATTACTGTACGTGTACTTATGTACATGCGTGGGAAGTTATACTCCTTTGGCGTAATTAAAAAAAATGTTTTCAATTTCAAGCAATTAATTAATTACAATAAAATAATAAAAGGACTGGAGTGGTATTGTTAATACGGTTGATAAAGTTGAATTTCTATTTGAAAAATTAAATAAAGTAATATTTATTTTCTTATACAAAGTGTTATATCTATTTTATATTTTTATTTGAAATTATAAGTAAAAATTGGGATATTTTAACGTTATTTTGTTGCCATTTTGTTATTCCATTTTGCAATCACCCTCTCAAAACTCCCCAACTGACGTCACTGTTGAACTTGCTCATTCCACCTGCTTTAGTCACATCAGTATTTGAAGCAATGATATTGGTAGTATCGTCCATATTTTGATAAATTGCAACTCCTTCAACTCGAACGTTTGACACATCAGTTATTAGTGGTCTGAAATTACTCCCTGAACCGCTTGCGAGCAACTTCATACTGTAATTTTAGTCACCCCGATAAAAATTCACTCTAATATTTTTTTCATAACGCGTCAAAAGAAGAATAACTTCAAAAACGGTTTTGCGTTTATGCATCTCTATTATTTAAAAATAATAATTTATAGTAAACTGTAAAACCAAAAAAAATTGAAAACAAATGTCAAATGTATTTTTTTTAGTAATTTTTCTGTTTCTTTAGTCTTTTTCGTATCCAACCCCGAAGGCTTTCTTATTATTATAAACATCCCATCATATTTTTATTATACTGCCCGTGATAATTTTGCTCAAACTCCGTCACATCTTGGTGCAAACACTGTCTTTACTCTTCTGCATATCGCTTCAAGTGAACGCGTTGCAATTTAATGGGATGCAATTTAATCCTTTGATTTTGAATGATTTAAACATCATTTCAATTGACTGTTTATCATTGCCAGTTCTGTTGTTTTGGAAAAAACGAGTTTGTTTTCCAAAAACTATTTTGTGTTTAATCTTCTAACAAATTCACCACTAATAAAATAGTATGATTTAAAGCCCTGTTAGCAATGTATCAACGCCATTTTAAATTCTGTGAAACATGTAGACAGTTTTACGTCTGAGAAAGATTAACAGACACACTATCATACTCTGTATTGAGGAAGTTGCTGGTATTTTATTTCAAAGTGGTGGTACCAACTGCTTATAATATCGACCACATACTTCGAAGTTACCAATCGAGGTGAAACAGACAAAGGCAAACTTTAAGTATAAACTTAGAATTAAAATTTTGGTTTTCTTCGAATATAGAATCGAAATTTACGCATTAAAACAGGAACTCCATTTTTTATCGACTTGTATTTTTATACATTTCATTGAATTTCGTTGACGGCTGTATCAAAATTTGCCACCGGGTAAATTAACATTTAAATATCCCGTTATCTTGCAATAAAATTTTTCGTGTTTTTTCCGTCGACGCCTAAAAATATTTCATAGTATTATTGCTAACAAAGCGTCTGCTGTGGCATGTAAAATCCGACTCGTATACTTAAAAATATGTTAATTCCAAGTAAAACCGATTCCATTATTAGTCGTTAACAACGAGAATAATATTCCACGAGCTATAATGCGTTATGCGGCCGAGAGAGGCGAAAGCTTTTGTTGTCCGGCGATATCCGGGGGTCATATGTTAAGCTCTATCTTATGTTAATGCGCCCGCGGGGCCGGTGGAATCAATTACGGGCGGCGACCCGCGGTCACGGGCGCGGGTTCGGTTCCCGCGACTCGTTTTATGCCCGACGGACGCGTCGTGTTGTGCGCTTACGAGTTAACGCCAATGACAACGCAGAGGTGATACCGACGCGGAAACTGTTTGTTGTACGAGGTTTTCGTGACCATCTAACGGTCAGCAGTTGAGAGCGTCGCTTTTCGGATAGGGAGTGCCGGGTTCGATTCTGATCACGGTCGAATTGAACAATTGAGCTTTTGAGCCAGATGAAACCGCTCGTTCCGTACCTTGGAGGTCGCGTTTAAGCCGTGTGTCGCGGACACTGTCATCATTTTAGTGGCAAAGACAGTTAGCAATCTCCGCCTCCAGAACCATTCACATTTTTCCTTAATTGCTTAAAATAAAATGATTGTGCGGAAAAAAACCTTGGCAGTGGAGTGATTAACAGTTGACAACAAAACGAGGAGCAGTGGAGACGCCGCGGATCCTTTCGCGTTGTCCCTAAGTATATACATTTGTTCGTACCTTAAAGCGTTCTGACTTACTGTACCAACGCAAGGTATCTTAAAAGGGCTTCACCGCCTGTCGTTTGCGACTATTTAGTATCACGGGTCAATGACCCACAGGAGTTGCCATTGGATCCTTCATATTGTGAGTAAATAATATCATCTATACAAATGAAAATATGTGGATTTTTGTTATTACTATATTAAGACTGCGCGAAAAGAAGGAAATGAAATGAATACAAGTTTATGACTTTTTGTTTAGAGAAAAAGAGGCTTATGAATATCTTCTTAATATAAAACCTAAATAACTGTATTTATTGTTCCAGTTTTTCGAATTCCAACGACCTTAAGACTGTAGTTCAATTATGGACTCTCCGATGTCTACGTATAAGATCTCATTCGTGATGCACTCACCTAACTGCTCCTCATTTCATGAGCGTACGTACAGAACAACACGAGAACCAGTTTGGTTTCAAAAAACAGTTGGGAGTATTCATGTTTTGTGGTTGTTTATCATCTCGCGAACGCGTCGACCGCCGCGGCGGCGCGTTCGCGAAGGCGTTGGCGTCTAGGTTACCTTTTTAATTTTTGAATTTGAGCTTTTACGTTTCAGCTGGCAACGACTCATGCACTTGTATATGGGAGGGTAATTGTAGGCTTTTTTTGGACGAGTTAAAATAACAAACACAATCCATGGCGTATTCAGTAATGCGCTGTTTGAACTGCAAAAACTTCTTGAGTCGCATCGCAGTCTGAAGCCAAGGTGTATGTGTAGGCATTTTCCAATTTTTTGCTCCAAAACAAAACAGATTACTTTGTTTCATTTCAGTGAGACATGGTGGTATATTATGTGTTATCTTCATTGTCGATAACACGATCGAAAGAGAACTATAGCAGACACTTTTGAGCTGATAAAAGAAATGATTTGGGTTCTATGGAAGTATGTATGTATGTATATGTATATATATATATATATATATATATATATATATATATATATATATATATATATATATGAGTGTGTGTGTGTGTGTGTGTGTGTGTGTGTGTGTGTGTGTGTGTGTTTGTGTGTGTGTGTGCGTGTGTGTGTGTATGTGTGTGTGTATTTATAGATATATTCCTATAATTCATATAAAATTAATAATGTCTCATTTGTATTTATAAGCTTTCGAGTGACTAGTTCCGCTTTGTAGTTTTTTCTGCTCACGCTCAAAGTACAGTACGCCGTTTTATTTATTCAGCAGCATCACAATGCGCCCGCGACTCACACGAGCGACGGCCGCGCGTCCGCAAAACGTCCTAAATTTTTCTGACAATTCACTTATGCAAGCACGAACGTAGTCGGGGTTAAAAAAAAGTCTAGGTGCTTTATTCGAATGACGTCGGCGTTTCTTGTACTACCGTGTGTATGTACGGTCAGCAGAAAGCTGCCAACTAACAATCGCATCACGATGATTGAGCAATTTACACACGATAATCTAATTGTATGAGTTGTACACGATTCTGAGGTAGCGTCAGCATAGAAAAATAACCGATCTGTTAATTAATTTTTTAATTGTATAATACGAAAATGATTATTAATATCATTAGTCTTTTTTACTGCAAGTGTAAGTGGTTGACAAATCAACATTAGCACTAACCTACCAAAATCCTGAATAAGTATTTTTTAGGAGTGTTTTGTAATTTTTACCTAGGACTAATTAAATATTTGTCTACAAATGAGGTAGTTGTTGAAAAATCATTTTAATAGTATGTAGCTAGCTATACGTTCGCGACTCCACCCGAATGGATATAGATTGAATTTATTCATTTTTTGTATCAAGCAAACCCTCTATACTTTGTATGCAGTTTGTAAACGTCTGTGCCCACGGCTGCGCCTGAGTGGTCATACAACGAACGATTTTTTTAAACTTTTTACGCCGAACGATCTCCCTTTCAATCACAATTCCGATTTCTGTCAATACTATTAAATTCCAACGTGACATATTGACTTTTAGTTGTCAAACAAAATTATTCTAACAACCGTGTTACTTGTATTTATGTATATTTATGATTTATTCCGCTCGTTTTAACAAATCTATGTGCATTAAACAAGATATTAAACATTTCGGGAGTATATAAATAAAACTACTAGCAGATCAGAAATCTCTCTTTTTGAGACTTCACGTCTCATGGAAGAATAGATAGAATTTTCTCCTGAATTAAAGTATTGTTATACCGTTTTCCTTCAATATTAAATCAAGTGATAATTATAATTAATGTGGCTTGCTGTAGACAAGTCAGAAGACATCTACATTTACACGTGTTTTGCGTTATGAGTATGAGGTAGTGATACACAACTTAGTAGCTACTTTTAAATTAACGTTAAAGGAAAAAAAAGTAACTTTTTTTTGTTTGGAAGGAAATAAAACTTCGTTTTTATTAGTAACCATTAAGGTGCAGGACGCAGAAAATGAATAATGAAAAAATCGAGCGTCCAACGTCATACTGTCATTTGCAGCTTAACTTGTTGCACTTTACCGATTGTTTGCATTTTTTTCTGTCTCAATAAAGTTAAATAAAATTTGTCCGTCTAATAAATTTTATTCATTAACAACATCGCAATTCTCTTGAGGACAGTCAAATTTGAGTTTATGCATTCACAATTTAATTTATTAGATATAATTACACGTGTTCGACATTAACACAACGAGATATAGCGCAAGTTTGTTATTTTATTTTGCCGAGAACTTCGCATGCTGGCGTTACTTTCACGGCGGAGTGATTAGTGCATTTTAAGACATCATCTCGATCGGACACCAACAAAAGGAATGACCATTGTCAGTTATCTATTATTTGGGCACAGAGCGCGCGCGTTATAATAATATTGTCATTAGCATTTAAAGTTTAATTCTGTTTTTATTTGTGTACCCTTTTAATCTGCGCCCGCCGCCGCGGATGGACAATGGGCGCTTTTTCCACGAGTTACTACGGTAGTCGTGACGGCCCATAGAAAACTGTTTTGTTGTTATAGAGGCGGCGTCGGTACCGTACACTCCGTTGGCTGCGCGCGCGCGAGGCTCAAATGTGAAATTTCACGGTCTTTTGCACTCAATGTACATCGAACGTGATACTTCTTACGCCGCCCGTGGGCCTCATCTACGAAATTACTGGACAAAATTTTATCAATAGTTTTTATGAATAAAAGGATTGTTTTATACTTTATATCTATAAACGTGTTTCATTGTAATTACGTGTTTAGTAAAACAATAAAAGCAATTTTCTAACAGTTTAATTTTTATTCGATTTCGATCTGAATATAAAAAAAAGGTTATATAATAAAAATTGATTTCGATAGTTATAATGTTTGTTTATGTTGACATTTAGGTATTATGTATTTTGTCGATTATAGTGTGTATTGCTAATATATATTGCTGATACATTATAGTGTCTATATTATTGATCGATTTCTATTGCTAAGTATATTGTAGTGTTTCCTTGGCTGATACCGACTCCATAAATAACAATAATTGTAACTACATTATATTATCATAATAATTTGATTGACTTTTAAGTAGTCTAATATTTTTCATTTCATTTTATTTAAGAAAACTCTAAAAAATATTTTGATCATTGTTTATTATTCATAGGTATATAGGTTGAGTTAAATTTTAAGTGGGTAGATACTTAGCTACCTTCTTGCGCGGTAAACACATAGATCGTGCCTACATATTGATTAGTAGAAAAAGTAAGTTGATTATTAAGTTGTAGAAGAACGCGCAATTATTCTTTTACTTTTTAGTGCATATTAATTCGTTTTGGTATACTTTTTTTTGAAGTCGGTTTATTTTTTACCTCGTCGCGACTTGCACAGCCTTCGTCAAATTAAGAGATAGTGTTATTTTTTGCATTCGATGGAACGAGAGAGATGCGTCATCGGTCTCGTGCGGCGTTTTCTCAAAACTTAAACATAATAAAGACAAATATTTATGGGTCCAGTAATTGGGTGTCTATTAAAATACTCTCGACTCGACACGGCAAATAAAAACTTATACACTTAGGGACAAATGAAAATTTAACTCGATAAAACACAAGAAATATTTGAGATTTACTTTTCACAAAGTGTTGTTTCGTGTATTTTTATCGAAGATATTCGATTTATTTTTATAGAAGAATTTTTATAGTGTATTTCTCATTAGAAATAGTGATTCCAACTGTGAATTAGCTATAACATGAGAAAATAAACAAGACTCTTCTTATTACGTTGATTTGGAAACTTGATTTTTCTAAAGCTTCGAGAGACCGTAAATTTAAGTATTAATTTTAATTTCAACTTGATTTCTTCAAGCATTTTCCTCAGAAAAATAGTATTGACAACCATATACACAGACAGGCGGACAGACAGATAACAAACCGATACTATAAGTGTTTCTTTTGTAGCACGGAATCCCAAAAATACAAAATACCTGAAAAGAAAAAAATCACTATATAATATTTGTCTTACAGCAGTACGTACTGTGTAGGATTTAGGCTTCAGCCGTGTCGCATTATTCAAATAGATTTTCGAATTTGCGCGTCTGGTAATTGTTAGTTATCTTTGTCAATAACTAAGGATAATAAAAACTAACAACAAATTAATACAACCTTACAGAATATGATATATGTATCGACAATCTTTGGCTTCCGAAGTGTTACGAATCGTTAATAATACGCTTAATAATGAAAATTATGAACAATGCGCTTTGAATTTATACCTTATTGCAATTATATATTTGCAAAAAGCTACTTCATTATCCCTGTCAGTCGCTTAAGACAGCATTTTTTAGCAATAAGGTGTTAATTAAAAAAAAGTAAAAAATTTGGTTGCCTGTAAAGTCGGTATACGGGCGAAAGTTTTACGTGACAACGACTTTGAATGGTAAAATCATTTTAATGTGAATATTCATTCGTATAGTAGGAAGAAGGATGAAATAATAGTAACAATTTAAAACATTTATTTATACAAAGAATTATATTTAAAACATTAATTTATACAAAGAATCTCGCACTGAATTTCATATTAACAAAATTTTATTTTTACCTTTACACATACATACGTATTTATATACAAATATACATACAATAACTTGCAATACATTTGCAAGCTATGCACTATTCTCTAGTACAGCGCGCGGCAGACCGATCATAGTTGAGTGGGAGAGAGACGGGCATTCGGCGGGCCTCTCTCGTTCGGTGACTCATCGTTACGTTACCGAGCGTTACACCTTTTTCATAAGTGACTCCCAGCCGCAACCTAATTTAAGACGTTGTCACGTCAAAAAATATTTTATCGGATAATTCGTAATACTTCGGAAACTGGATATTGTCGAGGCATGTAATTTATTTCGTAGACCTTCAAATATAATTTATAATACATACAATGAGAATTATTTTCTGAAATTTCAGATAAATATTTATTAGAAACATTATTTTATAGTTTGTGTATCTAGTATAAAGTGAAATTATTACCGATGAAGGTAAGAAATTTAAATAGACGAACAAAAAACGACTTCAAAACGTATAAGTGGCTCTAAATTAAATAAATGTTTATTGACTCAATAAATATTGACAACAGCTAAGGTGTTATGTTTTATTTTTCAATTTTAAAAGATAAAATAATAAGATAAAAGATGGAAATAAAATTATCGTGAATCCAACATTGCAATTTAGACCACTCACAGACTGGTGGCGCGAAGATGGCTCAGTGCACGCGGCCGAAGCTGTTGGCAAAAACTAGTCCCGCAGCAATTTGTAGAAAGTGGATACTCTTAAATATCTTTAATAGATAAAGAAAACATTTTAATGCGGCTATATGCAAACTATCAGGTTTGGTTTACGATAGCGATCAGGTGGACGGGCGGGCAGTCGTAAATATGAATTCTGGACACCCTCGAAAACGTTCGAGTCGTGAGCCCACATACGTCTCCCTCTCTCCCCGCGACGGCAAAAAGTCAGTCAAATTTTTTTTCGTAAAAGCACGAGGGGCCAGAGGTCACGATTGCGCGCTCAACAGCACGCACACAAAACGTACACACATATATAAATATCGCTCGCTCGGTTTTAAGCGGTCGAATACAATAGGCCATTAGTTGCGCGGGCGCGGGCCGTTGCGCGAGCATTGTCCGAAATCGGCCGAGTTTTCGAGCTTTCATCTCAATTTCACGCTGCGCCCGTCCGCAGGTAGTTTGGACAGCTGCTTAGTCCGCCTGTCCGTGTATCAATCATTGCTCGTAGAAGACAATCGCTTCGACGGTTCTCACGTTCGCTTCGACGGATTAAAAGATTATTCATTTTTTATTTGTACCTGCACTCGTGCCGTACTAAAATGGAGATTTAATAAGAATAGTGAAAGTTTCCCCTGATTTGCGTGTATCATATTTAATTAAAATTTATTATAATTTTAATAGACGCTGTGGTAGACAACGTCACAGCTGTCGCGAATCCGTTTTATTGTCAATTTTGAAACATCGGCAACTTGAAAATGCTGTTCGTCTTCGGCGCTGAATCTAGGTTCGGAAAATTAGTACATAAGCGCTGTTCCTGATTTCGTTGTTGGCTTTAAGGCAACATATATGACATAACAGTCATCATGGGAATACCCACTAGCTTTCGCCCGCTGCGCCCGCGTCGACATATACTAAATTCCTTTATCTCTTACACGGAGCGTTTCCTTTTTCGATCATGGTCTCGATTCCTGTACCATTTTTGATTTTAATTTCTGTTATACCGTCCAGTCCTATTTTGATTATACACTCTATTCCAATTCCGTCTACCGCTTACATTCCGATAAATCCTTATATCGATTATGAATTGCACAGTTTAATTTTAGTAAAAGAATTAAAAATAAATTAAAATAAAACCTAGCTTACATTACTCACGAATAATGTAACTTTCTATGGGTGTCGAACGAAGTTTTAGAACCGCGTCAGTAGTTTCAAATATTACTCCATGTAAACATAAAAGAAACTTTCGTGTTTTGAGGCTATGATGGAAAAAAGGGTATACCGATTTTTCATTTCCTCAGACTGAAAAATCCTTTGAAAATTAAACGTAGCTGCTTATCTGGAGCACTATAACTTTAGCAAATTTTTACGAAATACTAAAAAACTCGACATAAAAAAAATTTGGACACATTGTAAAAGAACTGTTTTTTTATTTATAAAGTTATTAAAACAATTTGTCAAACGAATAAAAACGTATTGCTTATTTTAAAGATATAAATTTTATCTTTTGAAAATTAAATTACATCGAATAATATTACAATTTATGTTCGAAACAATGTAACAATAAACTGAAATTTGTCGAATCCAATTTTAATACCAATAAAAACTGTCTTCAAATATTATAAGTAAGTTCGATCACTGTCTACGCGTTTAATCGAGTTCTGGCAACACTTCAAAGTTCATGTCGACTTTCACCTAATAGTTGCACGGTTCATGTATATTCATTTTTAATTAACCTCAAGAAAGTAATTAATAATTATAAACTTGTCTCGTTTTCATTAAACACGCCCGATTTCTTGCGGGGAAAAATAACTCGACGCAAAAAAAAAAAACGCCGAACCTGTTCGCGCGAAAACAAGTCTCAAATGCCACTAACCTCACTACTTTCTTATTGTCATCAGTTACTAAGTTATGATCATTGTTTTTGTTGCGATAGCTCGGTTTTTTTTTTTACTTTCTCTCGGCGAACGTCACGTTAATTTAGTGGCAATCTATTTGCGGAAATTAAAAATGAAACAAAATAAAACATTAAACAGTTATGTTTACATCATCATTAAACCGACGTGATGTATTGCGGGAATATTTATAAATCTGTTAATTTAATTAAGATTAATAGTTTTGCGAGTCAGATGTTGAATTTGGTACGGTTTTCGTAGCCGCGAGCTAATATGATTGTGGATAATTTTTGTCAGCCAAATGGAGACATTAAAAGCTGTCTATCCATACACATATATGTATATTTATATACACACACAAACGCACACACGCACACACCCACACGTACATATATATATACACACATTTTTTTACGTATAAGTAATGAAAACTCTCATTGTTATTCATCTTTTTAAGGTGACGAACTGTAAATTTTGGTGGTAGGGGCCTCGGTTTTTCTTTTGATTTACTAAGTTTCACAATAGAGAAAAAAATGTCAAAGATATCTCTTTTAGATGGAGATTTACATTTTGCATATTAATGGGATCGATTTAAGCCTACAACTTTTCTATGTAGATTAATATATATAAACACATCAAAAAGTCAGTTTGATTTTTTTAAATTAATGGTACATTTTATTTTTAAGCAAAAAAAATTTTTTGTCGCATACGACCTTAAAAAATATGCAAACGCACTTTGTTTAAGTATGCAGTACCGCGTTGTATGCGGATTTCTTGGCGTTATTTTCCACATTAAATTAATATTTGATCACTGTGTCATCTTGACTGTATTCCAAGAAATAGTTTTAGATTAGTAAGTAAAACAAAACCAAAAAACAAAACAGATTAAATAAAAAAACAAACCTACTTACGTATGTATTTTATATAACTACTAAAGTAAATAAAATCGATACTCTATACTTAGTATATTTACGAGTGGTCTGTCATATCGAGATAAATAGTGAATTAAACAAAATATAAATAATATATTTTCTGTGACGTTCTTTTAAACTATATCAAGTATTGTAAAAGAACGTCACGGACAATTCACTATTTATATCGATGTAAGAGACCACTTTTGAATCGACTATCGATAGTGTATCGATGGTTTATTGCACAAAGACAATAGGCGCAGCGGGTGACCGTAGTGGATTAGCGAACGATTTTAGCGGCTATTAGCATGTGATTTATGACGTGAGGCCGGAGGTGAACCGCTCTGCGAGGGACTAGAGAAGGGCCGGTGTCGATGACATTAATGTCGATTATTTTTGTTCGTTTTGCGAATATGTGCGTATCGTATGTTTAGTAAATTATGAATGTTTTTCTAATAAAATATGAACTCATCGCCTGAGTCTTTGAGATTAAGACCAGCAGTTTCACAAGGCTACAATTTTTTTTTCTTTTATTAAATAAAAAATAAAAACCGAATAGATAGGTATTACAAAAATAATACATTAAGTAGATTTGTCTGTGAACGTTGTCAGTTAGTAACAAAATGTGTGAAACACATTTTTAAATGAAAATTAATTATTGGGTTGCAGAATAATCGTCCCGAAATTCGACTAGTTTTATTTTTTTAATTGTCAATAATAATGTTTTATATTGAAGTGTATGTTGGACTACAATTTAGAAATCATTAGGTCGGGGAAAAGTTTTACCGTATTTTAAAAGTAAAAAGTGCAATAAAATTTCTGTGATTGTACTGTCTGTATCTGTTTAGTTTTGATATTATTAAATAGATGACATTTAAAAAAAAAAGTAAAAATGTTGTCCCGCCATTTTTCTGTTGTTTTTCTGTCCATCAAAATGAGCGAATCTAACGTAGAAAATCGAAACATATTAACGCTTTATTACAAAAAAGGGAAAATTGCGACACAAGACAAGAAAAAAATTTGTAATGTTTACGGACCTAATGCAGCGTCGCTAGGAGAGAATAAAATTGGTTCAAGCGTTTTCAATCCGATAATTTTGATGTCGAAAATGAACCTTGCTTTGGTCGACCTGTTGCGGATAAAGTCAATGCCATTTTGGAAAAGAATAGAGCAATATCAGCATATTAGTTCTCATGACATAATTAAAGAGCTATAGATTGACCATAAAACAGTTTTACCCATTTGAAAAAGCTAGATATATAAAAAAGCTTAACACTTGGGTCCCACACGAGCCCACTGAAAGAAATATATTGAATCGTGTACTCATATGTAATTCTTTATTGAAAAATAATGAAACCGAACCGTTTTTGAAAAGATTGATCATTGGTTATGAAAAATCGATTACCTACGATAAATGCGTGCAAAAATATTATAATTAAAAGGTAAGAAAGATTAACTGTCAATAAATTGATGTTACGTGTATGGTGGGATTGGAAGGGCATTATGCATTATAAGCTTTAACCGCTGGGTAAAACCATCAATTCAGATCTTTACTGTCAAAAGCTGATGAGATTCAAGCAAGAAGTAGAGATAAAGTGGCCGGAATTGACTAATAGAAGGGTGTGATTTTTCATCATGATAACGGTCACCTTTTTAGTTACTCAGCAAATATTGAGAGAGTTTCGTTAGAAAGTGTTAATACATCCACCGTATAGCCCTGATCTATTTGTCGCAGTGTTTTTCGTAGTACCAAAGGATTTTAATGGTCGTACAATGGATGATTTCATTTATTATAAATGACAAATTATTGCATCTGCGTAATACTTTATGATCGTGCAATAACAATAGGCATCCTTTATGATACTTATATGCCTTTGTAGGTTAATTTATAAGATTTCAAATACAAATGTAAGTGGGCAGCGCTGTAGATCAAAAATATCAATAAATATAATGTTACTAGTATAACAATATTATCAATCTGAAAGGGAAATCTCATATATCAGCTTTTGCGACATTTTGACGACATGCAGCGCTTTTTTTGTTTTACACACATATAATATACTGTTCCATTGCAAAAAAAAAACTTAAACGTTTTATTTTGTTTTTATTTCCTATTTATTACACCTGCTCATATTTATCTTTTTCTTAGCCATCCATTTTTACAATTTTTTCTCATCAAGTTAATTATGAAAGCATATATATTGTTTAAAAATTTTATTACTTCAATACAAAATCGCTTTCACTATTATTCATTCGTCTATCTGTGAGTTTCATTAAAATATTATAGTGGTTGTTATTGTTATTTTGTGTGAGTTTCTTATTTACCCTATTTTTAAGGCATACCCTCTCTTAATCTTCTTATTTCAAGTCGACGAAGTTGAATTTTAAGTCTTCCACGTTGACTCAGTGGAGTCAACGTCGGACGGTTGCACGCCGATAACGACCTTCGTTACCAGTGCAATGACAACTGCCGAAACCAACGGCTTAACTTGCCCACCGAGGCAAGGAACTGGTCGTTTAATACAACTCAAACTAAAAACTCCTTGGTCAAGCAGCACGTGGCCGAAATGGAAGCAGGTGCCATTCGATTTTAAGCCGATACTCTAAACCGCTGATTTAGTTATTGATATATAATATAGTAATAATAACTCAATGGATTTAGGAAGCATAATTAATTGAGAGCATTCCTTTTCGACAGCCGGCAGCGTGTTAAATAACCGCAAACAAATAATTAAATTCAGAAAAACTCTCAAAAACGATGTTTACGATCACCGTCAAATCGTTGCGACGGCGAGACATAAATATGCATCAAATAACTTTCCTTTCACATCACTAGCGGCGGCGGGCTGGCGTTACAGGTGCGCGTGAGTCTCTCGCGGCGCGGACGAGCTGCGCGCGCTGACCGGCGGCGGCGTCGTGTCGCGAGACAGCCGTTTATGTATTAAAAAAAAAACACGGTCGCTTGTCTATGCCACTGGTGCGATTTCGGTACATATTTGGTTTGTGAATTATCCATACCGAATTTTACAAATTGACCATGGACGTGTCAAAATGATATACCTATTGAGTACTTGCTTGAGTACATATCACACGAACGTGAACACGGTGCTGAGAATAGAAAAACATTTTTTAAATACAAAAAAAATCTCTTAACATGCAATTTTCACCTAATAAATTTGCATAACAACATTACCTTTGGATGTTCATTTAGAAAGTGAAGATATTACTACTGTTAAAAGAGGTTTAGAAGTAAAATTAAAAAATATTGCTCTGGAGGAGCAATATAAGAATTCGGAAAATTAAAAAAAAATTTCTTCCACAAAACCTATCTTGAAAACCTTATTCGTGTCCTTAGTATTTCACTAATGCGCACGCGACTCGCCGGGCGAAACAATCGTATACTTATCTCAAATACGGATCAAGTCTTTGTCGATGCATTTTAAAATAAATCATACGTAACACATGGAGTGGTTATTTGCTCTCGATTTAAATTTTTTTGAAATATTGTTTTATTTTTGCTTCTAATTTTGATTTCAATCAGAAGCATAAATATGATATCCGTCTAAACCCTCGACGACAGGTGGCGCACGTTACTCACACAGATCGGTAACGATAGCGATAAAGAATGGAAAAACAGAACCCAGGCCACGGAATACGGACAAAAAAAAAAACTACGTAGAAAGTAGTATGACAACGCGCGCGCACCGCCTCGATTAGTTCGGCCGGCGGACGGCGGCGGCGCGGGCGGCGCACGGCCGATGGGGTTGTTTGACAAACTGTTATCGTTAATTATAACGTTAGCGTTTTGAATATATAACGCTAACGGTTACGGTATTAATTCAAATGAAGACTCGATTACACGGAAACGACGATAGTAGTTTTTATATGCAAAATATTTGTGTCTGACTTAGTAATTACGTATTAGTCATTTGTTAATTTTACTAGGTCCAATATAAAAGTTATGAAAAGTCATAGCTGAAGAACACCAAAAAAAGTGCAAAAATATTAATTAGTGTACTATTTGTATTGAAATTTTCAACTAAAAAAGAGTTTTAGAAAACTTTACAAGCGAAACTTCCCAAGCGGCGAAATATTTTATTCTTCGCTGCAAATCGTCTATTTTTATCATCATTGTTAACTGCAGAGAAAAATTTCGTATACGTATCAAAATAAAAATGTCCATCAAATAGTCCAATAATTGGCAAGAGCGGTCGTTACTCGTTCACCGCGCTAACTCGTCGCAGTCATATAACATCAAGTAGACTATTTTTATTTTACAGATACGCACACCCACACACACACACACACACCCTGTTGAAAAAAAAATTGGTTGCCTGTAAAGTCGGTATACGGGCGAAAGTTTTACGTGACAACGACTTTGAATGGTAAAATCATTTTAATGTGAATATTCATTCGTATAGTAGGAAGAAGGATGAAATAATAGTAACAATTTAAAACATTTATTTATACAAAGAATTATATTTAAAACATTAATTTATACAAAGAATCTCGCACTGAATTTCATATTAACAAAATTTTATTTTTACCTTTACACATACATACGTATTTATATACAAATATACATACAATAACTTGCAATACATTTGCAAGCTATGCACTAATTCTCTAGTGCAGCGCGCGGCAGACCGATCATAGTTGAGTGGGGAGAGACGCAAGCATTCGGCGGGCTCTCTCGTTCGGTGACTCATCGTAACGTTACCGAGCGTTACACTTTTCATAAGTGACTCCCAGCCGCAACCTAATTTAAGACGTTGTCACGTCAAAATAATTTTAGCAAAAGTATTATTTTCCTATCAATTTTCGTGTATAGATTAAATTAATCGTTAATAATACACATAATCAGACAACAAAACTATTTTCGATTTTATTACCTAACCGTGAAATTTGTAAGTGTTTGAAGGAAAAAAAATTAATCAAGAATTACCGCAATGTTAACTTTTTCTATTTTCCCTGCGATCGTAAACGAGAGGCGATGTTTCAAGAAATAAAATAAAATCATAAATGTCCTAAACGGAATAGGAACAAAATGTAATAAACCAAAAAAAAAAAAAAATTACAAAGTCGACCTCGACCCGGCCGCCCGTAAAACAAACGCGCACGCGGTAAATCCCGTTACAGTATTAAAAATATGAATTAAGTAGCTGTAAAAGTGTAGCTGCTCGCGCTGCGCATACGCCGTCATAAAGTTTACTGGTTTTATACGGCGATTCGAAAGCCATTAATTGGGAACCGAACCGCGACACCCATTACATGGCGTTCGTCGAAATCCTAAAAAAAATTATTACGTTTTGAAATGCAAAAATTTCACAAAAAAGTTAGTCTGGCAGGTGCAGTGAAATATGCTTTGATCAGTCATCTACTCATCAAAGAATAACTATGGTAAGGTTTTTTCGTTATGTTACGAGTTCTACAAGATGACTCCTACCGCAAGCCGCGGCAAGGAACTTCGTACCAAAAAAAAATATTGCAGGCAAATAGTTCATTCGTGAGTAATTATTTTGAAGTGAAACTTTTTTATCGGGGTTGGAAAAAAATTTAGTGTAACATTTTTTCGTTACGCGTCACATTTTTTCGTTACGCGCCATCTTTTTCTTATTCCTACCACGCGTGATTCGAAGTATACTTTCTCCAGCGGAGTAGGGATTGGTAAATGTCTCCAATGTATTTTGCGGCCCGTTTTGAGTAGTTACATTTTTTTAAGGTTATTTCAGGTTAACCTTAGTTTTTAATTGTAAATATCAGTGAGTTAAGCCATTAATTACAAAAATATATAATAACGATAACAATAATAGTAATAATTCTATTATAATTAATGAAATGCTATAATCTTAGTAGCAGAAAGGTGAAATAATTGTATTATTTTTGTATCCATGTCTATGATAATAAAAGCCCTTTGCATAAACTTTATCTAATTTAGCTTTATTCAACCAATTTCTGTGAAGTTGTAAATAGTAAATCATTTATCGAAAAATGATGTCATAAAGAAGTTTCACTTCTTACGTGTGTACACTAATACACACACACATTTTTTTTTATATAGTTATTTAAGACTTTTACTGATACCGTTACATTTTAAGACTATGTAAATATATAACTGATGCAGGTACATAGAATAGGTATTTGTTATTTACATAGCAATCCATTCACTCAGTAGTCACGTGGATAATACAAGGAATTAAAGGAACGAACGGATTAGGGGTTTCAATATTCTTGACAATCTTAGATATTAAGTGCATTGTATTGTTTAAATGCATGTTTTTATAAATTATTTCTTAGATTGTTTGCACAAACTTTGCGTTAAGGTGCCTACTTACTTGAATCATCAACAGATTCGAAGGGCTTTGGCCTTGAGGGCGATCTTCATGGAAATACAAGAATATACCAGGAAATTGCAAATAGAAATTGTATAACAATGTATACCACACATGCGACTAAAGCGAATGTTGAACATAGAAATGTTTATGAGAACATAAATTCATTTCAAAACGGAAACGTGAAAAATGGAAATCAAAATATATTCTAAATTCATTAATTTAGAATATATTTTAATTTACTTTTTAATGATACATTTATCATACTTATTACAATTGATATGCATTTCTATAATTTCATGCATAGATTTAGGGGGGCAATATATGCGTATTTCAAGGAGCCATAGGCTACGTAATACTTAACGTTTCTTAACAAACAATAGAGCACCATTTCAACAAGAGCTTTTCATTATGGAGACATTTAATAAATGAGTATTAAAGAAAAAAGTCTTTGAGTACTTATTTTCTTCGATTATCATACATGTACTAATAAACGGTTTGAAATGAAAATTAAGTTAAGAAATGTAGAAACGGAGTGAAGAAATGACTACGCTACGTTTCTATAAAAAATCCGTATTTAAATGTATTTCTTTTTCTGAGGAAGTTTGGAATGAAAACGTCAATTTTATCGAAACTTGCTTTTTATATATGCAGAAAAAAATGCCATTTGTCGTAATGCATTTTAAATATATAAAGCAAAAAATTACAATAATACATTTTTTTCAGAAATGTAACATTGAAATTTTAAATAAAATCGTAAAAGGTAAATTAATAATATAAGCCTTCAAAATGTACGTTTCCACGTACATAAAAAGTCATATGTGTACTTGTACAATTATACACATGGTACAGGTTTGTGGAAAGATGAGACAATTTGTTACTTATTATATCTTCATATAAAAATTGTAAGCCTTTTAGAGACTATTTTCAGTACCTACAAATCAACTTAGTAAGGTAAAGTGGATTCTTTTCAAATGTCTAGAATTGTGCAGAAAGCGCTTGTTGAAATTAAAGCTCAAAAAAACAACTAAATTCGAAACTCTTAAACAATAATTCAAAATAAAATCATTGACTTTTATATAGCGCGCCGATATGACAGGTACGTGTATATTAAAATGTCCATAAAAATAGACGATTGTAAATATCTCAAACAAAGTGTTTGAGTTGTCCGGGTCTATTATCGTTGGTGAAGATCAGGCGCAGGTCGTAATCGCCTCCTTAAAATTCATATGAATATATCCCTCTGATTGGTCAATAAAAAGTCTAATAGCTGCTGCTTATAAATTAAAGTATGAATTAAATACCAATAAAATACGTAAATATTACAATATTAAAGAACAATTTACATTGGGTTTTTAATAAAAAAAAAAAGCAATCGTGTTACGATGGTGAAAATAATACTATAGAAGACTCAGCTTTGTATCTTAGAAAACACACTGATCGCTTTATGGTTCATGAGGTCTGTAGCTATCGGAATACAATATTGTATAAATGCAGGCTGATTCCTGTTTCTTCTCGTAAGTGGTGAGCAGAAACGTGGTCTTTCAACTCGGTACGATCTTCATATACACCGGGCTACGTAAAATATTATGCGAAAAACAGTTTTTGACAAACGGACATTGGCTGCTAAACGTAAGAGCAAAAATAGAAACATTCCAAATTCAAATTTCCCTCGAAATTTTCTTAAGAGTAAAATTAAAATATTCTGTCTCACTAAAAAATGGATCTATAACGGATCTACAGTTCTGGGTGACTTAAAATTTTGACTGAAACCAGAAGAATCATTTGAAGTCTCCAGATGGCGTTCAAGGAAAAAAAGTCTTCCTTAAGTTTCTGTATACATATCTCAATTTCAGCGAATTTGAGCGTAGTTGAGGAACTTTATCGGATGCAAAAAAAGTGGTCCTTTGATGGTGACCTTTTGTAGGTCGTTACAAAAGAAAATCAGTTGTGGACAGTGAAAAATTTCATTCGAGAAAATGAGCAAACATCAAATAAATAAATTTAACACACACCGCTGATTGGATTGGAAAACTTGCATGAAATTTTATATATATATATATATATATATATATATATATATATGGGTATTTTCGCATACGGTGGATAGATGGTCTCACGCCGTTTAACACATGCTCAAACGCAGTTTCGGGTAAGATGATACTGTGACATGATGATAAATTTTAAATCAGTTTCGTTTCGTCGCTACATCGCTGCGGGAGATGTGTCATGGATTTATCAGCGTTATCTAGAAATAAAGCGCCGGTCTACCGTGCGTCTCTTTCTTAATGCACTAAAGAAGAAAAGAGAGTGCAGGAAAAATTTTGTTCGCACGTTTCCTCCTTTTGACGGGTTGCATGGTGTCTCTCACGAGATCAAACGAGCATCAAGGCTGAGCGGTATTTGTTAACAAGTTGTTGTTAAAAGTTTTTTACCTCTTTAAACTGTAAGCGTTCGAACACCGGGTCCGTGGTCCTTCATCACAACACACCTCCGCGCACTCAACGTTCAAAACAAACGACTTTCTGAATAGCACACCGGTTAAACTTATAGATTACCTTTTGATCTGTATTTAGCACCGTGTGACATTTTTTTTAGGTAAAGTAAACAATTAACCCACAAGAAAACAATTTTCATCACAGTGAGATGCGTTTGCTGAATTTAATAAGGAGGTTGTGAAAGTGTCTGATGTGGACTGAAAAATTTGTTTTAAAAACTGTTTAGATGTCCGGCCACTTAACATTTACATTTTCCACGCATACGTGGGACCGATTTAAGCCTTCCAAATTTTCTAAATAGATCAATCAAAATAAACACTTGAAAATGTTAGGTGGATTTTTCGAAAATTAACCTTAGTTTCTATTAAAAAAAAATAAACTGCTTTGTCGCATGCAATCTTTAAAAACAAGCAAACGTTCGTATGTTTTAATATGCAGTAACGCGGTGTGCAAGCTACAAGGCTACTCGCGTGGCGCTACACTACGTCACATTAATAGTTTTTCGCTGCATCACTTCAAGATCCAATTCCCTCTGTCTGCAAAAGGAGACTGTCAGAGGGAGGGAGGGTACGCCACAGCGGCGGTGGGACGGCAAAAACCCGATGCAGCAACACAAAGAGAGGCACGGACAGAAAGCGGCTGTTCAACTTGCCGCGATATGGAGCGCACGCGCACGGAAAGTATCCGTAAGCCAGATAAACGCCGGCTGACGGACATCTAGGCGCGGACCGGTCGCCGGTCGCGCGTTTGTAAAGTATAATGAAAAATACCGCTGCGGTACGCGCTGTAATTCTATTGGACGCCGGGCAGTGCCGTCCGTGCCCGTTGACGCACGCGGCGCGGGAAGCTCCCATCGCGATCCTACCGTGTGCGGCTTCAATCGCCCCAATGCTGAAGCGTGCCCTCCGCGTTGACCTACCGGGTCGGAGGTCGCCGGCTTAACGTGGTCTTCGAAGTACGGAACCTGGTTTGGTCTGATTTCCTTAAATTAGATACTGATTGTTCTCGGTTCGCCCTTAGTCAGGATCGAAACCATTAAACAAAGTAACCACCTTTTCTTAAATATATAAGATGCTTGTTACATCTTTGCGTATAGAATAATTTTTATATGACGCCGAAATAAGGTGTTTTTCTATCGGTTTAAATTTGTGTGTGATGTTTTTTTGCTTAGACCTCTTAGATTTTAATCACTTTTTATCTAAATACATTAATAGTTTAATACAATCAATATGACCAAAACTATATGTTCTTATATCACGTTACATCAAATGCTCTGTATTGTTTATATATTGCATTTCTAACAACGAATATATTACAGTAATATGATTTGAGTAATTTATCATGTTTTTTTGTTTTGTAATATAATCGAGATTTTCGTTTCTATCAAATACCGAATTATTTAAATAAACACCGATTCATCAAGAATGTTTAATTTGTCTATTATCTTATCACATATAATTATTACTGAAATACAGTTTGATTAGTTCTTTTTGAAAATTTACGAGGATTGCTATCCTTGCGAAATTGTCGTGTACGGTAATCGGCAATACGGTACGCGTACCCATTTCCGCCGTGCCGTATCGCCCGACAACGGGAACCGCCCCGCCGGCCGGCCCGGGAAATAATTACGAATCAGCGGAGAGTTATAATTGGCGGTTGTTGCGTGAAACGCTTTATATCGCGAACGTTTTGCGCCGAGGCGGGGTGCTTTTACTTAAACGCGGACGATTTAGTTGCGCGTGAGCAGATTTCGCATACGTTGCTAAGATTCGGCGAAGGTGTTCGGCCGTAATGAAAAAATACATGATTGTATTTTTTGTAAATAACCGCTAGTACGTAGTTTTTGTAATTGTCAATGTGAGCAAATAAAATAATTTTTCAAAATCTTAATTAACAAAAACTATTGACGTGACAACGTCTTAAATTAGGTTGCGGCTGGGAGTCACTTATGAAAAAGTGTAACGCTCGGTAACGTTACGATGAGTCACCGAACGAGAGAGAGGCCCGCCGAATGCCTTGCGTCTCTCTCCCACTCAACTATGATCGGTCTGCCGCGCGCGCAGCACTAGAGAATTAGTGCATAGCTTGCAAATGTATTGCAAGTTATTGTATGTATATTTGTATATAAATACGTATGTATGTGTAAAGGTAAAAATAAAATTTTGTTAATATGAAATTCAGTGCGAGATTCTTTGTATAAATTAATGTTTTAAATATAATTCTTTGTATAAATAAATGTTTTAAATTGTTACTATTATTTCATCCTTCTTCCTACTATACGAATGAATATTCACATTAAAATGATTTTACCATTCAAAGTCGTTGTCACGTAAAACTTTCGCCCGTATACCGACTTTACAGGCAACCAATTTTTTTTTTTTCTCTCTGTATCTGTATTAATAGTACACGAATTAATATCGTACTTTATAAAATACTATCATACACATTTTGTTAAGGATCCTTATTATAGAAATTATTTTGTAAGCAAAGGACTCGAATCCAAAGTCTATTGTGGTCGAAATAGATATCATATCCATTTAAGTTTGCATAAATTATTTCTTGATTTGGTGTATGGCGTTCATTCATTGATCTATTCACCTTTTCTCTGCTGAAGTATGAGGATCTGAAAAAAAAAGAACTATATTTTAATTTTGGTTTCAAATAGATACATAAAAAATATTAACTGGAACTAACTTAATCAATAAGTAACTCCTTTAGGGTTCCGTACCTTCAATTGAAAAAAGAAACGAAAAACTTATAGGAATACTCGCATGTCTGACTGTCCGTCCGTCTGTCAAAGCTCCAAAACTACTGGACCAATTGAGTTGATACTTGTTAAAGGTATCTTATTTCGGAGATACAAACGCGGACGTGTAACGTAAGTAAATTATATTTAAATATGATGGTCGCTTTTGAGAGATAAATTAAAAAATAAATAAATAAAAAGTTTTGCAGACTGTAGGTGAAATATCATATGAAAGCTCTTATTGTGAGGATATCGAATACATATTTTCTTATAATTTTAAAGTAGACAGTCTTATGGTTATTTGTGAAAATAGGCGAAATTTAACCATTCCCTTTAACTCTAAAACTACCAGGCCCAAAATTTAGAAAAAAAAAAAGCAAAAAATAGTGCTTTACTTATAGACTACAGGAAGAACTCTAAAGTTTGCTTCATTTCAGTTTATTTCGATGTCCAGTATAAAACTGATAGTCGCTGAATACGTATGTATTATACTTGTGCGTATCAGTTTATGTTCCTTCTCTGTCATAAAAGCGGTAATATGTAGAAGGGAAAAACTTGCCGTGAGCATTATTCTAACTCAACAAAAACTTTAAATTTCATCAATATAAATCTCACAGTTTTTGAATAAAACGCTCGTGACATACGGACGGACGGCCGGACGGATGAACGGACGGACGGACATAACGAAACTATAAAGGTTTTTGCCATTTTGGCACGGAACCCTAAAAAGTGACCAACTACGAACAGGGCTCGTGCTAAATATTCGCAAATAAATAGGTTAAAATAATTTATTTTAAATATTTAACGCAAACATATTGTGTTGTAGTACGGAACCCTAGGTCTGCGAGTCTCAATGCGATTGGCCGGTTTTCCATAAATGCTCAATTGCAATATATGTAGATATGGTGTACTATGACTACGTTTGCATATTATACACACGTGAAGCCAGAAATGAGAGGAATTCAACATTAAAGGTTAAAAGACTGAAAATGGAAGTTGATACGCGTAATATCAGATCACAAGAACAAATCATCTGAAATAAATATCACACATGTGATGCCGCTGGCAAGTAACGATTATTGTATGTACGTATCGCAAGAAATAAATGACACCTTATATGGAGGTTCGTGATTAAAATGTAGAATGAAAACCCTTGCGGCTCGACTGTGATGCCTGTCCGTTTGTCTGTTTGTCTCTGCAAATGTTTATCCGTATGTAACACCTGTTTTTCTAACTATTTGCTATTGTACGAACTTTAAATTGAACATAATCATAGAATTCGTTGGCAGAATTAATTATCGCATAAATTTTCATATCTAGTCAATAAAATTAAGTCTGGAG
This sequence comes from Eumeta japonica, assembly GCA_005406025.1. Lineage (NCBI taxonomy): Eukaryota > Metazoa > Arthropoda > Insecta > Lepidoptera > Psychidae > Eumeta > Eumeta japonica. Next base: position 145,268 of record BGZK01000300.1, on the reverse strand, counting down.
AATTTTAAAAGTAGGTACGGAAGTAGAATATGTGTGAATAATATGACGTATTAGTTGACTTCATTTAAAGACTCATTTTTTTTATATAAGCTATTTAATCCGGTCAGTTTTATACTTATACCCGAAATTGTCCCAAAAACACCGTAAGCCTCTTTGTCTTCAACGTCTGTAAGCCAAAACTCTATCTTCGTAAAACAATGTAAAGCTTACATGTGTTATAATGAAAATAAAGACGTTCCAGACACTTGCGAGTTACGAATGAAATATAATAAAACTTTTAATTTGTTAGGCAAATTAACTTGTTAATTTGTGTTTTAACATCGAAATTAACCTAATAAGAGTCAATAGGGCTACTCTATAAAGATATTCGCATCTCATGTTATCTTCATGAACAATTCGTAATCTCATTGTACTTTACATTTACATTGAATGCTGCGCAAAATGAATTCCACACCAAAACTGGATGGTGCTCATTTCTTGTGGGTGTTAAATAAAATAATACATAGAACTTCTGGAATAATTCATTAAATAAAACTATAGATCACTTACATAAAGTTTATTTGTTTATTGCTACCCTATCAAGGAGCCAAAAGAGCATTTATTCATTTAAATAGCATTTGTAATTAAATATTTTTAAAAATACTAAATATATATATATATATATGAAACATGAAACAAAAACAAACCATCAAAATCGAAAACGTATGATTAAAAACGGCTACAACAAACCCATTCCCACAACCCGCAACAGAATCGTGCCGTAGGTGGTAAAGCTCGGCACGTTCGCCCGCTAAACACTCAGTTTACGACATTACGACTTGTGTGACATCACGCCTTTGTCCGACAGGTGTGGGCAGACAAAGCTAGCGAGTGTATGTCAAGAATCTATTGAACGTGACATTCAGCCATTAAATTGGGTGTAGTCCCGGATAGGCTATCTATTAATTAACACTTTTATTATTTCTTCTTTTAATTTGCTTGAAGATATAACTTCAAGTTATATATTAATTCATTAATTACAAAGTGAATCATTTATCTTACAAAAATTTTGCTTCAAGTTATGACTTTGGTTTTGATATGAGTTTGGTTTTTTATTAGTACTAATCATCTGATAACATTGTTATCATCTAATAATCTTGTACTAGTTTCAAGATGATACTTGAGAAACTATTTTTCATGTTTAATGAAGTATGACTGACTTGCATATTTGCTTTTCTTTTAATGTATTTTTTCTTCAATTTGTTTTTAAATAATGATTATCACTTTAATACGTTATTAATACAAATTGGTGAATAAGAAAAGTTTAAAGTGAATATAACATATTGAATTCTTGGATTAAAATTACCAAGAACATGAAGTATGTGGGTTTTAGGCAGCCCGCCACTGCCCACTGCCCTACCGACGTACGAGAAACCCAGTTAGACACCCACAATCTTGAAAGCTTTTTTAGTTTCTTATAAATTCGTTTTTTACCTGCTTTTAGTCCCAAATCCGCGCCAAGCGCGCGTATATTCTACAAGCCTGCAGTAGTTCGCTCGAGTGCTCCCAAAATCCGTGTAATAAAATGGGCACACATTCGATATTTCTATATTGCTCAGAATCGCACCCCTAATATTGTCGTAAAGCGGGCATAACCTTGACCTCTTCATGGTTTTAGAGCAATCAATATTACAATGGAACCCGTAAAAGCCGTAAAAACCTTAAATAAAAATAAGATTGTTGAATTATCTGTTCTAACAGGTGGATGTTATCTACGAAAAGTCGAATATGTGCGCGAAGCGCTAACATAAATTTACGAAATTTAAAATTTATGCAAAACACCATTTCACTGTTTCCATATTACTATTTTCAGCTGACATTAATTTATTTTTATTTGTTCTAAAAACGCTGCAATGCAACGCTGGAACTTCCCCGCAAATTTGCATACCGACATATATTTATTCTTCTTCAGACGGGCAAAGAACGCGTTAAAAAGCTTTAATATATATTAATGGCTTACATTGCCAATGTCACTTTTATTTGGTGCTATTCGTATTATATTAATATTCATTCTATGTTCATATTTACACGCGACACGTCATTACGTGGCTCATGCTTTAATTTGCAGCTTTGATTTTAATTTATAGCAATTTTGCAGCCGGATACGCCGTTTTTTGCCAACCACATCAAACTTAAGGAATAGTGAGTTAAAAAATACCCAATATGGTTCATTTTTGCGTTGTAGACGTTTGTTCGTGTTCCCGGTTCACTTCGTCAGGACCCTTGAATTGGTTACGTGGTACACTCTAGTCTGACATAGATCTAATTGTCCAATCTGTTTTTAATCACCCAAGTGGTAAGCTATACCCTCCCTGGTAGGTTAATGGTAGGCTGATCCAGTTAAAGTCTGTTGAGGATGATTATCAGCAATATAAAAATAACGCCCGAGATGACGGCTTCACGTGTTCTCTGAGACATAGAGTGAGTCGTCTCATTTGACACAAGTTAATAATTAATTTTTCAATATGCCCATGTATGGAAATTTTTCGATTAGAAAGCAATGCTTCTAACCAATGTGCCATCAACACCCATAATACATATATTGTTATAATATCCTGGCTTACGGATACACATTGATTTTGCTAATGTCAATGCGAATCAAAATTTCAATATTTAAAATTCGCGTTAAAAATGACTGTGGAACTACCGCATCCACCGAGCACAGTCCACTTCGTACGTCGGGTCCGATCACACAATAAGCGACAGTTCGAGTGGCCGGCGAGTGTTTGCGCTGCGGCGTTGTTTACACGCTCTTTACAAAACTTTGTGAAACGTCTCGCAACGAGGTTCCGCAATAATAAATTCGGTTGCGCAACCCATTGGACCTGTTGTGCGACTGTTATTGTTATTACACTTCAGACGCAAGGCTGCTGGAGTCAAGTGTGATTCGATGTTGAAATTGCTGCGATTAAGTTACTGTGAGGTTCAATATGTTATTTCAGAATGTGGGTTGTAAATTTTCTATAAAAAGTTATCATATCCACTTTCAGTTTTTCATTTCGCCCCGGCAATAAATTATGTTTAAATTATCATATGTTTTAGCATTTGATGAAGCGTTTAAAAGCGATTTACAATTTGATATTTCACTGAGAGAGAAATTTGGCGATTTTTCTTCTCCGCGACAAACACTAATTCAAATAAATTTTTGTTTCCAATTAAAGCTTTTTTTTTTATTCTATTTAATACTAAATTCACTGCACTAATAATTAATTTTAATATTTTCTATTTACAGCCATATATTTAGTTCTTCCAAATATTAATTCTATTATAGTACTAGCAGATTAATAATAATATCAACAGGAGTTACAAGAATGAATCAGTTTCGGTCAAGAATGTTTCAAATTACACTTAAAACCTTCACAAACTACGTTGAAAGTTCATTGTTGACGATTACTTGATACCGTTTAAATTATAAACAGTTTGGTACATTACTTGTTAATTAGAATTTTTTCCAAACATTGACGTGTTTTATAATAATTGTACATAAAAATCAAGTGTAGTCAATTTTGAAGCGATCTTGAATTATTTTGACTTCATGCCAATAAACATAGCCTTATCTTGACGTCATGTCATGACGTCGAAGTAAGGATTTTAAATTTTATATCGTTTTCCTAGACGGATTTTAAAGTATAGTAAAGGCTATTAAATTCATAAAAATCTTTGCATCGGAAGCTTTTTTAATTCAAAGCGGAATAAAGTAGCAGGTACTAAGGTAATTTTATTAGTTCTTTAGTTTTTTTTAATACTATGTTATTAAAAAAAAAACACTAAATGCACGGTCGGGGTACTTTTGATTGGAACAAAGTTTTATTTTAATACAAAGTAAGGAATTAAATCAAAAAGTTTTATTTAATATTTTAGGAAAAATACAAATTTATTGAAAATTATATATAAAACAGTGAATATTAATTTATATAAAATACTAAATAATAAATTTCAAGACAGGCAATGACAGAGAGATACGAAGAGAAAGTGGCATTGAGGGGGCATAACGCTTTCTCGTTACATTACGATTTCCACCAGTCAAATCCTACCGTAAGTCTCTTTAAGGAACTTCATTCCAAAAAACGACAAAATCAAGTCAGCCAAGTTCGATGAATATTCCAAGTATTTTGAGCTAAGCCTGTAAACGTCAAATATGCCACGCGGTAAAGTTTAGTATGTGTCGGTGAGTATTCAACCACAGGTTGTCGAGTGCTGATGACGCTTAGGAGATCGGCGCGTTGAGATTCCGGGTCTTCCTCAATGGGGCATTAATAAAGGAAAGTCCCATTAACTTCCTAAATGTCGTTTATCTTGATAGAGATTTATGATAACCCGGTCGACCGCTGGATTGAGTCGCGTTGTACACACTTAAGGCCGAATTACTATAACGATGACAAACGCCAAATAATGTATATCGGTTATTCACCAATTTGTGTTTTAAGTCTTGTTAAAGCAAAAATATTTCTAAGGTTGTCATTTGGCATACGCTTTGAACTGTCTATATTGTATTATAAATATTATATATGTTCCATCGTTCCATAATACGCAAAGTAAGCTGTGTGAGTTGTCTGGCTATTATTATTGAAAATTAATCATATGCATGTTTGATTGCAGGCTTATCAAAAAAAAATTAAATAGATTTATGACGTGATAACGTCTTATAAATCGATGAATTCCGGCTGCATGCACGAAAAAGCATGATTCATTGACGCGTTCCGCTTGAGCCAAGCGTGCAAGCGAGAGCGCAGAACAAGAGATAGAGAGGCGTCCTAAGCGTTTGGCTTGTGACGCATCTATCTCTCTTCTACTCTATCGGTCGATGGAGTGGAAGAGAGATACAAAATAATGATAATTATTTTGTATCTCTCATGATGATACAATTATCATTACTAGATGATACAAAATAATGATAATGCATTGATAATAATCCAATTCAATTCATGAAAGTACGCAATTTTTTATCAATGTTTTCTTATGACGTTATCACGTAAAATTATCGTCCGAAAACCGACTTTACACACAGCCATTTTTTATTTAATATCGGAAGTTGAAGGCTCATATCTGTAATTTAGAATAAATTTAAATATTTGCCTTTAATATATACACTAGGATTCAGCATGAAACCCACCGTTGATCCTCGAATAGAATCTTCCTCTACCAATCACAATCCAACAAATTTAATTATGGTTCGAGAGGATTGACAGATATTGAACGTCTAAACAAGTGTTAGAATTAATTTTGTACAATAGCGTTTACCACTAGTTTGGAGACACAAGAAGAAAAACAGGCATTATGAGGGCAAAAGGAATCGCCTTGTTTAAGGGGAACCGAACACAGACTCACAGTAAGAAAAAGAGAGATAAGTTTTTAATTTTACCGGTGCTACGGTGTGCCAACAGTGCATTTTTTGGAACACTTTTGGCCTATGAGGACATCAAGCACGGGCTCAACGTAAGATTTACGCTTTAAATAATAAGCAGTAAGGAGTGTAAGAAATGGCTGTAGTTGAGAACTATTTATTTATGACTATTTATACATTAATCAGTTACTGCATCCAAACCCACACTTTTCGTTTTAATTCCTAGAATTATTTTCGTAAAATCACCTGTACTAATTTGCGTTAGTAATGTAATTTCACATTGTTACGTTATTGAAAAGTTGTGTGCTTTGTACGCCGACCGAATGTGGTGAGTGGGCAAAATAAAAAAATAAATTAAAAAAAACATATGAATTCCCAATATAATACATTTCATGCGACAAGAACAAATCGGTGTATACGTCGGGCCCTAAAAGAAGCAAACACAGGTGCGGCATTGTGTCCGATGAGATGCTGAGATGCGATCCCGCGATCTCGTTTGTTCGGCCGTCCGATAACAACGGGCCCGATGCGGAATCATCGTACACACACGAGATAACGGATACCTGTAGGAGTAATCACGCATGTTTGTCACGAGACATTCGAATAGAGGCCCTAACAGAGCGTCTTATACTTAGAGTTCTCTCACGAATAGACATATAACGTTTTGCCGGACCAATACCGGATATATTTATTTACCTACATTTCCCTGGAAATCGGGCATTTTATGGAAGGTATGAACTATAGAATTGAAATGTAGAATCCGAATTTTGTATTATCCGCTGTTATGCTAACTAATATTGTAAATGCGAAATTGAGTTTGTTTGTTTATTTGTTACGCCTTCGCGTCTTAACTACTCAACCGATCATCATGAAATTTTGTATACGCGTTGTCAGGGGGTGCAAAAAAAAAGACATAGGGTTTCCTTAATCCAGAATTTTTATTTCTTTTCTTTTTATTCTGGTTTTTATTTATACTGCACTATCTCCGAGTTATATAGTCGAGATTTTATTTTGATACTAGCATTTGTCCCGGCATTCATGTAAATCGGAAGAGTGACCAGTAGTGTTACTGAAATCGAAAACGGTACGGTACGGGGAGTAGAATTGAGAGCTGGAACCGGGGCGGTAGAACCGGGTCAGTGGGTAGGACTTGGATTAGAATCAAGAGCGTGGACGGGATCGAAATGGCGAATAGTACTGGGACCGCAGAATTAAAAACGGTAAGATCGTTCTAAATAGAAATGAAGGGGTACATTTTACGCGAGCGAAGCCGCAGGCGGAAAGCTAGCGTCAAATAAAAATCATCACATAATAATTTAAATCAGATTATAGACAGAGAAAACCTACTGCTGACTGCGCGGTAACGACAGCTAATTCACGAAATCAATAAGCGGAACATAATTAAAATAGGTAAACCATAAACTAGTTTTAAACCTCACCAAACGGAAAAGGTATAATGTATCACAACTGTAATATTCTCCATCTAATCATATACGCAAATATTATATCAATAAATTAATACATTATTAATTAGCGCTGTAAATGAGTAGCATTTGGAAGCGATTCTCACGGTGTTGTGTTGTCATATAAATATAGTCACTTAGAAAAAAATAAACTTATTTGGTATATTAATCAAGTGAATTTACAATGACTGCTTTCTAGCGCTGTACGGTGGACAAAACACATTTCACCTCGATCGGTTATTTATATCGGGCCGGTTGGACAGGTGTGTGCGCGCGCGCAGGTTACAGGGTGATCGTTAAGATTTAAGAAGAAAAAAATTCGGTTCGTTTGAATAATTTATTGCGATTCCGTTTGATGGGAAGGCATCTTATTTGTGTGTGTGACTCACGACATATAAAAGCGAAAAACAGAATTCCGAGTATAATCGATGTTATTCCTGGAGATTATTGCTAAATCTATGAATTATTTGCAAATTAATGTTCTTAATGAAAATAAATTTGTCGTTTAATAGATTTTGCACGCATAAACGATGCTCGCTGAAATCGGTCTCATATGAATTACAAATTATAGCGTTTATTAAAGCTGAACTCGTACTAAGTTGTTTTCCGGAAGTGAAAGCTTTCACATAAAAAAAAAATACATCAAACTTATAAGATTTTAAATAAATTATTTATATCGGATTTTTAACTAACTGCGGAGGCGCATCTTTCCACAAGCTTTTCATTTTAGATCGACAGGCTTGGAGGTAGAGCCTTCGACTCTCGCGTCGACTCGTTGCGGGTCGATTGACGTTAACGATCATTGTCATCTCTGTCTTCTGACTCGTTGATTGTTTGTTTGTGTGCGTCGATTGTTCAAATCGGCGTTATGTTCGTATCGATGATCGAGGTGTTGGTAAAACTACGCTAGACCTGGTGGACTAGAATAAATTTTTGACGTCATACATTAAAACTAATATCACAGTCCAAGGACTACTCGTACCCAGAACTGAGGTACAGCGACATCTTACGGATGTCGAAGGACTGTGAAATACGACAGCCGAAAGGCTGTGTTTGGCGTATTGAGTGTAAGTACATTGGTATTGTCTTTAGCCAAACTTAAAAGTTGATACTTAAGTGTGGATTTTTCATAATTTAATAACGGCAAGAGGCAAACGGGACCTCGGAAAATATCTCAATAAGTTCTGTTAGAATTAGTAGATAACTTACATCACGAGCGACATTTTTTCGCTAGCGATATTTATTCTCTTTTATGGTAATACGTATTCATACGTATAAACGATTATTAATTTATATTTAAAGCCGGTAAGAAAGCGTAATATAAAAAATAGCATTTAATATTAGATACTAATTAAAAATATATATATATGGAATATTTATTAAAATTGTTAATTACCAAACAAAAATATTTTCTCGCCGGAGACGCGTCTATATATATAAGAATCGCAACGACCTGTAGATGCAGCGGCGCCGAAAGAGGCGGCCTGCCCACAAGAATGCCATTAATTCGGAATATGTTACAACCTATACTTAAGCCGATCCGTAGCACCGTAAAGGCTGTGCGCATACATAAATATCGGGGTGCATCACTCTGCCTAACCTCTGATTAGTTCTGTTCCTCGTACCCTAATACGATCTGTGCGCCTGGAGATTCTTTTTGATTGTCAGTTGTTGGAAACTTTTGATAGTGTATCGATGAAATTGTTGCTAATAGTTAAGGTATGCTTCATAGTTTATTTGTATTCTACCTGCTATTTAGCTTCTTTTTGTTTTGGTGAGGATAGGCCCATAGATGGTTATTAACGCAGACCGACAGATGGCGTGTCAACAGGGACAAAATCGGGCATAAAACGTCATCTGTTACGTCACAAGCTGTGCTTTCTTGTACTCGGTCTCGTTCTCAAGTTCTGCTTTCGTTTTCGATCCTATTGTCGTTCTCTGTTTCGATGAACTTTCGATGAGTCTAAGTAAAAATACTTTGATATAAAAAAGCTCTTATTCTGGCTTCCGGTTTATTCTTGATAGTTGCCTAATAGTTGTTAAAATTCCTGTAGGCCTTTGACGACTTTTAAAATGTTCGCGGTATTTTAAGAGTTGTCAATAGTCTAGAAGCTCCAATCGACATTTCTTATCTACATTAAATACATTTAATAATCATAAACTAATTTACTCTCATATAATTGAAAATATTACAATTATAGGACAATGCAGTGATTTTTTTTTCTTAGGTTATAATTTTATGATCGTAAAAAAAAACCTATTACACTTACTTATTAAAATTATAAATAAATTGTGTATAAAACCATAACAAAGAAAATAGGCCGATCATCTAGACAGACATGTGTACGAATGACCATGCGCCGGAGCCTTCCATTCATACTAATTTTGTAGATAAGTAAAATGGTTCGCTTCCGTCGAGCTTCGACAATTTTTTTTTCGAAACTAACGAGCCGTTTAACGACTTCACAACACGTTAGAAATTTTCGCTCGGCCGATCGCCACGCTCACAAACGAATTTCGTAACAGGTTTGTTGCGCGTGAGTTCGGAAAGAGAGTGAGGCATCACGCTCCGGACAGAAAGCACCATGTAAGCTGTCGATACACCAGTTAGAGATATAGCTGTGTACGCCGAATACGGCCTCATGCAGGCCGTTGATGTCGATGCGGCGTACACTCTTGTCCGGGTCTTACTTGTGCTGTTCCCGTCATACCGTCAAGAGGTTTAAATACATCGTATACTCCCGTAGCGCTTTTCCTTCAGACTGAATAACTTGGATTTCAAGCTGCCCGTGCTGTGGTATACAGCTGTTACCGACCGCTGTCGCCGAGGTGATTTTGAATACCACATCGATGCTTTACCTGCTTCCGGAGTCAAGAAAAGTACAGTTTATTATATTGACTCAATTTAACAAAAAACTCGCTGACTAGATCGCCGGAGTACGACTTCAATACCTTCTAATTTTTAAGAAACTGCAATTAATAATTACAATTAACATATTGAGCCACTATCGCTCTCACTCTCGCTCTGTCTCTATCTATAGATAGATTGAAAGATGTAGATTTAGATAAATAGAAAGCTATAAACAGAAATAAAAAAAATGTTTCTATCTATATATGTTATTATAATGTTTACGTTGTGTAAATGTGTATTAATAAAGGTATTTTATTGGCTACATCATTGTCAATGCGCCTAATGGAATAATTTATTAAATAACCTTTCTCAACATACTTAATACTTTATAATGATAAATGATTATAATGTTATTGCCGAATCGCGAAATTTCCTAAAGTTACTTGTTTAGAGCTATATAACTCAAGTCTGAGAAAAATATATATTACAAAAGCCGGTCGGGTGGCCAGTCTGAAATCGACAACAATAAATTATATTATTGCATTTCTAATACAATATTTTAACAAAATATATCACTTTGTGAAATATGGCCTTATCTATGCAAGTCATGTAGTCGACCGTCATTTCAGTCATAGAAAGTCAGCGCTATCAAATCAACAACATTGCTTTTTTTTTTTTTAAATCACGAAACAAGCATTTAATTTCATCATCTCACGAGTGATTCACGGCGATGCTAACAGATTTTCCACAGCAGGACCAGACCGGTCCGTCGCGGGAAGTTCTAGAATCCCAGAGCCGTTTGCGCAACTTTAGAACGCAATTGGAACGTCATTCTTGGACAACCTGTAGCAGCGTATTGCGCGCGCAGATTCTCGACTATTTAAAATTAATGTTATTTCTAAAATTAGTATTGTTTACGCAACGTATTCATAGTTTTGTAATATACACGGTCTCTAACATTCGTTACAGCTATATAGATGAAAATTCAAAAATGTTTGGATAATTTTTATTATCTGTCTTATGATACTCAGCGAGCTGTTTGAAATGTTATACTGTGAATTTAACAAAATTTCGAAATCCATTTAATAGTTAAAAAATACATCTATGAAGAAGGCATGAGCCTTCGCGGCAGTGAACTGTTGGTCTGTAACAAATTGTTTTCAAATTGACGCTATACCTGGACAACGTTGTGTGAGACATCTGGTGGTCAAATATAGCGACGATAATTACATACAAGGCGGTGGACAGTGACTAGATTCATGGTAAAATTGTAAATCCATTTCATCGAGTAGCTTTTAGAGTTACCTATGTCCAACAATGAACTAATCTGAGCCAGCGGCAATTGGATCGTACCATAAAAACTGGAGATACGATCTGTTATCATTTTAACTCATAACAATTACTTAGGGTTTGCACAGGACGGGAACAATAGCAACACTGTAGTCACTTACAAAATAATCAATTGTATGTTATGCATCTGTCTGCAAATAATAGCCATTTGTTATTTGCCTGCTGGCAATACAAGATGGAAAAAAAAATGATTTGTAGACAACACAACGTGGGAAATTGCATGTGTCATAGTAAAATACTAAACTGTATTAAACATCTCGTGACATTCGAAACAGATGTAATTTTTCAATTATTTTTTTTTTTTTATATGAAGGCATATTAAACTGTATTAGTGTAACTTTAGAAATAAATATAAATCGGGTAGATATGCGGCATTTTATTTTATATAATATAGTATATATGTAACTAATACAATATCATTTCCTTTTTTGCACTCTGTACTTATTAATTCTAAGCGAACATTTCATTCAACTATATCGCGCGACAAAACAGGTGAAACGCTATAACGCTACGAGTTTGAGATGTCGTGTCGCAACTGGCCACAGGAAATTACTGCACCGGCTTACGTAACCTGATAGCATGATAAACAAAGTGCTGATGAAATATCATTTGTTTAGACCTTCGCGTAGTTTTTGACAATAAAGCTATTTTTATTTTAACTTCCATAATTTTTGTTAATCTGCGTATTTCCAATATTCTACTTGTTTATTACAGTGACCTATTTTTTTTTAATTTTACAATCCTATTGCCTGTATTTGGTTATCCGACAAATTATAATATTAATTAGTACGACTGTTAATTTTTTGCTCGTAGAAGAGTGAGATTGAGAGACCACATTTGTTGTCTTGTAGTGCAGTATAGCGAAAGTTACATCCGAAGGTTGTACGATTGAGATCTGAACGAAACAGAAGACTTGTTTTTTCAGCAGCATATATCATCCGTCAAAGGTGAAGCAAAAACATCCGATGGAAGTCTACACTAAAAGGTTGGGAGAAAACTATACACGAGTAGTTTGAAATTTCTGCACGGCGAATTCGATGCGTTCGCAAACTTCATGAAGTGCATCTATAAATACATCTATAAATACTTAATCTATGACGAAAACAATGGCGTGATCTTGAACATAATCATCGATCATAATCATTATCATCATCATCATCATCATCACGCAACCTTCAGCCAGGCACAATGACTGAAAGGGACAAGTGCCGATACACCGAAGGGAACGTAATTATAGCGGGGGAGTTCAGGTTCTAGTCTAGATTAGCAATGACAGGACTGCGGAGCCAGCCGGTAATAGTGCGAACTATGTTGAAATCTATTTATTAAAATAACGTAAGAATCCTATATGAAATTTTATTCTGCACATATTTTATACAAATTAGATAAGTTTCGCAAAACATATAATGTCGTTATCGACTTCCGGTTTCTAATTCGAAATAGAGATCATATTGACTGGGCTAAGTAAAAAAATAAAATAAAAAAAGAAATTAAAACTATTCAAAACAATAACACTTAATAATTAAACGAAGTATGATGCCTATAATTCAAGTAAGGCTTGTTTTCAATATTTTTTGTGAGCCGGTGGGTCACCAATAAACAATAAACAGTTCTCGCCTCGGGTGACAGGCGTACACAGAACTAGATACGAGATTTTTAATAAAGATAATAGATATTAATTAAATCTATAGATACAGTTTTAATTAAATGCAATTAATAACGGAATAACGAGACTTTGGGGGTCGTTAGTCAAATTATTGTCGCTTGAGGTGCCAGGCGAATTAATCAGGGCAGTAATGATTGGAATTTCATAAAAAGACGTTATTTATTGATGTTGACATTCGTAGAAATATATTTCGTGTCTTCTGATGTTTTATGTTTCTTTAGGAAGATTTTTAAAAAATTGAAAAAAAAAAATCAGCCTTTTATCCTAGGATTGTTAAATTAATATTTTTTTTGTAGAGTTGAGACTTATGAAATAAAATAAAGAAAAATATTTGTGTAAGATGTGACAATAAATAATCAAGATAGCTTTATTAAAAATATGTTTTCAAAGTTATAAGATCGACGGTTTTGCGTGTTTATTATTTTTACATTCACAAATATAATAAGAGTAGGTAATTTGAAAACAAATATTAAAAGAAAATGAAAAAAAAAATGACTTTCAATTTAATTCACGATGCCGGATAAAAATTATTTGAATCCTGACATAATAAAGACCAATTTTCAAAAAGTAACAAACATATAGATTTGTCTTGTCATTGACACATTTTATCTTTCTTCTCTTTTCATTATAATTTCACACTAATCAGTTATATCAAGCGAATCTGTGAAACCCTAAATATTGATTAATTTCGAAGTCCTCTTTGCAATACATATAAGCCCTTCTGTCACTCAAACATCTTATCGGACAATAAGACATGTTTCCCGGGTTATCCGGAGCGGGCTTCAATGTATTATTCGGCTTCATTAAGCTGACACCTATGACGTAGACCCTTTCCATACAGGGTCGAGGTATTCAGTGAATGTCTGGTCACACCATTATTGTCCGCGTAATTAATCCGTTTCTTTATCTATGGAACCCACTTATTACAAACTATTAGACGCATGCAAAAACAATTCAATCTAAATCCGTCCATTCTCGTCTAATTTACATACAAACTACTCGGACCGCATTTAAGCTTACCACTGTAAGCGAACGCTTAAGCCGTACGTGGATCGGGACAGAGAGATCTAGTTAGTAATAAATCCATCCGCTGACAATAAAGACAAAAAGTCCATCGAGCCATTCATATCGGGTGCTTTTTTTTCGGCTCCAAGAAAAAAAAAACTTCTATGCTAGCGGTACCCGCTTGACACACGTCCGCCGGCCGCACGCTCGGTTGGGCAAAATCAGGTATTACAATTAAATTAAAAATCACTCACGGGGCGTGTTACAATCGAAGTACTTCGTGTACGGTTGACAGAAAAATTAATGAAGTACAGTATTGAAAATGTTTAAAAAAGTAGGTATGCAAAAAAATCAATGTATATGTAAGTACACACAGACACGGTAATATATATATATATATATAATATGTAAGCATGAAATAAATTACACTTCTTCGATGTAACAAAAAAAAAATAACTTTTTAACTTCTGTTTAATTCTCTAGTGCGCAGCAAGTTAGAATATTGTGGTCAGGTTTGGAACCCAATGTACAAATGTTACGTTAATAAAATGAAAAGTTTGCGAAGAAGATTTATCTGGCACCATTCGTATAGTTGTGGAGTGGCGAAAAAATTTCCAAACCACTGTGATCGCGCTTCGTCATTTTAAAATCGACTCTCTCGTTGACCGTCGTAAGCTACTGGATGTCATATTCCAGTATAAATTACTGAATAATTTTATTGATTCCCCTAACCTACTGAGCGAGGTTGGTTTAAAAGTCCCAACAAAAAGTTCCCGTCCTAGTGGATATAATATGCCTTTTGTTATTAAACCAGGTAAATCAAACCTAATGTTGAACTCGCAGTTAAATGGAATAACGAAACTTTATAACGAATTTCACACTGATCCAGTTGTAGACATTATTGATGAAAATCTAGAATTATTTAAAAGTCTATACTTAACACAATGCGAAAATAGTGATTTTAGTATATTGTCTTCAATTTCATTCGTGTTTCTTGAATGTTTCACTTGTTATGTATTCTGTATATCTATCTCTTTTTGAAAGCTGTGAGTACCTATTATTTATAGGACCTTTAATATATTTAAGTGCTACCTATCGTTGGTGTTCCTAATAAATAAATAAATTAATAAACTTCAAAAATTTCGTATTGCGTGCCAGTCCCTACCCTACGTTTATAAAAATAAATATACGGAATCAATTAATTTTCTATACATCTGTATATAGAACAAATAAGTACATCAAAAATTATTAGAATAATCTGTTTATTAAATAATAATAATTTATAATGTGAATAAATAAAAATAATACGTACAGACAATTAACCTCGAATATATAAACTTAACTAAAAAAATTTATGGTATAAAAACAACTTTTATCACTTATATTCACAATAAATTATCAATAAGTATCAAGTATATAATTAAACAAAAAAGTGACTGACTTCTACTAACTAACTTCGTGGTGTTGATTGAAATGTCGGTGGCGCGCGCATCGTAAAAATTCACGCGCTATAAGCGCTAAAAGAAGTATAACTTCAATGAAAAATATTTTATTAATGTCTTACAATTTAACATTAACCGTCTCACGAATTTCGGTACATGATTAATAGCAATAAAATTATTATTTTAATTTAAAAGAATGGGCTATAGCTGTTATTCAAATGTTTGAAAAAAAAGAGGAATGTTATATATTTTTATATATATTAAATAGATACATATTTTTTTATAATACGAGAAAATAAAAAAGTAAAATAAAAGGAAAAAGGAAAAAGGAAAAAACGGGACGTATATCTTCTGAATATGCCAGCTGTAGAGAAAGATGAATTTATCAGTTCAAGTTGTTTTGCTGTCGGTAGAACAACTTTGACATAATTAATGGTAGAATGATCCAATTGGGCCGGTGGTATGCGTCAGTTTTCTTTTACAACTTATTGTCGCCAAAGCGGCGGCTGACGACTTTCTATCCAAGGGCCCTGCGCGCTCAGATTTCACACACGCATCGGATATTGTTTCTAATATTGTTCCGCTGCTCATGAGCGAAATTTCTGAGCAGACGGGTAAAATAGGGATGTGGTGTTCTTCTATGAAGTGCCATCGAGTCAGATTTTTTTTTTGATGCCACGTTTCTTATTGCAGATCAAGGGGCGAGGGGTGGCCCGGTGAGAGGTGAGGGTGTGAAAGACCGTCTCCCCTGACACGATGACAACGTCCGGGACCGACGGCTTAACGAGATCTCGGAGAGGCACGTGACGAGTGATTTGATATGATTTAAGTCGTTAATTCGCCTACGTCCGGAATCGAACCTCTTTTGACGCGAAATCGACACCCTTAACGGAATCATAACCGATGCTACCGCCTCCGACGCTCCAACATTCACCGAATTCGAATTACAGGATTGGATTCATGATGTAGTGTTCAGGGGTGATTTAGCACGACGAGACGAGATCCTCGTGGTTTGTGCATTCTCAAATAAGTCACAGTATTGGGATCCAATCGTAAACCTTACCATACTTGTACCGAGTACTAGTATACCGAAGTGTTCATATAGGTATCAGACACATACCAGAATACAGAGATCTGAACCAAATTTTCTAAGAAGTTTTCAATGCATCAAAATAAACAATTCTATGAACAAAGAAAGTAGAGGAAAAAAAATGTGACTCGGATGTATACCATTGTGTTTGAATGAAACGTAGGTTAGTGAATATAGTGTACTGATACAAAAGGAAGAATAAGAAATTATATGAAAAAACGTTAGCGCACATAATGACTACATTTAAGAAAAGTAAACATGGAATATACAATGAATGGGATTTGCTTGCTGTTTATGAATAACTATTTCCTCCCAAATGGTGTTTAACTATATATATTGGATCATATTAAACAACAGTGAAATGCGTTCACGCGGCGCTTGCAGAATGTATGGAGTGAGCCTATCATTTACAAGATCAGTCTGTTTTGGAAGAAAAAGGTGGAAGAACTTATTATTACGATGGTTTTTGCCCTCTAGGAACGCCGAATGAACTATCATTCAATGTTGAATATTTCAAATCAACAACAATTTGATATCATATCAACTATGATAGACGAAAATAAATAAAAAAAACTATACCTATATGAATGCACTGCTTAAATTGACATATTTATATGATAATTATTTATATAAACATAAATATCTATTCTTATTTTTTAAAAGTATGAAAGTTCCATGTGATTTTAATGAATGAAGAAAGTATTGACAATTTATTTTAAAAATTTCAAAAGCGACATGAAATATTTACACTCTTTGTACAACTCGTACATAAAAATAACCTTAAAAAAGACTACTATTTTTTTTTTCTCATAACAATAAATGATTTGATAAGTAAATACAGGGAACTTTCTTTATGAGTGAATAATTATCATTACAATATATACGCTTATTAATTCCTACTTACTTTTAAATCGCTGTATAAAGTTGATTGCCTACCGACTGGCGATATTTAACAAAACCAATTTACTTGTAAAATGACGTAATGAGCATAAGTAATTTTGAATTTTAATACTAATCGAAGTTAATTACCGTTAAAAACTCATCGATGGCAACCAATTTGGGTTTAATCGCTTATTACAAGCAAAGCTTAATTCACTTTCCCATGGTAACAAAAATTCAATTTCTACGACCTAATAAATGAAAATTTACACCTACAAAATATAAGCGTCAATTATGTACGTAAGCGGCGATGTATTAGCATTTATAAATTATTGGCGTTCTGTACTGCGCGTGATCAGAATCTACATTGAAATACTGATAAACTAATTTTCTTGAGTTTCTGTATGTCACAACGTCTTGCCGATTTTTTTTGTAATAAATTTTTCTGGACTACAAATTGAAGTACAAATATAATTTTCGAAGCGGCGAGATTCATTAAAAATTAAAGTAAAAAAGTGGATGTAGATAAAAAACAATTTCAAATAAGAATTCGGCTTAAACCTATTACGTAAGGAGAGATAATTTGAATGCAAGAAGTACTTGAATATTAAGTATATTGCAACGTTGTTTAGTTTGTAAATGGCAACAAAAATTACAAAATTTCAGCTCATTCGTTACAAGTCAAAATATTGACATCTTCAAAGTGACATCATCAACATTGACAGATTCGAGATTAATTTTAAAATATTCTGATGTTTCAGATACTGATTTGCAACGAGATTTGCGTATATATAAATATGATGATGCCATTTCTGAATATAACTGAGCTGATGACGTCAATGTGATACCACTGAAAATGATAATAAAAATTAAAAAAAAAAAATACGGAACAACACATGTAACCGTTCAGAGTCGCGCCCGGCCGATACACCTAAAACAACGCCCTCTATTGATTGGTAAAGCTACGGCAATTTGCGAAATTACAGCTTTTATTTAGGCACTTATTAGACGTAACGGTGTAACGCGTATTAGCCGGACGCCCGTGGGTAATGCCCGTGAAAGTATTATAAATACGGTCATAAAAATGTCTGATTACACACCGAACGTTCGGCCGCGACGATGTCCGAATACGGCTGACGGGGGCACGCCGCTCTGCGCTCGTTTGCCGTGTTGAGGCTTTGTTAATGCGCGCCGTTGTTCATAATCGTTCGACATAGAGAAGGGCCAAGTGCGAAACGCATTCGTATGGACACGGTTCCGTAATGTAAGATAATCGCATCAGGGCATGGTAAAATTGATACACGATTTCCGTTTACGACTGTTTCGCTTTTCTCATGGCAATATAAGCATTTGAGGTTTTCGGTTTGCGCTTTTATGTAATGTACAAATAAGGCTCTATATTTTTTTAAATTATTTTGATAACTTTAGGCTGAGTACTTCTGGAGATTAGGGGGATATCATCGATTTTGGTACATTTTCTCATTTATATGTTTTAATATATTTTAAAATTGTATACATAAAATAATATATTTGCAAGCTATAGATACGTCACATAATGCACATAACAAAAAAATATATATTTTTTAATTTATCATCCAAAATTAACTTTTATTATCGCAACTTACTGCCGCATAGAAACCAATGCAACCAGTGCAGCTTGACCAGTGCAATATTACGCTCTCTCAGGATATGGACCCGAAGTAGCAGCTTCCACTGTTGTCTTGCATCCAGTGAGTGAGTTCTCGTGACCCACTTCCGTCTTCTCAATTATTACTATCCTCCTCCCCTTAGATATCCTATTCCGTTCAGAGGCTCGTTTGAATTTAGAAAATCGACCATGGCCAAAAATTTCCACTTCTAATGCTGATTCAAAACAAACCAATTTCAAAATTCTTGGACCTCCCACCACCCATATAGATTATAGGGTAAGGTATAAAAGAGAGGAAGTGGGGGCGAGTGAGAAATCGACAGTGCAGAGGGAGTGAGGGGGAAGAGGTTATACTCCTCGGGGGCGTGTGCTCACCTACTTGGTGACATAAAACTTGAAAACAACTCCTCCAGCTCTAACGCTTGACACATCAGTTATTAGTGGTCTGAATTTCTCACTGAACCACTTACGAGAACTTCATACCGTAGTTCCCGTGTCACCTCCATAAAATTCATTCTCATCATTTTTTCATGACGCGCCAAAAGAAGTATAACTTCAAATTAATTTATCTCCGCTTTACGTTTTGATTGGGCCCCCTACATTTGTACATCTACTAAGTCCCAACTTTTTTCATCTAGTAGATTCGGAGTTATATAAGGCTGTAAACCGACGAATGAACAGACAGATACAAGAGTGGTTCTATCTGAGTTCAGTTTTTTTCATCGAACGCACAGAAACATAACTCTTTATTGAGGAGTAAAAGTGAAAATATTAAATTTTATGCGACAACGTCGCAAATAACCGGAATGTTTTTACAGTGCAACGCACGAAACTCTGGCGCTGTGAAGTTCGTCACGAAAGCGTCGCAACGACGTAAAACAGGAACGCGGCGGAGAAGAAGGAAGGGTCGGGGAGCGCAATACCTGCGCAGTATATCATTCGCAGCCAATTCAGAACGGTAGAGTTTCATGCGTTGTGCTATACGTGCGATGTGCCCATTAACCGAACAAAACTCACGAATTTATTTTATCGTCCCACAATTTATTATAGGACCGTGGCTAAGACCATGTTTCTAGCATTGATGCTAATGTTATTCTACTTTTCCAAACAGATTAATGACAAAATTTTTTTTTTTTCGATTCTGATGTAGAGTCTTGTCAAATATCAAACGAATTGTTGGAGTTTTTGAAAGAAGATCCGATTGTGCGGTCGATTTTCCAATTTATAACTTTAATATTTCTAGTATTATTTGTATAAACATTGCCTCATCAAATACGTTAAATAGAAAATCGTCGATTTTCTCAAAGGTTATTATGCAGTGGAATGTTACAAAAAAAAAAAAAAAGAAAAAGCACTAATTTTTTTCAAGAAATCGCATCGCTTGTGCACCGGTCTCTCAAAGATGAGCTTTGGATAATTCTTGACCATTCTTAATGAGCTCTTGAAAGACGGACTCTAAAAACATTCGTTTCAGGTTTGCTCATCCGAATAATAAGTCAAGTATTTAGCGGCTATGGAGGTAATGTATTTAAATAAATATTTTTATTTACATGAAATTTTGAATTTTGCTTTCACAACATTAATTAACTGAGGCGTACTTTTCATGGACAAAGGCAGTATAAGTTTACGCAATAGCATTATATTTTTCATATCGCCTGCATTGAAAATGCCTAGTTTCATGCCTGTTGAGCCGACAGAAACTAGTCAATTTCAGACCAATGCGACCGTCGCCGGGCAGCAATTGAGCAATTCCTGCCCGCTGAACGAAGTTGCAGATTTATTTTCAATCCTATCATAGTATCTTTTGTTTATTTCATGTCTTTATAATTGTCATTCTAACCGTCAATTGTAATGACATATTATAACCCTGTGTCATGATATGTCAATATCAAAATCAAAATATTTAAAAGAGTACAATAAATTTTTCAATACAGTTGATATGAAAAATATAGTGTGTGACGCGGGATGAAACACGATTTCAGACCGAGTGATGTCAGCCCTCGCTTCGCTCGGGCAGCCAACTTCACTCTGGGCTGAAATCGTTTTGTTTCATCCCTAGTCACACAATATACTATTTCATACTGTGTTTAGAGTTCGATGTTAGAGGAAAAAATAGAAACATACGGAGAAAATAGTTATAACGGATACAAACTTAAAATAAAAGTATGTTTTTTTTACTATTTTTAAATATCGTGTAAGGTTTAATTTTGTACCGTTAAACAACTAACGAATAGAGATAACTCTTTGAAATTAAGAAATATGTCTATTGTAACACAAGCATATAAAATGCTCATAGATTATAATTACTTTCTCCAAAGAAATTATTATCTAAATAGAAACATAATATTTGGGACACTGCGCATGCAATCAAATCAATGTTTTAATTAAAAGATAATAATAGTTTATGCCGAAGCAGTTTGAATTTCTAATCGTTGACTTGTCCAAGATAATAATAAAGAATACATCTAAATAATACATCGAAACGTACAATAAAATTATAAGAAATAGCAAACAAAGATTAATATGTTAAACGAATTTCTAAAATGTAGTACCAGTGAAACACGAGGGAGGCGTGCCCATCGGCTTTTAGAGATGGGCCGCATTTTCTGTGGAACAATCGATTCAATGTTATCTTTGTCCTCACCAACCGCACTAGAGACGGTTCGCGGCTTCACTCACGTGAATATAGAACTATCTGAATCGCGATATCTATCTATCATATGCCAAAATAAACCTCATCGTAATCAGTTCAGTGTCCAATAAACTATTGGACTTATGGTGATAAGAATGAAGAATGGTTTCAGGTGACTGTTTGAGCTGTTTTATGTGTTGTATCAAACATTTCTAGTATCCAAACGCCAAGAAGATCTCGAGTGTTCACACACTTGCCGTTAACTACCGTTAACTGCTGTTGTTTATAAAAAAAAAAACAATATAATAAATTAGAGCAAGAGCATCACTGAACTTTGACGCCATTTTCTTGAACTTGGCCTTCATTAGATCGTCATTGTGATTACTTTATAGATTCTATAAATTCTTTGAGATGTAAATTAAACTTATGCATATAATAAATTATCAAATCATGTAAATAATATCTTTAAACCACATGAAAATAAGGTAAAGTAAATTTTATGTACATATTCCATTTATTTAACTTATTATAAAGAAAAGTTATGCTTCTACTTCAGTGCTGCAATCAGTGCATATTATAATCGCATAAATATTTTAGCATGAGCAAGATTAAGACTTTGATGTATATATAATTTTCAAAGTTATGCAAATATTTGTTAGTAAAATTACGGATTTCTTAATAATCAATCAGTAAAGATTTCTGCATTAAAGCTAGAAAATTAACACGGTTTTTCTTAGCGCGGCTTGAAACAAATTATTACACATGTTCTGTGCTAATAATTTTATTTACAAATTAGTATATATAAGTTAACCAAATTTCGCCATAAATAAAATGAATTCTGTCCGTCCGTCTTAAATCACTTATCAGGTCCATCAACACAAACCGGTCGAGTAAATACACAAAAATTAATATCCATAATAATTAATTAGTAGAAGAAGAATTATGTTAATGTATTGACACATCAATGTTTTTAGATATCATGGTTACAATAGAATAAAAATTAGATCAACTAGCTGTTGAAACAATATTGAAAAGGATGGCAAATTCTCCATTTCCTCGTTTTCAAAATTAGCTGCTTTATTCAGGGAACGATAGATGTTATTTTGATTATTCAATAAAGCGTATTAAAATAACATGATAATTTTTGTAATAACCTTTTTTTAGACCAAAAAAGCTATTCATTGATTAACTCCACGGGTCAGCTACAAAATTATTCCTCGATAGCGGTACGGTAAGTTGTGATTAAAATTGTCATAATACAAAGACAACTCTTTAGAATTTTTTAAACACCAACATCTTTCAAGCGAATAAATAGAAATTGATGAGATTTTCAATTCTAGACACAATTATATAGAGACGACGGCGTAGTCGTGGTTTAGAAGATATTAAAATAAAAAATACAAATTGCCCTACTTTGAATGATTGAATTAATTTACATCAGTCTTGTCGCATTTGTCGCTATTCATCAAATCCTAAATTTGATGGTTTCATCAACCGATCAAATGCTTTTTGGACATTATAAAAAAAGTTTACTCAATTTCTCCTACCGATGTTATTCTTGAACGAATAGACGGTTTAAATCTGCTCTAATACATTTTACATGATTTAAGGTATCATAAACTTGGTAAAAATTAAAAAAACAATTTTTTTGTAATTACTTTTTTTACTTACTGTAGATCTTCTATGCTGATCGTTCCCAAAGTGCCAGTCATTATGGCAAGAAATGGGAATTAGTAAAAGCTTAGTCATCAGAAAGTATTAGATAAAGTAAGAAGAAAAGGTAAGCAGAGAAGACATGAGAACATCGTGCTGAAGTCAGTTAAATTTGTTTCCTGGGGCCTTTAATTGTCGACGTTTGACGATAACTCTGATTTCCCAAATCAGATTGGAAATAATAATTTCAGAAGATTTGGATAATATAATATTTTTTTTGTGCTGCTTATTGAAAATAAAGTGAAAATAATCGTTACATCTCATGTAGAGTCTAAATAAAAAATACGATTATCATGGTCGCCCGAATCCGGCAGCGGCTGCGCCGGCGCAAAGGAGGTGTGTCCGTTATTGATATTTCATATTAATATCGTTACAATAGAAAGGCGAGTGTTATGAATCAAAAAAAATATCCGTCGATGCAGGCGGCCCGCAGTTATTTAATTTCGATATCTCTAATTGAAACAATGACTGAGGCGCCATAAATTTGAAAATGTCAAAATTAATAGCGCTAGGGTCGCCACAATTTGAATGTTTGGTATTTATGTTTTTTGTGTCTATCTTAGATATTCACGAATTGTTTCCAATTAATATTTTCTAATTATTCTAGTGTGTATGGTGTTATTTGGCGGAAACACATCTTTGTTTGCCACCCGCAGTAATAGGCAGCATACAAGCCACCTCCAACTGTCGAATCTGTTTTTCCACTAAAAAATCCTATCTTACAAATTTAATGCTGGTTCGAGAGCATTGATGAAATAAGATTGATTCTATGTCGAACACAGAAAATGTAAACAAAAATATTTATCTTAACTGTCATTAATTGACAGTTAAGATAGACAAATAAAAATTAACGGTGCGTTGAATGATGTATGTTACAAGCAAGCATCTAGTTTTATTGTTACTCGATAAGGATTTTTAACTTACCGCTTTGAAAATCATAGATCAATAAAAATGGGAAAGCTCTTGGTTTGGGTTCGATTTTGAAAATTCGAATTATCTTCTTACCCCGTCGCTTTTTAAGTCCCAAGAAATCGTCCTGACTAATTCCAAAAGGTCGTCCGTATTTACTTGCGTGGATATGTGTGTGTGTGTGTGTATGTCACTAGTTTTGTCTCGGATGTTATCTCAAGAACGAATAGACCTATTAGGATACTAGTAGGGTAGTAATTAAAGTATGGTCACCGCTTTTAAAATTTGTTTTAGTATTGCGTCGTCTTTCAAATGTTGCCTAGATAAACACCATTTAAAAGACCTCGCTTGAATATTAAATAATAAGTTTTCTTTTTTTTTTGCTTTGTAATTTTATGGTTTTCATTAATACTCTGAAATTTTAAAATATAACGTTTCCTTCTCTTGCCACCGACCCAAAAACCGAAATCAAATCAATGGCAATCGGGGGTATTAATTTACTGTTGCTAATGCGTATTAGAAGTTAACACATTTCATGTTTAATCATGGGAAAATCCTTTAATTATGAAAATGGGGCTATTTGTTAAATCTTTTGAGCCACATCTTCAATACAATATTAATAGTTTCATGAATTTCGATCTTAGTAATTGATAAATGTTCCTAATAGCAAACAATTAAATAAAATAAACGTTTTTTTGTGCACTAGTACACTGCACGGTTGCAGAGAAAATTGACATTTGCGGTTTTAGAAGATATAGCGGTATTTTGCTGAAAAACGTGAATTTGCACTCGCACTGTAAATATTACCCATGCACTGCAGTTATTAAACAGACAATCGAATGTTTTATATTTTTCCGTATTACGGAAAAAAACAGTAAAGGACATAAGCTGAGCGCTTACATTCTTATGAATTACTAAATTTGGCAAAGCTTTGGGGAAAAGCTTCCTTTATGGCCTACTGGATAACAATTTTCACGCTATATATATATTGACTACATAAGACCATCACTTGCAGGACACATTTTCAAATTTGTTTTCTTGTACGGGTTTCCGTCTTGCGACTCCAGTATGTTGTGCATACAGCTTTGCATATCACTAAAAACGTCAAATACTTAAAATCTAATGCATTTAATGCATTTTGGTTGGCGGATTTATTCATATTGACACACTAAAATATTGAAATAAAATTTTACATAATTCCAATACATGTTTTCATCGATTTCAAAATCATGGTAACCCTACATGCCACTGCGAAAATCCGAAACGTTTATTACCAGTACTCGTGTGGGATTCAATTTAAAAACAAAACAGCAATTGATCTTACACAAGATAAATAAACTAGTTTCATATAAATGCTTTTTTTTTATTTATATCCACATCACCGCGTCACGCCGCACGTAACGGATGAAAAGATAACAAAAATAATGAATAGTTGGTGCGAATTTAAATCTTATGATTGACGTTTAGATGCGTATTTATTATTAGCACTGAAAAAAATATCAAGGAACGGGTTAGGATATGTCGGTGAAAGTAATACCTCGCGCTGCTCCAATCGAACCAGGTGTCCGAATCTAAATTTAGTGTTCTGACCAAAAAATAAGAGGACGTAAATCAAACTGTAATTTATAAATGTACGTGCATTCTTGAATATTTAACGAGAATGAGATTTGAATTAAAAAAAAATGCATTATATATTTTTCCTCGTTACCTACATATTTTCCTAGACGTGGCCACTTGTGGTTAGTTTGTTTCGAGTGCATAAATTCCTTGGCGGAAATAATTCCGATAGATTTATGTCGTCCATTTACTGATTTCGACTTAGACAAAACGAGCACACCCACACCTACACCGCCGTCATATCTGATTCTGATTTCACTCTGTCCGATTCTGTCACATAGCTGTTTGGAAGTTTCAACGTAACAATATCACCATAGTGTTCGACATTAAGTCGTTTTCGACATTTTCGGTCCTTACGATTGACTGTAAAGTGTTCGTATATGATTTTTTTTTTTTCTCTACGAAATGAAATAATAAATTATATGAATACAATGTCTTAATAAAAAATCGTACTAAAAGCAATTTTAAGTTATTACAGGAGTTTTGGATACTCAATATGAGACTCGTATAATTCATCTGTGCATACTTCTGATTGCTTACTTCTTGAATTGTACACCTTTGTTTTAACACGAAATTGAAAGGCTTAGACTATTTTGAAAATGTACAGATGGCGAGCTTATGACATATCATTATTAATTCTCTTTGCGAGACTAAAAGTGAAAGAAAATATTCAAGTTGTCGAGAACTATTCAGATGGTATGTTATTGAACGAGTAATAACTTACTAAAGTAACATATTAAAATATACTTAGTCCGTATTGCGTTCATAAGTAAACTGTTTTATTTTTTACACAATTACCTGCTCAATAATATTTTTATTCGTACAAATAAAAAAAAAATCTTATTGCTTTTAACATTGCACTTTACATATATCGGCAATATATCGGGTATTCGAGATTTAAAGCAGTATTTCCAAATTATTGTGTTTAAATGTTTGTTTGTTGTATTGCATTTCTAACAGTGCGTCGTCAAAACCGAAGACGGTGCCTCAAAAATGTCTACCGGATCGGAATAGGCGGGCGGCGGGCCATTTGTCGGGCGCGTTAAGCGACAGACGGCTTGTAAGTCGCGGACACTGGTAGCCGCGTGTGTGATGCAATGGCCAATTTGTGCGTTTGATTGATACTAATCCTCTTAATCCGTGGAATATACGGCAGCCGAGTCCAAGGCAAATTCACCTCGGATGTGGTATTCAAATTTCAATGTAAATGGAGTGATTTAAAATATCACGATATGCGTTAATGCAAAGGCCCATACATAGTTTGTGGCGGCGACGTATATGTTATCGGATTGTGTTGATTGTTTCAGTATATAATTGTATAAGTATTTTTGCTAGTAAAGGCCAAAATGATATTGCACAAATTGTATGTAACACTAAAATATACCCTATATTAACAATATTTATACAATCCAAGCGAATGAAACAATCATATTTCGGGAATGAAACGTTACTTGTCTATTAGATAATGACTTCATACCCAAGATTAGAATTAAGTGGATTTTCAAAGAGATAAAATACGTAAACTGCGAGATATTACAACAGTTACTTATATATAATCTAGATATATAAAACAAATTTAGGAGACCCATACGCACGTTCGTGTGTATACAAAAATGCCACATCCGATGTTGAGCATACTTTTCATCTGACATCCGAACTTCTTCGGTTTCATTGTAAAGGTGATTAACACCGTTACCCAAGTCGTCAGCGGCAGTCGCCGTTCGCCATTTTACAGTTAACGGATTAACAATCGGCCGGCAACCGCTCATATTAAAAAATAACTATTATACCCCGGCTGTGTATAGTTTAATTTGCCATAAACTATTTCTATTCGGGTCAGTAATTTAAATTTTATACTCTCGATGATTGTCGTGGTGAGGGCTGACTTAAGATTCTAATGCACGCATTCACATAACAGTTTTTCGTTCACTTTGATGGGTTTTAAAGAATTGAAATAAAAAGAATTTTTATACAAATCGTATCTATATAGTGCAATAGCACAATATATCTATTAAGATTCTAATTGAAAATTCTATCATAATTTAAAATTCTAGAGAGGTCAATGTGTTAAGATTATTGTCAACAGTTTAACGGGAAGTAACGGTAGTCAGTTGTCAGTAGGTACGCCTTTTTACGATGCGAGAGACATGGATTCCAAGCCTATAGCCCGCTCCGTATGTTTATCTAATTCATATAAATTCAAAACAACAATTGTCTCGTACCTTAACAGTGAAGAAAAAAAAGAGCGAAAAAAATCACATGCCTCAGGAGATTTACTATAATACACAGGCATGTGAAATTCACAATACGTATTAGGATTGTGGAAAGTGTAATTATATGGGCTAATACATCAGGATGATAAGCACATGCATGTTTAAATGTATATTTTTTTGGTTATTACTATATCTGAGATATATAGAAATTTTTGTGAACTTAAATGGTAACTAAATTCTATATTTTTCTTTCAAAAATAAATTGTTTTATTAACTTTACTTTTTAATATATCTTGATAATTTTATTATTGCCTAGAATCATAAAAATATTTTTTAAGTCTTTTTTTTAAAGTTTAATTTGCAGTTTTATGAAATTATAAAAAATGAGGTCTAAAACATGTTGATTTGTATTTCGTTAATTTTGTGAATAAATTATAATTTTATCATCGAATTAATAAAACATTTTTATTCATTTTCCGTGTCTTCTTTATTGTATATTGTATTGATATCTATTCTGTTACTTGATTTTATAAAAACAATAACCGTTTTCTTTAATTTTCATAGTTTTACCTTATTAATTCTTGAAAACGTAATAATACCTTCGTGCAGAAATGTTTACAATTGTCTTTGAGTTGAAGATAAATAAATTCAAAATATAGTTACAAATCTAGAGATTGCTGCAAATAGATTTTTAGTTATTATAAAAATCAAATGAAACGATTCGGATAATAGCTAGACTCTGAAATTATTCTCATTTACGTCCGAAGAAAACGATACGTTTCTGCGAAGTCAACATTTTTCCATTTTGCCGGAAGCAAACATTCCCAGCGAATATCAACCGTGGACTGATTCAAAGCAATCGACACACAGTTGAAGCTGCACTTCATATTGTCTAATTTAGCCCGATGTAGCCTGAAGAAACAATAAACGCTACGCGGTGCTGGTGTTGCGTATAGGGATGAAATATTGAAAAAATCCAAGATAAGGTTTTATTTTGCCGAAAACCTTATTTCATAATTTAAATGACTTACGGAATCAATTGAATCGTTCGTCGAACCGGTTCACAAAAATCAACAAGTCAAATAAATACAGTTTGTCTGAAGATCCGATAAAGGTCGCGGCCGGCCGCGATGCTAATAAAAAATGGATCCTAATTTGTGGTTGTTGCAACGACGTGAACGTGTTATCACATGACTATTGTTACGCAAATTTTAATAAATAAAACGACAGATTTGTATTCGAAATCTTTTACAAGATTCGAACACGTCGGATTGCGCAGGCGCACATTGCAATCATCGCACACACACTCGACTGATCGTACACCATTAACGGAAATGACGTCAAGTGCGGCGGAGTGGGTACGGAGCACAAAAAGCATAGACAAATAATTTAAAGTTACACCTGTCAATTAAAAAATCGTACGCATCGATCTCGCGTCGTCGATGCATCGATGTATCGGAAGGAACATCGATGCGTCTTTCTTGTGTATCCGATGCTTATCTCCGATTCTAACTCGTACGAGCTTAAGGCGGTGTCACCTTACTGAGTTTAATGAACTGCATTTTGACTGCTGCAATGGAATATTTTAAGTTTTCCCTGTATTGCTTTAATTGTCATCACGAGAATAAGCAAATAAATGAAGATCATACAGAAGAATATTTAAAAGGAAACACTAATATTTATTTTTGGTCGTCGTACTTATTTCTTTGACGTTTATACAATGGCTAAAATGTATAATATTGAAGATCAACCACGCTGTTGAATATTTGAAGTAATTTTTTTTTGTTACTAATTTTATTCGAAACAAATAATTATTTCTGAAATCAGAATATCTTGTAGTAAACAAATAAGACAATCAAAACAAAAAGCCATAAATGTTACGATAATATGCACACCCATCGCTGGACATCCCCCGAGACACGATACGAAACCACAGACTAGAGGAATGTGCTAACGCGATTCGCTTACAAACGTGTTACAATCAGAATACAGATGCGTAACGAATGCAGACCCTGAGATCTAGTAATTAGCTTTCAGAATACGAAGGTCGAAGGAAATCTTAAAAGGTGACTACATTTTTACATATTATAACTGTTGACGTAGAAAAAACCAACCAAGTGCGAAACGAACTCGTGTACTAGAGGCTCCATACCTCCGCATAATATATAACGTATAGGATTTTTTTTTAATCGTAACACAGTTACAGAAAAAAGTTTTTTTTTTTTATTGAGCTTGGGATCCTTAGCGTGATCCTTAGAATAAATATATCAAGTGCGATGCTCATATTGTTTTTACGACAAAGCGAAAACAAAGTGATTTTGAAAGAACATGCTCTTTGTATTTTCTATCTTTTATTAATATATATTTTTTATTACTTGTCAAGCTATCCACAATAATAGCATGCGTTGCGTGAAAATTCCTATCGGCTATGACTATTAGAATTTGGAAGATTTAAAACTAAGAACTATGGATGAAGAGGCGAACAGACAAACGGCTTGGGCCTAGTAATAGGTTCACGTTGACACCCTTCAGATATAGAACCCCAAAAATATATTCGCTCGATTATATAAATTATTTAAAATATATGTCTTGCTCGTATTACTTAAGTTAGAGGATAGTTATTCATTACATAAATTATTACGTAGGTTAGATTAAGGTGCTATGCTATGATAGGAAGTAGAATTAAAAAGTGAGTAGGACGCGTACATGAAGAGTTCCGTACCACAGTACAATATTGAACACGACCTACTTATTAAAGACGGTTAATGAAAAACTAAGATTGAACAAAAATTATTTTTAAAAAACACGTTTATTGTATGGAGCCCCTACAATTTTTAATCTAAAATTGTTTTTTATTATTCGTTTTTATAGCGACAATAGAAATACATACTGCGAAAATTTCAACTAATACATAATTCTACCTATTACGGTTCACGAGATAGTGCCCGCTGACAGACAGACGGAAAGACAAAGGGGCAGCAAAGGCTTAGTGATAGGGTCTCGCTGTCGTCCTTTGAGTAAGGAATCCTAAAAATATGCATTGAAAAATTTTGAATAATGGGATTTTTCAAAACATCTTCGTTTTGGAAATACCCATGTCCAAGAACTGGAAATGCCATCTACATGGAGGAAAATTTATTATTTATATTAATTATTTATAAGTGCTATTATTACAACTCTTCAAGCTTTATTTCTAATAAAAAATAAGCAATCTATTATTTAGACTTTATTTACTATATAAGTGTTTTTTTTTGTAATGACGTACAGCTATAAATCTAAGTTTTAGAAAAACGGATATATTTTATAAAAAACTAGCTGTGCCCGCGGCTCCGTTCGCGTAGACTTCAGAATTATTGTTCATAAATTCTAGAGTTCCGTAGACAACAAGGAAACCTTATAATTTCGCCATGGCAGTTCGTCCGTCCGTCCGTTTGTCCGCAGCTATACTCAAATACTTTTAGTACTAGAAAACTGTAATTTGGTAAGGGCATACATGATAATTATGCGGGCGATTTGTAGAAAAAAAATTTGAAAATAAAATTTTTCAGATTTCCACCTCTACGCACAAAAATGGAGATGACTTTTGTTGTCATCTATCCCATGGTGTGGGGTATCATTGGATTGCTTGTTGAAGAATATTGTGGGCCTGTAAAAATATATTTTTTATTTAGGAATCTTTTTGAGAAACACTAAGTTTTGTTAGAGTTAAAACTACTTTTTTTGTTACAGTCAAGTGTCACAATTACCAGGCTATTCTTAGATATGTGGAAAAATTCACGTCAGTAGCATATAAAATTAAGTTGAAAGTCAAACAGACAGTAAATATAAGTTAACGCACCATGTGTAACTATGGAGATATTAAATTATAACATGCTTGATAGTCGTCCTATGTGGGCTTATTTTATTCCTTATAGCCATCAAATTTCATAGTTTAACATAATTAATAGGTTTATAATATCGAACAAAACGTCCGTATACTATGACGGGCAACTATATACGGAACCCTAAACTACGCGTGGCCCGGCACTCATTTGGCCGGTTTTTTTTTTATAAATATAGTAGCGCGCTAATCGTGCTGCATGGCCCTTTCCTCACCAGCCGCCGGCCGCTATTTCAAAGACTTAAACAATTGTTGTGGGTCATCCTTAAAAGACAGCTCGGACTATTTTATGGATCTTTTTAAGATTTGCAGACCTCTAATTGTTTACTCAGCGTAAGAAGACGGCTTACACTCCAAAGTCCAAGGAGCTCCAAAAACATAATCGTACCGACTTGATGTACCATTATCGTCACTGTTTACTTCGAACGTTACTTTATGTAAAAGAAAAATCCATACAAATCGGATAAGTGGTATACTCGAGTGAAAAAGGCATAAACGGACAGACAAATGGAGATAGAGGTCTGGTTTTGTAATACGAATAGATATACTTTGCATCAGTAATAATTCAATTTTCACAGAACATAATGACAGAATAATTGACGATTTCCTAGATTTTTTTTTCTTCTTACGTTTTCTCGACGTACATCCACGATATTGTTAAAAAGCTTCACGATTAAAGAAGAATAATGAGGACCGGCGGACATACAGACATCGCCTTAATGATGATTTCTCACAAACGTCTCTGTAAAGTGGAGAAGTTCTAAACCCGCCATACATCATACAAAGCGGCGCGAGTTAATCATTTTAACAACGGCCTTATGCTAATAAGGCGCGGTATACCGGTGACAATTTATTCCGAACGCGTCTGTCGGCCGATTCAGAACCACGAATGGTCCAAATGTACGGGCTATGGAAGATCGGGTGTCGCGGCGTTCGCGTTTTTGAAATACCAGCCGGGCTCGATTCTTTTTATGCCGTCAATTGAAAAGCTTACTAAATCATCGCTTTACAGCACATGTGGATAGTTTGAAGATAATAATTTTCAATATAACGAATTCTAAACTGCGATTGTATTTCGAGGTACCTATACTTGTCTATCTCGGTTATTTTTTAATCTGCTCAAACTAAAATAACTGATATGAACAATACAATGGTTCCGCACATCTGAATATTTTCATAAATTAATAATTATGTATGCCTACCTAGATTCGGTTAATACTATCTTACACTTTTAAAATGAATATAATTTTAGAACGGTAATTATATCAAACTTAGTGGTAATAAAATATATATTTACTATACGTATTGTGTTTTTAAAATAGTTTGTAAGCAAGCGATTTTGATAATCTACAGACCAGTAGCACTTATTAAGTCAATAAAGTGTAATTGCGACAAACGTAAGACCTTCTTCATGCACAATTTAAAAAAAAATAACTTACTCTTCTATAACAGAAAAATTTATACTGCTATCGCGCATTTTTAAATGGAGTGTTTTTGTTTTATTCGTTTAAATAAATGCACATTTGAAGATTTCTAGAACCCCATAACACAGTTAATATAAGATCTTTGAAAAAAATTAAAACCATCAAGGCGCGTTTGTCTTCACACAAGATTTCGACCCTCCAGCCGACGAGTCGCATATAGCGCCCAATCGTTTTTCCGGAATTCACGTCAATAGTTCCAACTAACGCGATAGCTTTAGTTAAAGTAACTAATGTGGCACTTTAGTTAAAGAATTTAAATAACAATTGTTGGTTTTACACGATTACCGAATAAATATATTAGGCCGAGGTACCTACACGCTATCCCGTACCTATGCTGCGTTTGCATATACCTATAGCATTGCGTGCGTACAACCTTACATAAAATTATTGGTGTACAAAGGTTTAAACCTAAGTAACGGTGACATAAAATCCGTAAAAACAAATACACCTATGTAAAACAATAAAAAAGGCACTTGGATCCGTTCGTGCAATCCGAGTTTTTTGATTTTTCCAAAAGCATCGACCCATGGTTCAAGTCTATATCCATAATGAAATTTTACGAATAAATTCCATGCAACATCTGGCATTTTACAAAATTACCGTCCGCACACCCATATAGGAAATTGTTTTTTCACTCCAACAAGTTCTTATTTAATTGCTTGTAGAATTAATACGCTTTTGCCGCTGGCAAATTTTAAACGAGTTTTAGTTACAATTAACGTGCTCAAAGTAGCTGTTATATTGTGTTATTGCTACTGTAAAATATACGACAGCCGCATTAACTATATTTAGGAAATGACATTGTAAAAAGGGTAGTAATTTAATTTTAATTGACGAATTGACTTTTTTTTTTGACATGTGCAAAAGGAAGTTGTGTACATGCATTGTACTCTATTAGAAACTATTTTACAACTTTCTTTTACGTATTCTATTTATCTCACAGTTATAATATATATTGTTAATTTATGTATGTATACATAGATAGCAATACATTCATTTATTTGCTAGACTACGGTGAACTTTAATCTGAATTAATACATGAAATTGACAAAACTTATTTATAGACACGAGTCATTAGAGTTGTTAATGACACTCATTAAAACTAGTGATAAAAAACTTGAATTGATAAATAAAAATTCAAACAGAATTCGCAAAAGACATTGATTGGTTATCTGGTAACGATGGTTTATTATGAATTATTCACAGGTTTTGCGTTTTTTTTTTATATAGTAGGTCTAACCTATTTAATTACATCATTATTCATAACACTTATAAAGTTATAATGGATTTTGAAAAGTTGATCGTCAAATCTCAGAATAACCGCTGAAGCTCATTCAAAAGTTTTTGAGTATTTAATCTGTATTTTGGCATTATCACATTGTTGACGTCATCCGTATGGTAGATTTTAATAATTTTTTTATATATACTTTGATAATCCACAAATTTCTTTCGTCTTGTATTAAAAGTTTTTATGTCCCTATATTGAAAATAATTTAATACAAAATCGTTCGTTGTCAATCAATGCATTTATATATCTAATTTCGAACATTTGTATCGACACTGATTATACATTATCTGATTGAACACTTTCATTGTATATTCTATTCATATAGAATGAAATTCAGTCAATATTAGTTAATAACCAAAATAAATTTATGAAACAAGGAAGCGAAAACTTTAACTCTTATACGAAAAATATAAATCATTCTCATCGAAACAGGGTACTTTAAATTAGTTTAGTTTAGAATAATTTAGATTTTGTTAAGTTAGGTTAAGTTACGTTACGTAACAGACTAATACAATAGCTAGGTGTCCAATTTGTTGGTTCAATTTTATATGCGTAAACTTTAGCAATACGTAGACCGTGGTTCGTAGATTATATATAGTAATACCTTAACAATATAAATTAGATAAGAATCCCTAATAGCTGACTATTCCTATCTCTGTTGACCTTTGGAAGTTCCTAACAATTACTGTTCTTTATCATCATTGTCTAATATAAATTCTCATATGGTTTGATTGTAGAATCATAAATGATTGAAAGACTATTATAACGTTAATTTTGAAAAGATAAAAGAGGATTAATCATTGGGGTGTAATTCCGAACCGCAATAAATATTAACGATTCACTACATTGATTTAGGATGCATTGCACAAAAAGCAGATAATGTCTATCCATGTACATCGTTCTACACATTATTCTCATAAAAACACAGTCTTTTACATAGGTAAATAAAGTCTTTATATAAAGCCTTGGGTATATAAAGATAAGGTATATTAGAAATAAGTCTGTACTAAGTACGAAAACAAACGGCTTGGTTCATGCCTAATTGTTAAACTGACGTATGCGCCCAAGTTGTGAATTCGGACTGAGGTGCATTTGGTGGAAAAGGTGAAAACTGACAAGCTTATATAAGAAAACTTATTGTCCACTTATCTGAGAGTGAATTACAGATGAGTACGAGTAAGTAATCTCGACGTCCACTCAAACTACGAGCTAAACAAAACGACGGGGCACTGTTGAGAAGCTTTCGTTATACAAAGGGCTTTTCTCTGTATAAAAGACTATACAATACTAAGTTTGTTTATATCTGTACATACACAAACTTAGTACTATATAGTCTTACATTTTTTGAGTATATATACTATTCGCATATAGAAAAGTACGCTTCCTTGAATGCTTATACTTGTTTTAGGAGTTAAAAATCTATTATACTAATTATAATAGTTCATGGAGGGTTCAACATGATCGAAAACAAACAGGTTTTAAGGGCCAAGTTTCTTATGAAAGCCAGCAAAATTAACATGTCCGTTTTCAATACCAAACGGTTTGTGCTGTAAATACATTTACATCGGCACTTCGACCAGTCAGTGGATTATTTATTTTATTTATTTATATTTATAAAAAGATAGATGTAGCAGATAAATTTATGCTGACATGATAAAAGCCACTGGCTGAAGCTTGTCATATATAATAGATTTAAGTAAGACGTGTCGACTTCTAGGCACATCGTTAATGGAGATTCTAATATCTGATTTAATGTTATTGTTAATCTGTAGGACATTAAAGTAAGATTCGGGGACTTTTTAAAAAAACAAGACTGCAATCGATATTGCAATAGACCGGCACATTATTTTTATGATTGATGAAACGACTAATTTGATAGACCAATATCAAAGGCGTTAAAAAAACTTAATAAAATCGTTATTCATCCTGTGTGCCTTGTCAAATGTCTTATATGTTAGAAGTGACCCATTAATATACGCGTTTGGGGTTTTGTCACTGAAACAGAATTAGTTTTATGTCTCATACCATATTAACAAACCAGATACATATTTAGCCTTTATTTCAGGCTTTTAGGGGTTGTGATTCTTTTCATCAAGCGCTATCACCAAACATAGGTTATCAGTACGTTTGCTAAATTGTCCAGAGCTTGAACATCTATTTTCCGAACATCCTGAAACTATTTTGGAACGAGTTCAAAAATTATAAACAAAATTAGGGCGTGATCAGCCTTTTACTAATCACCCTTGTACTTTTCATTTGAACATGCAGAAGTTTACTTTCCTAAAAGAAAGCTTTAATCTGTAATATACTATCACTTTTTTGCATTATTCCTACTAAGACAAATATGCAAACTAAAACAGAATATGAAAAGAATAATACCATATTTATTTGATACATATAAAACCGTTCGAATTTTGTTTAAATTAGAGTTCTTTATTTTTTTCATTTATCATGAGATATAGTTAATAAGTTTAAATGCTATAGATCACGTTAACAGTAGGCGATATTTGAGTGCATGCGTTTCTCAGATGCAACTCGAGTATTGAATCATTGTGCTGGGTGGTCTTAAATTCTCGGTAACAAAGTCTTACGCAGAAACTTATCTAAAGTACTGCCCGTTGCCCGTCTAAGAAATATGAGATGTTTCCAAACAAAATATCACAAGAATTTTTCTACTATTAGCTTCTCGGTAATAACAAACCAATTTGTTATATTGAAAATCGGTTATTTATATAATAAAATTAGCATTATTTGTTGTATTAACAAGAAGTATATAAAACCAATCAGAGACGAAATATCAACACGAAAGATTTTCTTTTAACTATTGATTTAATTGTATTAATTTATGTAAGTATATCCTAAAATTTTGTACGAAAATGATTTTAATGAGTCAGATAAACAAAGCAATTTCGGCGATTTTATGCTTCCATAAAATATATGTCGATACATATATGCCTATAAAAAAATGTATATATACGCCTACTTAAAATTCTATGTAGAATAGGATATGATGAGTTCAAAAATCATCGAGAAGAAAAATGAATTTCATCGTGGGCGCAGAGACTGTAAAAGTCAGTAGTCAACTCTAGAAGCAGTAAATGAAACCTACAACGTGAATAAATGAAGTTTAATTTGAAATGTATTTATAGAGACGAGAAAAAATAAAAAGTATCGGCAGTCATAGGTAATAATCATAATTTATCATATTTTCCGTCCAGAACTTGTAATTACATTTCATTTAGAGTAATAAATAGCTATTGGCCGCTTTTTATTTTGTTAATTTTTATCTTGATCACTTTAAGTAGAATTACCACTAGAAATATGGCGTGAAAAACTTGCAAACATTCCTCATTTCTGATTAAGCGGGATCGAGTGTTTGACGGAATTGTATGAAAGCGGCGCTTGTAATTTCTTTAACGGTAAATAAATACATACAGAGAGGATACAATATGTTGCATTGAATTACGATTAGATTGTAGGTATTTCCTGTGTAAATTAAAATTTATACACATAGAAAATTATACAGCTTTGCAGATATTTTCGACTGGATCATTTATAAAATTAACTATTAACTTTAAAGGTTATCTCAAATTGGCAATGAACTATAATTTTGATGGGGCCGCTGCAAGCTGCAAGGAACAAGTCCACGGCACAATGCACCATTGTTAATGTGCTCAAGGGTTTAATTACGGAACACGTGATGGCGTGTTATTGTTAACATACTACATTAATTATTTATTGTTTCTCGTCGCGAAGTTATTACACTGAGTCAGACAAGGAAATTTTAATAACTATTCGATCTTTGTGTTAGCGTTTGCTATAAAAGTGATGGTTTATTATAGAACTGTTTGCTTAAAACATTTTTAACTTAATTATAATATACTAACATTTTCCTGTGGTTGCATCTATATTCATTCTCTGTTTAAGAGCTCGCTTTTTTAGGACATAAGATATTTACATAATAGTAACAAGCATTATTTTTGCTTGGCGACGTAAAGCTCATGTATTTAATAGCTACGATTGCCTCATACTATTATAGAAAACATAAGCAAATATTAAAAGTTATTGAAAAATTAAACATCGAACTTTTTCACATTAATTTAGACATTTCAAAAAGGCTTTAATTAGCTTTTATTACAAAATTTAAACCGTAAAAAATTGAGTAATTTTTCTGTTAGAAACATCGTGTGAGCGAAAGAATAGCAGATTTAGACTAAGTGTGGTTTGTATATTTAATTGTATCTTACCCATTTTCCCATGCTTGCAATATACGAGATTTAAAATTTCTTATTTTTCATTCCAATGCTATATCCGAAAGCTTCCAACTAAAATTGTAATCAATATGATTTTTTTTTACTTAAATTATTAACCAAAGCGGTCAGTGATTTTTGAAGCTTTGTTTGATGAAAAAATAATAACATAAATAGAGTTACACATGAGAAATATTTTAATTCAAAAACGAGACGTCGAAGAATGTTTTCGCTCCAATAAATTTCGTATTATAACTTTTCCACAGAACACACGACGGTTGAGGTACCATTGAGAAGCAGTAAATTGAACACTCAACATGCATTCGCCACCAGAACTTGAGAGCAAAAGACACTTAAATGTTATCATAAGAGTCGCCTCCATCGCGCAAACGGCACAGCCCGTGTTGCAATATCGAACTATATCGTAAATTATTGGGATCGCTTATCAAACGTATCGTAATATTTGGCGGGAAGCCGCGTCGGTGGATCTTTTGACGATCACGTGTCTGTTGACGATCTGTAACGCGTTTAGATGGATCGAACAGACTGACCTATGGTTCAGTAGTGATGCGATACTGTAGCATAGCAATAGAGTTTTAGTGATGACCTATAAGAGTTATTTTTAAACATGGTAATTAAAAAAAAATAGTAGATACGGAATAACATTTCGATTATAGATCAGTTTTTTTTTTATTGAATTTAGTTTTTATTAGGACAATACTCGGATAAAGCTCTCTTTTAGGCGTTCTTATTTGCTAAGCCGTATTTTTTCATATATCAGACTCGTATTGACGTTTGAAATCCTTCAGACAGTAGTTTCTACTTCGATCCTTTCACGCTAATTTACAGGAGTATCATCCTGTAGCTTTGTCAGTCCCGTCATAAGAAGCAAAAAACACTTAAGCGCCGGCCCCACCATAAAAGCTGTTAACTTCCCGCCGGCGGGGACAATCGAAAAGCTACAATCGAACGCACTTTGAATATTCAGTTAGAAAGCTAAAACTGATTTAATTAATCGATTCTTTCGAGCCGGGTATACGTTTCGTAATGACGCTTATCGTAAAAATGGATAGGTATCGGCAGATAGCCGCCGGTTTCTTTGTATTGCGTAAAAAGAGAGAGAAAAAAATAATCGATACGAAATAGTTGATTGTGCTTTTAACGTTACACGCATGCCTAACCGAAGCTTCGATATTCACCGTCCCGTTTATTGAGATGTGATTTTATTTCTCGAATATAACATCGAGTCGATATTGAGTAGTACTGTAAATTATTGTCTATATTTAAAAGTTGATTATGTGTTTGAAAAATATGTTGTATTAAAACTAGGAACTGAGCTTTTCGTTTTACCATGGACAGCACTTTATAGTGAAGTCCGCAAGTTACGACCGGGGCTGGTAAATTATAGATATCTGTAGTTTTTACAAAACAGACAATCAGTCACTAGTTGATGATGGCGAGATTGATTTATTTCAGTTTATTTCATAGCTTTGTCATATGATAGTTTGTGGGAAGGCTGCTGAAATGCAAATGATGATTGTCATACAATAGAAAACGATTCGAGCTATTTATAAGTCAAACACTAAAAATGGTCTAAAAGCTCACTTTGAGCAAAACAACAAAGAACAACACAAGTACAACAACACTGCACACTATCGATATATTTATAGAAACATTATTTATGTATGGAAAACCATTAATGCTTTCTCCAAAGTAGGCGATTGCATAGGAGTAAACTTGCCTCAGACTTTCAAAGGTTAATAATTGTTTTATGCACTATCATATTCCTGGTTATAATAGACTTCTTAATCAAATAATAAAATTAATCAATAAACAATAAAATAAACATTAAAAATTAGTTTATGAAAAAGTCTATAAATTATGGTATGAATTATTATATGAGTCACACTTTGTAAAAGTTATTAATTTTCTCGTCATTATTATTATTTTATATTGTATTCCGATGACATGCCTTATCGAATAATTACACATGTTATTTTGTATAGTAGAAAATAATATACAACACGTTTTGTTGACACTGTCATAAAGAAAAAAAATATTTCTGTTTATCGAATTATTTAATAATACATTCGATAGCGGTTTGTTGTATACAATTTGTACACAATACACAATCAAGGCTCTATTAAGAAATATAATATTCAAAATAGATGAAAGAATATTATAATTTGGTATAAAAAACTAATACATCAAAAAAATAAATAAAATAAAAAGCCTTTGTAAAAAAAAAACAACTTGATTAAAACACACATTCCAAATGCAAAATGACATTCGATAGACTACCAATTTGATATAATTGCGTGCGAGTTAGAGCCGGCGCAGCTATTCCATTGTAGTGTGTGTAATGCGTGGTCCGCTCTAGTTTTTAGATGGACGCTGGATGCGGCCTTATGCGGCACAGCTGGCCGGTGATTTCTTGCAAAACCCGGCTGATTGTGGTTTGTTAGGATGTACATAGGAAAGCGACAAAATGGATCTGGCATATTGATATAATGTCACTGTTGGATTTTCGCGCAGATATCTAGCAAATATTGGAATAGTGATGATTATTAATGATTTACTTTTAGTTTATATATTTTTTCATTCCA
The DNA here is from genome assembly GCA_005406025.1 of Eumeta japonica. Classification (NCBI taxonomy): domain Eukaryota; kingdom Metazoa; phylum Arthropoda; class Insecta; order Lepidoptera; family Psychidae; genus Eumeta; species Eumeta japonica. The sequence goes on along the minus strand of BGZK01000300.1, from coordinate 103,899 downwards.
GTTGTATACCAGATCCTAACTTTAGATTGAAAGTATTGTAAGTAACTACATTTCTATTTTTCATTTAGTGTGTCACATGTTTTGTTTTTGGGTGGTTTGGTAAGGAGCATTATTGATAAAAGTGCCACATCCATATTAAGAATTTTTCCTTTGCACATCCAGTACACCCAGTAGGTAATAGGCCTTATTAGAATTACGATACCAAACGTTTCTAATGTGCTGCTATAACGAGCGAAACCGGGTGCGTACGCACCGACACCTCACACATATACAAAGTTGAACGCGCATTTGACCGCATATCTCCGGCGTCAATTCATCTCTATGTATAATACTATTTTTGTGCCTCGAATCTTATCATAGAAATGAAGATGCATACATATTTTGTGACAGCGAGCATGCTCACTATGTTACAATCACGATGCGGTAACTAGTCTGCTACTTGTAAAGCAGTTAAATAATTTTGATGACGGGTGAAAACACGGAAAGTTTAAAGCCGTTGCCAAATTAGAAACTTTTATTCAATAGCTAGTAATTATATTAAATGGCGACACAAAACGGGCATATTGTAACAACGAACAAAACGGGACCGAGTCCGAAATAATGAGTATATATTATTTTTTTAACATAATTTATAAATACTACCCAACGACTGAGCAATAGCCCGCACTATTTTCATTTAAGAGCCTTGAAGGTCAATCACCCTCCACGTACTCGATGCGGGTCGGGAGCTGCTGACGACCGTTTTCATCGGGACAGTGAATACGTCCGAGACCGACGGCTTAAGGAAACGAAAACGATTAAGGAAAAAGTTGCAAGAAAAAGTTATCATTATTTGGCCCTTGTTCGATTGATATTCGGTACTGGTCAACTTTTCTGCTTAAAAAACTGCATCGAAAGCGGCAAAACGGATCGGTATCCAAGAACGCGTTCGATATACATATACGTAATAGTTTTAAAAATTAAAAAGGCTTTTTTAAATGAATCTAGATGTTTGAATTTGAAGAACTGAAAACCTATTAAGATTATGTTTTTGAGCTGGGAGTGCTCTAAAATTTGAAATATGAAACTGATTTATCGGGCTCAAACTAAAAAAATCATTTTTGAAAACTGAGCTCGAAGTAGCAAAGAAGTTTCAGAAATGAGTTATATAGTTAACCGATTTCGAGATCAACCAATTTTGAGCTCGAAAAGCTTAAAAGTAAGTCTTTGAGCTTCGAGATAACTACATCTTTCAACTCGATGTGCTGAAATACACATATATAAATGTTATAGAGGGAAGTTTTAAGCTTCACCTGCGGGGTCGACCGTTTTCTAGATTTTTTATTAGTTTTAAAGGCGACTCAAGCTAGGCGGGTAACCATCTCTTCAGACGGGAAAGGTATAAAGCGCAATTTCTAAGTTAACAGAACGTGAGTGCACGACAAAATCAACTTTACTAAGTTTGAAGGGTGTTTTGTTTCTTTTACAAACACAAATCATAACATGTAAGGATATGTTTCTTTTAAAACATTAGAACTCGTGAAAGGTACATTTTAAATAGAGTAGAACGAATTAATCCACGGAAGACCCTATCCGTGTGTGGACCGAGCAGTAGACTCATGAGTGAACTAGAATCTCCGTACGAAGACTTGCATTGCCTGCCTCAGAATAAATGGAGCAAACACTAACTGGTTTGACATCCGTAGCTGTGATGTATAGACTCACCGGGGATATTCAACTTATTCATGGATAGCTAGCTGATTTCAAAAAAGGATGTCTAAAAGGCATGCGTAAGTTGGTATTCAGATTTAAAGATCTCTTTATTTCACAGATCATATGTAACTTTTGAAATACGACATTATAATATGAATTCACAAATTGTTCGTAAGGCTTTTTTTCCTTCTGTACGCCAACGACCAAGTGGAGGTAGTTTTCAACACTAGCCATGATATGGTGTTTGAAATAAGTAAAACTATAGTAGAATGCAATACATGGAAGGTGAGAGAGTTGAACAAGTATACGAGATTCTTCGTCTGAATCTCTTTTTTACGATTAGCGATTAGTGTGATGGAGGTATTGGAATTTGTGAATATATTTATAATAGAAAATGTTTGTTCCCAGACTGTAGTAATAATGTGATCGTGTTAATTCATTATACTTAATATATATTATGGTTTAATTAATTTAATATTTTGGGGTATATCTTTATATTGTATGCTATAACTAAGTTGACAATATTATAGAATAAGTGATTTAAAGCCGCTCGGCAACGTGATTGTGCAATTACGATCTTTAAATAGTGTAAAAACTATAAGAAAACTGCAGTTTACAAATATTAAATAAGCTTGAATAATGCCGTAAAAATAAAATAACTAAAAAAAAGTAATCTAAAAAGCGTACGATACGACATTTTAATTTATAATTAACTGTAAAGCTGTTTTCGTTGTCTTTTAACTGCTTTTAATCTACAGCAAAATTAACAATTACTGTATTGTGATTATTGTTAAAAAAAATTACATTACATAACTTCCCGGTTTTTCTATATTGGGTAACCAGAGGTGCTAAACTTGGCGCTTATTCACGTTTCTTCTAAATCGAAGTCAACGGGACAAATTCTAAATTCCTCTCTATTTTCAAATTGTATAAATAACAATAATAATTATTTTCTAGCATCGAAATGTTAGTTTCGTCACAATTTTTAAATATGTATGTGGCGAACAGGACGTATTGTCAATTAAAAAACGTGGTGAAGTTTAAAAAAATTCGGTGCACACTCGGAAGTTACCACTTTCAGTTTGAGAGTCGAGCACATTACCACCGCTTCTCTTACAGCGATTTTAAATAGAAAATGATAATTTTGAAAAATAACAGTGTTTTTCACATTCTTCGTGTTGTCTTTCGAAATCTAGCTGCTATGGAATTCGTGTAATTTACATCCTTTGTCTTAGCCCGTCACTTTTACATTTAAATTTGTAGTTTTTTTTAATCATCTTAAAAACAATGTTATTTATACGTGTAAACGGTAATTAATAGGAAAATTTTAAATACGATAAATATTCATAATTTATTTACAAATATATAATGAAACGGCCAAGAAGTAATAAATTCTGAAAATGTCTTTTGGAGTACGTGTAATTTCGAAAAGTTTTAATCGTAACTATATTAATTGTTTTTTTTTGTGTCGGTTTCTTTGTTACAAATTATTTTTAAGTCAAGTAATATGCTATAATATAAATAAATAATATAATAAAAAAGGAAACAAATAATAACGATAGTTATTCGTGCATTAAATTTTACCAATCTTGTTCTTTTGAACAAGATTGGTAAAATATAATGCACGGATCTCTTTATCGAGACCTTTACAATATAAAATGTATCAAACATTGTAGAATTCGCTAAATTTTACTGTTTAATATAATTAAGTTGGAAACTGCAAATAGAACACTTTAAATTTATTATAATAATAAAGCGTTGCACCTCAAAATACCCGCCTTTACAGACAATATCTAGATCATATGCACTGCGCATGCACACAACTGGGTTATGTCGATAATAACCTAACTGCTAAACTGCATAAATTAAATGTGCTCGCGCACTGTAGGTTACTCTTTGGATCACGATAATCCATTTTAAATTTGATATAATAATAAAGGAGAACTACTGTGATTACTTTTATCGTGGCTGCGTATTGGATATTCGATAAAGTTTTAATATAGACAATTAAGAAATCAGTTTGTATTTCTTTGTATTTTTCATGTATAAAACATTTTCATTTTTTTTTGTCTAATTTTATTAGATCGACAAAACACAATATTACATTTAATAATCAAGTTTGAACTCAAAATCATTGGTATTTCATTTATAGGCCACCACGCCAATCACAGTAACTACCAATATTTAACATAAAATTAATAACCAAATATGAAAATATACAACATATTTTTTAAACTAAACTAATTTACTGTAATTTACAATATATGTAATTTAAATTATACATAAATATTTTTTCTTCTAAATGAAAAATAGTTTTGGCGGAAAACATGTAACAATTCGCAGGGTTGCAAAGCGAAGCCATTCTGTAAATTATTGGTGTTGTGAATAAAATGAAAAATGAATAAAAGTCTGCAAACGAGAGATAATTACGTTGAATTTAAATTTTCCATTTGTAAGAAATTGAATCAGTTGTAGTTAGTTGTGGTTTACAGCGCCTATGTATAATTTCGTTATATATAAATTAAACTTTGCCTTCTAAGTTTGTGTATATGTTTTCATGGTACTGAAAACTGAGCATAAAAATCTCGACTTTCGATGCGCATGCGGAAGTTTTTAGTTGTTATCCATGAATTTTTATTATTAATGTCGCGTATTTATTTGTTTATGCAGATTTTGTATTTCAGCCGTTTGAAATTGGTTTGGCCAGATTTTGGACAAGTGGTCTTTAACGCAGGTCAAGTTCAAAAGAGTTCACTAATAAATTAGTTTTATTCTTTTTCCTATTTCTTTTCATTTACATGTTTACATTTTTGATGACAAAATTTTCATTTTTTAATCTTATTTCTTTCTATAAAACTCAAGGTACTTAATAATAATTTATTCTCCAAATTATAATAAAAGAAGAACATAAAACGTGTTACTAATACACTAACATATAAAAGTATTAATGTCCAATGTATCTAATGCGAAATAATAAAATAATTATTTGTAACATTTCATTAGCCCCAAAGAGAGACATAGCTAAGTATCGGCTAATTCATCCACTAAATAGTATATTGTGATAGAAACATTGTCAAATACATAATATGGAAGTGTAATATGTAACACCTACTTTGCTTCAACACAACCATAAATCATAATTTATGCAGTTAGTTATAATCGAAAAGCATTAAAGGGCCTTTGACTTTTTGCCTGAGTTAGTTACGAATTGACGCAAGGAATTCTGATCTTGGATGTCAACAGAATCAGAGACTGTCTTGTAGTCCGTCCAGTATCAGTACCTGCGGCAGTCCTAAACGACAACCTCGAGCGGTCGTCGGCCAGTGGTTAAACGCGTCGCCTTAGAACCGGAAGTTACCAGCCTCGATTTGGACACGAGCGATATGACCAATAGTCTCTGACTTGAGTCAAATCATACCCACACGCTTCTTGCCTTGGAGGACTAAGCCGCCGGTCACGGATCTCGTCGTCGCGTTGACGACAACTCCCAGGCGTTAGGACAACATGTTTTCAAAACCAAGGGGCGCAAGTTTCTAGCTCCATTTGAAACGACAAGATACTGGGGAAGTGAGGCGGCAGTGAAGTTATTACGATCAAAAAAACAGCACCTATATTATAAAATAAAGAAACTGTATTCACCCGCATGAAAATTACTTATGTATAATTCCGTATAGTAATTTTCTCTGATGATAACGATTAATTAGATATTTGTGTGCAATCGATTCTTTGTAGTCACTAAAGGATACAATTCAAACTGGGGTTGGATCTGATTGCCCGCGACATCCAACACTTACTTCAATAGTTGCTTTTCCCGTTTGTTATTTTAAAACTCCCATTTTAAAACCCCACTTTGACAGTCGTCCGCGTCGCGAATTGAACCTACATATTTTAAATATACACATTAATTTAGATACTCCAGTGCCGCTTAACTCCACATGTTGGTCCGTTCAAAGTATGTACGAATACTGAAGTCTCCATACATTATTGTATGATTTCCATGCACTTGTTGTCTTCAGGAAAGTATTATACGCATTGACTTTTCTACTCATACAATTTAAAGAAGCATCGGTCGGTCATTGGTTAAGAACATGTTCAAAGGAAATGGAATCAGGTTCGATCGTAAACACGGGTGAAATGTATTAATTCGAATTAAATTAACTTAATTCGAATTAAAACACTCCCTTCGTCCTGTATGCCGCTCCATGTGAAATCAAAAGGTTGTAGAGGGATATACCTTAGGATGGAAGTGATTAAAATCTGATGCCACAACTGCGGTGACGTATAAGACAAAAATTATTACCACTTCAAATAAATACTGGAGCGTCGAATAAAATAAATATTATAATGTTGATACAAATATATTTTGTGGAATTATAAAAGGATGGAAAAGCAATTGAATTTCTGCAATCTAATATGTTGTTCTCAGTTAATTCAATGAGCTGTATTTCTAAAATTTTTATTTGGAAATAATTTTATATTTGAGCAACTTTTATACGTGGACCAAAACCCAAATATATACTTTCGTTCATACGAGTCTCATGGAGAATAGTGTTTAAAATAGATTATTAATAGCGAATTAGAAAGTAAATTAAGATTTAGCAACTCCTAGTGTACGAAAAACTTTATTACTGTTTTTATATTTTCATATGTTTTAATTTGTTGAACTTTATCGGGTAAATGCGGTTTCAAACCATCGCTGTTTTTTTCTTTTATTGCGCAAATCTTGTTTTTTTCTCAGAGAAATAAGTAACAATACGTATTTTGACATTTTGTGTTACTACTGTTATTCGTAATTTTAATCAACTGTATTATGAATAAAAAATGAAAAAAAAAAACGTTTAATGAGCACGAAATAACAATTTCATTCAACAACTTCGTTTTGCATAGGAAAAAATAACAATTCCATTCGAATAACAATCAAAGTTTTCTAGCAAAGCTTTTCGAACTTAACGAAGAGGCGGCGGGTGAAAGGTCCGAAGCTTCGTAGCTTTCATTACAAACACTTACTAACAACTTGTTGCGTTTCGAATATTTCTAATGTGTTGCTATAAAGAAAAATTCACTGTATTGATGAGGTATTCAAGTGAAAAACTACTGTTAAAAATCAAATATATATTATTAAATATTATTCACTTTGATGGCGTTCTTTCGCGAAACCGCTACAGGTACATTCATTTACTTTGTATTGATGGGAAATGTGCTTCACGAAATGCACCTGAGGAGTAACCGTTTCGATAATAAAATGATGAATCGACATATCAGTAATTACATTATTTATTCCTCAGTTTATTGCTCTGAAGATTATTGGTTCACGGGAATCTTCAAATTATACAGACAGTGTTCATTTCGTCGGGTTTTTTTTTAACAGAGAATGTAGAGAATCTTAAAATATGTATTATTAAAGTAGAAAAAAAAAGGAAAAATATGTTATGACTTTATTTTCATTTACGAAGCCGTCGGCTGTAATGCAAACAAGTACTTAAAATCGAAGATCGAATAATAACAGAATAAAAAATATAAAATGGATACAATGCGATATTCACGACTAGCTTTCGCCCGCAACTCCGCCCGCGTGACTATGGTATGAATTCCTACAGAACATAAACGTAAATACACAAGATTCTTAAAATAAGATTCTATATTTGTTATAGATAAGATATTATACATAAGTTCAGTTGTAGTTCAGAGTTTAAAAGAATTTTGTAAATAATTCGACTTCTAGGCGGTATATTGACATGAAACATACCTATCGCTTAAGTTAAACCTTTAGCAATACGTTTTTGGAGCCCGCAATAATTTTTACGTAGTAGTTATAGCGTGACACGCCAAACAAACAGACATAAAGACAGACAAATATACTAAAAACGATATTTTAGTTTCCACTACTATTATAAAGAAGTTTCATATTAGTTTTTTCTTAATGTTTCCCAAATGCAGACACCGGTCGGTTGCAATTTTATTGTCAATAATTAGATAAGTTATGTTTGAGATAATTCTCATCGAAAATTCCTGCCATGGATATAAGTAATCGTTTGCATGTGAAACTGTTTTTTGTGAGTTACTCAATTGTTTGTGTTTTTGCTAAAGGCAGTGATAAAAAGTCGATTTTTTTTAACAGACGGTCCACAAAAAATTGTTGTGTTTGGAAAACAATGTGATTTTAGACAATGTTAACCAATTTATTTATAAACTTCTACACTATAGATACTACACATATTATGAATTGATTTACATCACTCCATAACATTTGATTTATTATGTATATATATATATATATATATATATATATATATATATATATATATACTTATAAATGTACACATAAAATTGGGTTACTTTTTTAGGAATAATATATTTATATAATACATAGCGTCTTTTTCACAATTATTATGTTATTGGATTTTAACAAAAAGGCACTTTTAATTTATGAGATTTCGTCAATTTTTTTATGTGAAGAAACATAAAATCATATTTAAATGACCAAATAAAATCAATAAACAAAGAAATATAAAACACAAAACCAACACAATTCACATTGGTTCTTGTTAACTTATTATGTGTTTGAATGTATCATTAAGTATAACCCCGAAATCAAGACATACGCTTTTGAGAAATGGGTTGTGGACATGAGAAAATGAGGGTTCCCTCGTTACATACCATTAATTATACTGCCCGTTGATCTCTCATCATGATAACAATAAAACTATGTATGATGAGAAGAAAAATAAAATATAAGAACAAACGGTTTTCAATCCACTGAAAATTTTTAACAATAAATACGTATTAACAATGTATTGTCAACTTTTAAAGTTTCATAGCATTAAGGATAAATTAAGCAATATTCCGTTAAATAGCCATCTAGTATTTTATATAATATGCTTAATTTTAATTACAACGGTATATAATTTGTGTTAACTTTTGAAATTTAACCAAATATTGGTTTTTAATCGCAAGTAAATGTGATAATATTTTAGTGAAACTCTATTTAAGGAGTACCGTTTTTTAAATTGTGTTTTAGTAATAAATTATACTTGTTTATCACAAAAATATTAGAAACAATATTTAAAACCTGTTTCAAAACGAACAGTGGAAAATCAAGTTGTTTTTATTTGGGAAATGGCAAAGCAAAAGGCAAAGCAATGGCTGAAATTAAAATTATGTGTCAATTATTGTTCTGCACAAACAACATCAAAAAATATACTAATTCCAATTCAATGCGAAATATGTAAAATCGATTTGTGTGAAAAAAAAAGTTTATGAAGTTATAATTTCATTTAATAGAACAAGTTATTTAATTTATTAATCACAATAATTAAGTTTGCTGTTTTACGTGATGTTTTGATTAAATTAGTTCGACACGCTGTGTGATCCTTTCCCTTAAGATTTTTTTTTTTAATTAATATCTTATAAATACGAGTATGGTACATATATGTTCCGTACCTCTTTGATTTAATTATACGATTTCAACTGGATAATTTGTATTTAATTTGCTAATAAAGTTGTTTTTTTTTTATTAATATTTCTCCGTTCGCTTAGTAACGGTTCATAAAAACGTATCTATAAGATTGGAACGACATTTGAATGAGAAATAAGAGTTTGATAATGATATTGATAATGTAGCAATGTTATAAATTATATCTATTTTAATAATAGAAAGGTACGTGTTGAATATTAAAAATTAATTAACGCAAATACGAAAGATTTTTATACTTGTGAATAATATGCGAAAAGCATTATTTTGAATATTTCATCATCATCATATTTGATATTAAAATATTTAAATCCGTATTATCCAATTGAATCTATGTCAATAAATAAACTTGTTTTATGTGTAAATAAAAGTACTTTAAAACGTAGTTGAAAACAAAAATAAATACCTAACTTTTTCTATTCATAAATTTAGATCAATTTTTTTACATGTGTAGTATGTATGGAAAAAATTTTCTCGACTAAACTTTTTCCCTTTATTATAATGCAATAAAATTATAGTATAAAAGGCATGTTCCGGTATATTATGAAGCTAACAAAGTCAGATGGCTTTGCTTGGAGCTTTTAGGGCTAGTTTTGCCCGACGGAGTATTTTACACTTATTTAATATTAAACATCATTGAATTATTGTAAGTACGATAACATAAATTAGTAATATGCAATTATAACACGAAATTATTAGTGACCGAGCAAAATATCTTTAAGATATACTATCAATATCACTTGCGTTGTTTGCAGCGAAAATCATTTGAATACGTGATCCACAAATTCAAGGTTCCATCAAATAAGATTATTTATAAATATTTTTTTTCTTTTGTGAATCATCCAAAATTAAATACATACAGATATTTAACATTTTTATATAAAATAAGTACTTACTACTACATTATAAAATATCACCTACTATCGTTACATTTGAATTTGACATAGACACAGTATATTTTGATTTATTTTCATTCAGCTATTTATATCGCTTAATTTTCATTTTTATCTTGATAAAGTCATCAAATATCACTAATTTTAGTAAACTTTAATACAAATAACCTCTTTTACGGTATAAAAGACTTCAACGGGTATTTTTGTACATTCTATTAATTTTCATGAGTTAGTGCGGGATGTCCAATTTCAAAGAATATATGCACAATTACGGTACACTTCTCTTTATTATGACCTATGACCGTATATTAATATCACTGGTTGATTATAAACAAACGCACAACCACTTGAATAAAATAGTTTTTTTTTTAAACGAGGTCGACAATAAGCACATTTTGTTTAGAATCAATGTAGAATAGGAACAATTTTGAACCAAAAATTAACGAAATTTTCGTTAAAGTAAAAAATATATACATGACAGATCCTGAGGTCATGTGTATACAGATATAAAACATAAACAATTTAAAAAGCAAAAACCTAAAGTATACCAGGAAAATTGACCGTAAATTTTTCTAAGAAATAGCAACAGCCTCCTCGGTTTCGCTTACTCATCCCATTAAAAAGGCAAAGAATTCTTGCGAAATGACTACTTTATATAAACGTACAGATAAAAAACGATACTATCGTGTATTTTGTAGTTTATTAACATTGCGATATTTGACAACCTATTTATTTTATTACACATTCTTTTTGATTATTTAATGCGAACAAATCTATTGACAGGTGATTTTTTTTTACCTTAACTCTAAGAAATTAATATTCGGTAATTATTACAGTTTTACGTCGTAGTAGACGTAGAAAGGTAATAATTACCGTTCGTATAATAACTAAACTTAATTACGTTATCGGATTAATGGATGTATTTCACCGACCTGACGTTATCGCACTGTGAAACTCGACTCTAGCGCACTTTTCTCGATTACAACACAACCAACAAGAGGAAACCCTTCACAAAACGTCTCAAGCGATCTGGTCTGCACAAACTTTTACACTTTTCGCACTTCGTCTTTATCCAACGCGAAGCGAACACTTTTAAATATTTTGTTGTACGACAAAAAGAATACAGTCAAAAGTCACTTTCGGAACGGGTTTGGGTTTTTTTTTTTGGTACACCGCGAATAACTTTTTAGTGTCGCTCGATTCATTGAAATCACCATCTATCCCCGAGCGGTCTGTAACAATTTGACACTTCCGTAGATCGCGGGAGGATCGTTTTTTCTCGTGTCGCGCTCGGCCATCTTCGGTTACGGTCGCAGGTGCGTGTACGGGACCTGCCCATGCGCAACTGAAATCACCTTGCAAGGACCACTGTCGCCTTCTCGCTCGCGCGTATGGTTCTATCTCTTTCCAACGGCCATTGTGCCTTCCCCGGCAGCGGAGACTACAATAAATTACCTATTGGAATCTAATCATTTTAATAGATGTATGATTTTTTTTTTTTCACCACATAGATTAATATAAAAAAGTTTTCTTACGGTATATAGTCGGCATGAAATTAAGGCTGAGCTTTGCTAATTAGCTTTCTGGCGACGAGCGACAGTGGTGAGAGAAGTTGTTATAATTAAAATTGAATTAATAAGGTATTATTTATTAAGGAATTCTTGAGATACTTAGATTTGAGTACGTTAAGATTTGTCAATAAGTATATTATAGTTTCAACTACTTATTAATGATATAATTGTAAACTAATAACAATAACTTGTGCGGGCGTACTTGTAATAGTCGAAATTTTGTATTAGAAAATTTAAAAAATAATTATTATCTTTATTATTCTTGATTATATCAAGAAAAATAAATGTGATTTAAAGCTTCTTGTATTAAATGTTTGAACTCTAAATTAATGTAGGTATTACAAATTCGACAGGTCTATTAAATGGGATATGCATGTGTTTATGAATAATTTCTCAGCGCACTTGTTTTCTTGTAATTCATTTCGTCTGTCTTCATGCAAATAGAGTTTATTCATCGTAGAAGAAAATCATATTGTTATTTAAATATCCCAATGCCGTGGATAGAACGAAAAATATGCGTTTAACTTAATTTTTCTTAATACTGTTATTTAGTGTAAATAATTTCTTTCTAATATTGATAAGAAAATTTTATGTATTAAAAATAATTAAAAAAAAACATTATTTCTGGGAAAATCTTAAATAATATTGTTGTCTCATCAATCGACTTGCATCTTAGAATGTAATAATAATAAGAATAATAAATAAAAATGATTTATTTATTGAGTTAATATCTTTGTTAATGCAAAAGTTATGTACGAATATATAAGACATCAAATTAAAGGGAAAAATATCAATTTTGGTATATAGTAATGATATATTATTACATCTTTATATCGATTTCCGTAAAAAAATTAAGAGTTTTAAATTTTTTAATGTTATTTATTTATATGTAGTTTACATCCGTAACAGGCAGCTGATTTAATTTTCAATAGAATGCATGTAATTACAGCGGATATTCTAACAAGTCATAAAGAAAACAAAAATCAAAATCTAAAGGACGTCGCCACATAATTTTTAAAGAAGTATTTTTGCTTTCGCTGCATAGTAGAAACGTTAATGCATAGAAATGTTAAACTTGATGTGACGTAAGTGCACGCTCTGAAATAAAAGAGCGAAAAATAAAGCTTGGCCAAGCGTGTGTCGATAAGTGTTAAGGGTTCCGAACTAAGTAAGAAGTATTTTTTTCACAAAAACATAACACAAACATAAAATAATTGATATGGAACTCTCGGTGCTCGATTTATACTCGCACTTAGCTGGTTTTTAAATGTTATGTCACATGCTTAGTAAAGGTTTCCCACAAAAAGGAAAATGTTCTGTAATATGTTCTATTTCCTACAAAAATAGAGGCCAAATTAGCATCTTATGTACCTTGATAGTGATGTAATATTACTTTCTTTTATTTTGTCAGTTTATATAACAGTTTTTATATCTATTAAGACAGTCAGCATTTTGTATTGATTATCTACAATTCATTAAATTTCTTCTTTAACTTTTCTATACTCCCAGATATGCAATAAAAAGTAATAGTCATACAATTGTACATTGTAATAGTGAGTACCGTCTATTTAAAAAGCGCATGCGTAGTGTAGTACGATTATTTATGATAGATTTCTAAACTTGTTTCTCGTTCCGTAAATGAACAAAGTATTTGTATACTCCAGGCCTCGATAGACGTCGTAAGCTGTTTAAATAAACAAATAAAAAAGTTCCATCAACAGGCAACTCTCCCCGTAATGATATAATTCACTTGTTCAGTATTCAACGGAGATGCTCTTGCGCAGGGCTAGTTTACGCACTCACACACATATACATACACTCGCCAGGTGAAATTTCTTAGTCTTTTTAAACGTAAATTAGAAAAATACTGTTCGATAACTTATTATATTAATTATGCCTTATGCTTTTGAAATATTCGATTATCAAGAGAGAATGCATTGAGATTCACCGTTTTAAGCGCAACTCGAAAAATCTAATCGATTTAAATAAATAGATTACTAATTAAACATTCACACTTAAGTAATGTACTGAATGTAGTGATGTATGTATGTATATATTAATTGTAATGGTTAGTTATATGTGGTATAATTTTTCCATATAATTTATGAAAAATGCGTACTAAAAATTAAAATAAATATCTTAATATTAGAGTTCTATAAATTGACTGAACGAAAATTGTTTTTGAAGATCTTTTAATAATTTAATTTAAGAATAAGCAATATTTAGTAGTCTGTAGTAACAATCTAGTTACCGATCTGTATGGGTTATATTCATGAGCTATATTCAGTACAATAGATAACCTGCCGTTTAAGTTTATATCAATGCCAAAATTATTTACATCAAAAGTTTTGAATTTGTAAGAAACTTCGTGATACACGTCTCAATAAAACTTACGTAATAGTTAATTACGCTGGGTATATTTTATTGACACGGAATCTGAAAATAGATGTACTACTTCCATCTTATTTAATTTCTTTGTATAGAAAAATTGTATAGAAAAATTAAAATTTATTTATCACATGTACATATATCTCGCTCTTACACGTAATTTTTGCATCTTATGACAATTTTATTGAGTATTTTAAAATTTGATATGGCATTTAAGAATAAATACTACCTTCTCATAAAAAAAAAATAATTCACATACACGAACACGTCCTAAAGCCGCCTTGTCCAGAAAAAGTCACGCTTCGAAATTGATAATAAATCACATACATACATATTTATCACACTTCACACCAAAGGGAATCGAAGTTAACACGCCATATACAACTGGTATTATTTCAATTTGTCGTACGAAGCTCGATGGCATGGAGAAAAACTTGATTTCACTTGTAAGGGACTAGCCACTGGTTAGTGACTTCTGACTTATAAGATTGCGACACTATATACTTAGGATAGACCGTTTGCTCTTTATATCGATACAGGCGGTTGTTTGCACTTTTCTCATAGTCCGGTTCATCACAGAGCCTTAACTCCAGGTCCGAGTCTACATCCTTGATTCTGATTCAGACCCTGTGTGATTGGTGTCAGTCAAGATATCAGATCAGACTTCAGCATATAACAATGATATTAATAAGATATGCTGCAGTTCCATCCAAATTGCATTATATCGGACAGCGACGTCTCGTATATTCGTGCTCGTCAATTGAATCTTACATTTTTGAGACCCTGTGATTTTGGATAATAGTTGAGCACTGGTTACTTGGGCTTCAAAAAAAAATAGATGCTTTGAGTATATTTTGAACTCTGAATGCATAACTGGCCCCTTCATAATTAATAAGTGTGCCCGTAGATCTGTGAATGAATAAATTTAATTTAGTGATTAAGCTGTATTAAAATAAATTGAAGCAACAACGGCTTCCTTCACTATTTAATTATATAGGAAGAGCCTTCCGTCCAATGCTTTATTTTATTTTCTTAGTTATGGCAAAATATTGAATTCTCTTTAATATTAAGATCCCGCCTTCACTTTTTTTAATTAGATATTTTTTTTTTGACTGCGTGTTCTGTGTTTGCAAGTGATAAGTAATAAATGTATTTCCGATTTATAATGTTAGGTAAAAACAGTAAGGCAGACAAATAGATAAAGTTATAGTTATTAGTTTTTCATATAATTTCGATTAATCATCGGATGCTTATTACTGGCCAGTATTTAAAAGTGCATAAGAAGACAAACCGACAATTCATTGAACATCCTTCTTAGTATGTGGGACCTGGAGGGTGTGATAAACAAATACGTTTGGATCATGTACACTTAGATAAATAAGCATTTTTCAATGCAGATATTTTTTCATCTTATCAAATAATTCACTACTTTAGAATAGACTTCGAGTTAATATTCGATTAAGAACGTAATTTTTCAAAACCGTACCTAATGACTTGGCACAGACAGACAAAGATTTCACTGAAGAACTGAAACCCATGTTACCAAGTAACATCAAACAAACATTGCTTCAAATTCTAAGCAAAGTGAATTAAATAAAAAATAGCTTTATTTCGTAAGTAAAAGAATAACATTTTAAATACGTCATTAACGAATTATATTTGACATTAACACTATTAACCATTCCAAATGCTTATTCATCTTGAGAAAAACGAGAAAAAAATCAATGGTTGCTCTTTTTTTATTTATCGATACAAAATATTGAATAATTAATAATTTAGTACAAGACTTACAAATAAAATGAAACAATTTAACCTGATAGCCGAGCAGTACAATCCCAGTAGTATTTGGATTAATTTAGCTTAATTAACTTCTGTTTAATGAAGAGTTTAAATTCATAATATGGGTAATTTTAAATTTTACTTGGGATCTTAATATAAAATCGCACACATTGCCCCATAAATGTTTTGCTAACTTTGCTTATACGGGTTTTATGAACAGAAAGATCGTTCTTATGTTTAGCATTATTGTTATGGATGTCGCAAATGTTATCAAATTTTCTATTTTTCTCTTGATATACAATACCATGCCAGTCTAGTATGCTTATTGTGATGTTACAGTTAAAATATTTTTTTTTTCTTTTTTATTTATCTGAGAGGTGCTTTTGGTCCCAAATTATAAACACCACGAACAGCCCGCATCTGCAGCACAAAAGTTGTGTTAATATCAGCTGCATGGCCCCATAACAAAATTCCATAGCTTATGAGACTAAGAAAGGAGCTGAAAAAAACCAGTCTTGCGGTGCTTTTGTCTGTAAGTCGCCGAATTCTTTTCACTGCTTATGCCACAGAGCTAAGCAAGCTTTTTGGCAAATAAAAAAAGAAAACACAATTTCGCATCTAAAGTCAGACCAAGAAATGAGGTCGTGTCCACAATATCCAGTATTCTTGACCATTACGTTTGCGTCTATCAGTTTAGCCCTGGTCAAGAAATAAGCAATCATTGGTCTCGTGAATAAAACTTTTAGTATTACACGTATATCATAAGCTAACTACGCTGCTTTGTAATGGCATCTATTATAATCAAATATATATATCATTTGGAAACAGAAAATTAAAAATTAAAATATTCCATTTTAAACATCTCCGTCTCTCTCTTTATCTTTTTCAAACATCTTTATCTTTTTCCACCCAGTCGCATATTTCTGTTAAAAATTTGATTGCCCTTTTAAATTTAAACCAAGATCGATGTTCGTGCGCAACTTCACCGACGAGATGGACCACAGAGTGTTGGTAAGAGCTGGCGCGTTAGTTTACGGCCAATAACTTTTTTGACGATTCGAGTAATTTACGATATTTTTATTTTCAGTATCGTCCGATTTTCCTTGTACGAATTAATTAACATGGCCGAAGGGTTGAAAAAGCGTTGCAAAATACGTTTTGAATCTTCATGAAAACAAAAATTGTTTTGCGTTTTTATAATAAAATATTTGAAATTATTACTGGGAGACAAGTATGTAAAATAAAATCTACGTATATGGTATTATTTGACAGGACTCTTTCTTAAAAAAATATTGCATGTGATTTTCTAATACATTAATCAACTTAAGATAGAGGCGGGAACTGACAATTATTGTCCTATATATACCATTTATTAAAAAAAATATATTTTTTTTTAATAAATGACACAACTATTTAAAAAAAATATTCTTTAAATAAAAGTCCTTACCAGATACTTTTGTAGTGGATTAAATAGTACAACGATGATTTTTGATAACTATTCGCAAAATAACGCCAAACAAATATAAGTTGACGAAGTGGACTTTTCTACTTTCCATATGGTATCGTACTTAACGGTACTTAATTTATTTTTTCAGACCTTTTTTTGACATACTTAACATAATCACTTTGTTATATGGTTATCATGCGTTTATCAATCAAAAACATTAAAGTTCCTCTTTGAATTTTAGGGCAACAAAGTAAAATATATATGCACATAAAGAAAATAAATTATTTAATATTATAGATTACCAAATAAGTAAAACTTTTATTAGATTCTTTACAGATATTAATACTAATAAATAGTTTAGTAATATCATTGATTTTAAAATAACAATAAAAAATCAATTACTTTCTTTTTTGTGATCTGAAAAAAATATGATAATTCTTACTTGGAATTAATCACAAGGGAACTGATGATTTCAAATTTATAGTGTTCATATTTTTAAAACTACATTCAGTATCAATACTTTTGCCCAACAAATGTTGCTTTAATAACGTACGTGAAACTTTAGAATATCTTGATGGTTTTTTTTGTTAGAATAATATTTCAACTTAACAATTACATTTTAATCAACCAATATTATTCTATACTAAGTGAGTCTGTATGAACAATTTATTTGACTGTTTGTTAACTCACATAAGATATTCGCTGGTAGTTCATTTGGTGAAAGATTTTTGTTTTTCTTAAATTTTATTACCCTCCATATAAAAATATTTAGGAGGATACTCATCGAAGTTAGCAGGACTTAAAATGATAATGAAGAGAACTAATAAGAGAGGTGATTCACAAATGTTCATAGTAAGAGAAAGATGTTGTGGAAACAAAAATAAATAAACACTAACACGCAATAGAATTAAATCGCTTTTAACTACCCATAATAGATTATTGGTGTATATGTTCACGCACGACAGTGAAAGTTGTCTGAAATATGAAAGTAAAGAATCAATGCAGTGGAGATGCGATCTTTGCGTAGCATGCGTGGAGTGTGTTTGACAGGTAGACGTAGGAATAGTGACATCATGCCAGAGAACGGTATGGTTTGAAAGACGTAGTGACTGGAGTCGAAATGGTAGGTATGTCGCGGTGGTTTGGCTGAATGGAATATCTTGCCAGTCTCGTTTTATGTAGACCTACGTGAGACGAGACTGGCAAGATATAGTCTACATAAGACCATAAGACTACATGAAAACATTTATGAATACCAGTGAAACAATAGCGGTATGCAAAGACAGTACCGTTCGGAAGCCCACCCTTCTGAGAAATAGGCGTGAGCTTAAAAATAAATAAAATGAATGAGGGTATTGTAAAAAAGTATAGATGAATGTGTAGATAATGGATCGTACATAAGAAACGTTATTTATCTCCATGAATATTTTCTAGAATAAACAGCTATTTTCAAGGGACCAACCATAATATGTCTGTTCATTTATTAATCGAATCGCTTAAGACTTTCGGACAAAAAGTAAGACTCCAACGTTTGCGGCATAATTCATAAAAAATTACCAAATCCATTTGCTTCTACCCATAAATAAGTACTCACTCGAGTGTGTATGTATATGTGTGTATGTATTTATTTCAAATCGCACTTACGTTCTGTTTAACGAGACACACAAAGCGAAAACAAACAGATCGGATATCGAACCCGGACCGACTGTAAGATACACAATAGGACCGTTGCCTTCTGTCAATTTACTGACGATAATAAAGACCTCTGTTTGATTTAACATATTGTTTTTTTTTTTTCTTAGAAACTAAGTTGTTTTGAAACATTCGGTTTCGGTTTGTTATTACTGCCTCGCACAAAGGTCATCGATTTTATATCTTTGATGCGGAGAGAAGACGTGAGATAAACAATGAAATAGGCTTTGAATATTAATAAACTTCAAAAAAAAAGGCGCAGGTGGACATTGTAATGAATATTTAAAGATAGATTAACGATGAAATGAAAACTTGTTATTAATTAGCATTTCGCCCTTTTATATTAATAATAATATCAGATATTTGATGCATCGTCTGTCTCTTTCGCTAATAAATGTCACCACGTACACAATTTGATAGTTATTTATCTTTTGTTATTAATCAGTAGGATATTGATTTTGACCGCTGGTAGGTTTTGCTTATCATATACCATATCATGTCGCGACTATGGCTAAACTGATTTTAATTGAATTTCGTTGCGTGATAAAATACGTTGAGTGATTGACAGGGTGGTCAACGCCATTTCGTCCCTCAATTCATAGTGTATTCCTATGACATAGAGAACAAACTTGACCGCGGGGGTGGACTGACGGAGCGCGGGAAGCGGGGCGTCAGACTTGAGTTGCTTCAATGGACAATTTTATACAACGGATGATTAAATAAATAAAACGGATTAATAATATGAATTATCAGCGGAAGTGTGTAAAAGTGAAATCTTTATATCTGTTTGTCTGTACATATTTTTATAACTTAAATGATTTCTATAACACGTAACGTGTACAATCATGAAACTCATTTTTGCATAAAATATACTTTATTGTTTATCTATATGCTTCTCTATATATTTTCTTATAAGTCTACAATAGTTCAAAGGATTTTAATGAAAAATGGTGTATTAACGGAATAAATACAGCGTCACTTGAGATATCTTTCGACTGTTTGTTGATATGTAGATATTGGTGGTTGTAATTTGCTAATGGTTTAGTCGATGTCGAATAATATTTTAACACTGTTAGAGCTTATTATCATGTAAAAAGTGAATACAAGGTACGAAGATCGACATTAACTGAGACTGGGAGAAAGTGTAGAATGAGAAGGAAAAGAAGAAATATTGGAACCAGTAATAACTCTGGAACCAAATTTAGAATTAAATTTTTAGTAATAAACAAAATTTCGATCAAGTATATCTGTCCACGCAGGCGAAAGCTTGTCATTTAACAACCTGCGTTGCAATCGTATGCGGAATAATGACATTGTATAAGCTACTGCATTTTTGAGCCGATCCAAATGTGAAATATTAGTATTTAGTGGTTATTCGAAGATAATGACTCACGCTTTACTATTCCTGGAGGAGTAGACAGCGACCTCCAATCTTCACCTGCTATGATTTCTGTATGCCTTTTTAGACCTGCCAAAGTTCTTCAATCTCTTCATACGGGTTGTCGGTTTTGAGGTTTCATTTCTACTTGTTTTTTTTTTATTAGAACGTTATCCTTTACGTATGCGCATAATAATTAAGGTGCAAAGTTGCATAAACATTTTTTTCGTCTCAATATGACAACTAAAGGAAAAATTAAAATTAATTTGGGTAAAAAAAAAGAACAAACCATAAACTCTGAAAGATTATTTGTTATGTCTTCCGTATAAAACATAGTTTAGAAAAATTATCTTAAGTCAACATTTTGAATAATTTACATACATAACATAAATTTTTACTTCGTTAAAGTATTGCCACAGATTAATTAGTATTGCTTTTTAAACCTACATGGGTGTCTTCTATGAAAAAACGAGATAAAAAATTCTAAATGTTGTTTTATTTGACGCCATTTAGCAGAGAGAGAGAGAATTACATTGTTTTTATGCTATTGCTTCTCAATTACAAATAACACTATACTTGTTATTAAATACTTGTACTTAATTACATATTTTTGAAAATAAATGTTTAATTTTTCTCGTGGAAAGTTATCGCTTTCTCCCGCCAAGCTCGGATGACGACGGGCAAAATTCGGTTGCCCAAGTATTGTATTCTATATGACCGTATAAAACCTTGACGCCACTGGCTATATAGGTGGTCTCTATTTAATTGATTATTTATGAAAATAATTGATTAGTTTAGTTTATAGTCACCTGAAAAAAATCACTCCGTCTTTTTTCAACACACATATTATTTATTAAAATAGTTTTAAATTACAGTCATAAAAAAAATAGTCAACTACCTTGTTATATGACAAAAATAATACCCTGTTATATGAGAATCATAAAATTACAATTTAAAAAAAAACTAAATATGGTATTAGGTATGCTGAGTTTAACTTAACTGCGCTACGGAAATACTGACACGAGATACCACACTCTTAACAGAATACAGACATAAAGTAGCAGCTTCTCCTGTTTTTTTACGTTCATTCAGTGAGAGCTTTGGCGATCTATTGCCCCCATCCATCAGCCCACTACCTTTCCGTCAGATATCCCATTCCTTCCCAAAAGGCCGGCAGCACACTGGTGACTTGGGACTACGACTGTCCATGGGCGGCGGTGACTACCTACTCTGATGACCCGCATGCTCCTTTGCCACTTAGAAACAATATATATAAAAAAAGAACTAAAAACATCACATCATGGACATCCTAATATCGTATGGTAGTAGATAAAAAAAAAAGTGGAATCGTATAGTTGCTGGCGATACTAATAGGTGTCCGTTATTGTTTGAAATTAATCATACCTTTTTCAATTTAAATTCTTCGATAACGAATCCGATTCAAAACTAACGCTTTAGTCGATTAAAAATATCGATATAATCACCCAAACCACAACATATGTTGAATGATACCATCAAATAGTTTGTAGTGTTGTGTCGAGATAAAAAAGATCGCATTTAGTACATGCCATATGAGACTTTACACATATTTTCTCTGAGAGAGTAATAATGCAATACAGGGTTCCACAGGGCTTAATACAAAAAGAACCGTTGTTAAACTGATCGATGTTTTATACACTTTTTGTATTATGTGGGTGAACATCATTGAAACACCTTTATATTGTGTGCCAAATTTTGTGTGTTAGAAAACAAAAAATAGAATTAACAACTAATTAAAATTTGATTATTCGCTTGTCTGACACAGAAATTTTTATGTGGTGACATTATTTGGACCAACAATATTATGTTGTATGAATTTTTTATCGTTTTCAATGTTAATTCTAGGTACAAAAATAGGTATTCCGTTTCGGTAACTGATTTCATATTGTTTTAGTATTTAATATTAAACCTAAAGAGACTGGAATAAAATTCTAAATATATATCAACTCCCACTTAAATCAGACATTGATAGTTATCATCTCTGAAAGAACGACACTAAAGGGAATATTAAACGTTGTAGACAACTTTCATTCTTCATGGGACAGAAAGACATACTTTTCTGAAGGATAATTTAACTTACTGACACCAGATGTCCCCCTAGTGTCGGTCTCATAAACAAGCTCAGCGCATGATAGAAAGAGCTGTCCTCGGGATTGCTGTGCGAAATGAGATCCGAAACGAGCAAATCCGTAGGAGAACCAGAATGATCTTACAGAATTGGCAAGTCGAAGTGGCAGAGTAGGCCACGTCGCTTGTAGAAAAGATAACCGCTGAGAGAAAAAGATCTTTGAGTGGTAACCACGGGCTAGACATGCGGCTTGAGACGACCTTCCATTGCCTGAACCAACGACTTGGTTATGGTTGCAAGTTGGTCACAGGTCACAGAAACGTATGCCTTGAAAATCTAGGTGGGGGGAGTTCGTGTCCAGCAAGAGACATTCAATGGCAAAAACGAAAATTAAAGTCAAAATTCCTATAAGAACTGGCGACTGAAAACTTTATAGCGGTGGCTTGGGAGTAGATTTTTGAATATGGTGTTCGTGAAAAACTCAAAAAATTCCATAAATAAACCAAAAAAAAATCATACACGATTTCTCTTGCTTCGGCAAATCTTTCTTAAAAGAAAATAACACTTAAACTTAGTTTTTTGATAGTTTTGTGAATATTACAGTTATTACGATTAAGTTACTTTTAAAAACTTAATATTATAATTTATTTTTCCTTTTTTAATACATATATATTTTACAAACAAGCATAAGTGATTGAGCTAAATTATTTTGTATATATATATATATATATATATATATATATATATATATATATATATATATATTAAATAACGTGGTACCTTATTAATATAGTAATTGAACTTTTAACTGCAAGAATATGAAAGAATTAAAATTTGTTAATTATCTATTAAATCCTGTGCTTATGTGAATGAGGTGCATCATCTACTACTGCAGAGTTTCACTGTATTCTTTTATAATAGAATTCATAATAAAACTGAATTTCAATGTATAACCAATTGATAATTTTGTGACTTATAGTTCATAAGAAATAAAATTGAACCTCGGCGCGAGCAGCTTCATTCGCACTTGACCTTTCGGCCAGAGAGAAAAAAAAAACGCCATTTAATCTAATCGAGAGGTACGGCTGTAAATTATAAACTTTTATTATATAGACCGCATCCACTGGAGGTAGCCACGGACCGTTGCCAGTTTTAACTAAGAGAAATCGCTGCGAATACTGGACGTAATAAATTAACACGACTTCTTAAATATGGGAATGCGTGTATCGATTAAAGCAAATGACTTTTAACATTTTTATGCAAAACCAGCCGCATTTAACCATTATATGTTAAATAAAGTTAATAAAATTGGGGGGCTATTAATGGTGAAATTGGGAATAAAGACACCGAAAGATGAATGTTTTGAGTCATAAAGCGGTAGAAGTATTGTGGTCGATAGAATTTGAGCATTTAAGTTTTATTGTGTAACTGTTTTTTTTGATTATGGTCATCGTCCAAGCTTAAGATTGGGTAAATTTTTTGAACGATAACCTCGTAAAATTCTTAAAGGAAAATTTAATATTTATTTCTATTATCTCAATATAACCGTTGTTGCGAAATCTTTAGTATCGATTCCAGGCAAAGTGTGGTTACCGGTAATTCTGTGCTTTTTAAAATATATCAGTCCTTAGGAAGTTCGACATACGTTTTTACTTAAATAAAGCTGTAAATATGTAACAATGGGAGCCAGTTACAAATAAACAAATTTGAGTTATTAATAAATGCTCTAATATTCATATTTACAAAAAAAAAAACATATAAAACGCCAAGAGCCATTTAGAGTTAAAAAAGCATGGAATATTAATTAATATAATGTTATTGATTCAGGATTGACCCAAAAATCTTTCGTCTGAAACTAAATAGGCCTTGAAAGGGCTTGGTAGAATAAGACTCAATTAAGTAAATGTAGATTTAATACACCGGTACGAGAATTGTTGTACATTAAAAACAAAATGTGTATGAATGCAGATTATTTAACAAAATATTATAAGCTATTGTCCTAATTTTACAAGTGTCAAATATTTTATACTCATCAATACTTGATGGATTTTTTTTAATTCAAAATTTATGACATTAGTTACGACAGCTTTTACCCGAGACTCTAAGCAAATTAAGTTAAACTCAATTTGATTTTGATTTTGGGTTCTGTTAGTTATAAATATCTAAAACTTAATATTTAAAAAATATGAGGTTTTGGACACGAGTTCTAACACAAAACATTTGTAAAAATACTTTTTAAAACTGTCAGGCATAGTTGCGCCAGAGGTGTTATGTAATGTTATGTTCAGCATTATAAAATTGAGATTACTGCCTTATTTTCATGAGATAAAGCATCGATTGAGTTTAGCTTGTTACCTGTATAATATATATATCAAGCTAAATAACTATGACTTATAGTCATAGTTATTTAGCTTATATATATAATATAACTATATTAGCTTATAAGAGTAATTTTGACTGGCCGTAGTTATGTACTGGAAAGATAAAATTATAAATCATAACCTCATCAATTGCCGATTGCCTCATTAAATATATTTATTGTTTTGTATTATATAAGAAGTTACATAGCTGCGATCTTCCAATATTTTAGTTTTGATCTGTTTGTACATCTTTTTAGTAATCAGTGTGCAGTGATAAATGTCGTTGCTGTCAATGTAAGTTTTAGAGAATATATCTTTAATGTAGTATATTTCTGTCTGTAGTATCGTTGAAAGATAGATATAGATGTAGTAGTAGTGATGTCAGAATAGTGTGGTTTGAAAGAAGATGTAACGACTAAACTAGAAAAAGCTCGAATGAAACAATGAATGAAAGTAGACAGAAAAACAAATGTATAGAGCCGATGTGTGTGATGGTGAACTCGACAAAGGTCACCCAGAAATCGTAGGGTTACCAAATTAGTGGCATAATAAAGAACGGCGAAATTTTAAGCACCCTAAACCGACAAGCTTCTATGAAACGATTCATGGATAATAGTGAAGCGAGAGATATGCGTAAGAATTATATCATTATTCATGTCAAGACCTGTAGTTTCTGTTTTGATAGAGGCCTTGTAGGTTTTCTATCTCTGTCATGTAGGTCTTGCCAGACCTACATGATGATCTGGAAAATGTCGGTGGAAAGTGTGCACAATAAGCATTCGCGACAGTCATAAGGCTGCTGACCACAGAAAACAATACCAATATTTTTGCCAAAAACGAATTTATAATAATTTACTTCATAGTGTTATTTATAATTTTATTTTCTGTTTTAATTGATGACTTATATCTGATTAAAATAATAATACAAATTAAATGTTATTTTATATGTTTAAAAACAAAACAGTTTTCCTGTAAGCTTAATTAAGACTACTTTTATAGAAATAAGTGATGGTTTACAGTCTGTTAAGCTATCAGTTTTGAACGTCATCATCACATCGGTGACTATGCTTGTTAGCAGCTCTAACTCGTACCAGCCAGCGTGGAGGGCTTAAGACACGAAGCCTTTAAAGTAAATAAAAGATTGTAGGACGGCATGCTTCATCATGGGGATGATTGAAAACCAGTACATAAATAAGGTTAAAAAGAAATACTATCAGTGTTTTATTCTCGAGTTTCACACACTTTTTTACTATAAAATATATTTTTGTGTATTTTTTTCATTTTATATAGGGATTTACGGTATTTTATGATCCAATTTTAGCAACTTTAAAATAAGTGTCCATCTAACAAATGCACACGAATTTCTGTCCGATCCGTTTACAGGTCACCTGCTACAATATTAGAAATGCCCTGATAACTCTTTCGAAACCTGCAAACCGTTTAAAACCTTCTAGATCTCAGAACAGGTGTTGCACAACAAACTTAAAAGCTACTAAAAGAAAAGCCTCCCACCGCCCGCCGCGAGCGGCCGGTGGTCCGTGTGTTTATCGGTAATTGACACTTTTATGAATTATTACCGGTTTTAATTACCACAACACGTATAATTTCTTACCATTCTTATGATTGTATTTTTATTTTGTGTTTTTTTTGTTTTTCTTTTTTGTTACCATTGATTTATGCGCGCCGTAACCGCCCCGCTCTCGCACCGAGACTTTCGTCGTCCCGCATTCTGGACCCATAACGGTGTCCGCCGGATGTCGACACCCGCTCTCGGCGCGTGAGCGGGCACGGGACCGGCGGGAGCGCCGCTCGTACATCTCCATCGGAACGTAATGAGCTTGTGAATAGTCGGAGAATTATTGGTGTTAATTAATCGCTATTTGTTTTCGTGCACGACTCGGTGATATTTTTATGCGTTTCTCATTTTTATTTGTTATCATGTTTCTTTTGTTTATAGTTTTGTATTTACGGAGGAAGTTAGTAATGGAACAACGTGGATTTGTTCACTAATTTTGCATGTATGGATGTTGGTATAACAAACCATATTCGTCTTGACCTTTTCAATTGGAAGGGTGGACATACATAATTATGTATTGTCGAATTCTACAGAAATAATATGTCTAAGCTTGTAGAGGCCATATATGTACTTAATTACGAATAAAATCAGTCAAATAATATCACAACAAATATTATCCATAGAATTGTGATCTTTTCTATATTTATTTAGTGTATATACACACATAAGTTTATAACGTCTGAAACCAACAACTTAAAATGTTTTATATAAAGGAATAAGGGGTATAATTAAACTCAGTTAAAAACTCTACCGTCAATCGGTCAGAATTGCAACACGGTACTTGAGGAGCTTTAAAGCCGCGCCCCTAACTATTTAACTACCAACGTTCAACATTTTCAATATTTTTTTTTAAGATTGGGTATTTAAAAATATTGTGAGAATTTTGTACAAGAGGTTTTGTACAAGGATCATATTTTCTATCACCCACTAATTACATGCAGGTCCGATTTTCAATGCAAAAAAGTGGCTACGGAAAAAGCTTTTGGGGATATTTTCTATAAGTCCATTTTCGGATTTTACTTGCTAGACATTTCTAGTGCAATCCATTTACATAACATTAAAAGTAAGGTAGTTAAGAGGCGCGATAACTAAACCGAAGGTACATTTTGAGAAAGTTCACAGACTACGTTGTATCTGACGTTTAATTATATCAATCGCAAAGATGATATCTTACAATATATCTATTCTATATTTATATTCCTTCATCACAACAGTTTTCAAATTTATAGGGAAAGTTTCAATCCACCACCATACTACACTCGATCGACACGGTAAGTGTTTTGACTTTTTGCCCAAAAAGTAACAAATTACTATTACTATTGATAACAAATTACCAACAAAAAAAAAACAATGTGTGAATATAATATACAAGATGATAAGTGTTTGAATTTTTTTTTAATATCTATTATTACTATGAAAAAAAATCAGTTCAAGGAATTATCTTTTTCGTACAGTTTTAATGGAAACCTAAATAATAAATTTTATTAATTTCCACTTCGGAACTTCGCATGGTGATGAGCCATGTTAAATTTATTGAACTACGTTTCATGTTATCGCTTTTTTATGTTAACAAAAGACGAAAAATGTTTATGTATTGAAGATATTCACACTCTTATTTTGTTATGTACCAGGATGTGCCTAATACTTTCCATACTCGCATGAAGTGGTGTACGTTGCCGGAAGATCAATCCCATACGTCGCCCGGACTTAAAAGCTGTTGCCTGTCCACATCGGCGACCGTAAAGCTGCCGTAAAGGTGCACTTTCCCTGCTCGCCGGCCGGCGCCTTCCCACGTTATTCGGCGACAATTAGACAATAGTTGGGCAACTTAACGATACCCCATAAAAATCTAGTTTTGGCTTCTCATTAACCGCATTCCGTAACTTCCGCTTTTATAGGTTTACTAATCAACCTCGCTTGAATGATGGTACCGCCGGCTGACCGACACCTGTCTAAGGATGCGACAGTGTCGATGAAAAGGTACACGTATCGATAGTTATTATTTATATTGAAATTTTAATCATTGATTCATGAGCAGACTTAATATCAATGTCGAGAACAGCCATACGGAATTTAATCTTAGATTTCATTAGATTTGACATATTTTCGATTCAAATGATTTATCACGATATTTACCTGTTGAATTTGCTTCTCTTAGTAATAATCATGTTGGTCGTTTCCGTTACGGCATTTGTTGCATAACTTTAGCTGGTACATACTCGCAAACCAACTAAATAGTGTTAATATTTAAATAACAAAGCTTGACGATAATCGCTCAATTTATAATTCAGTTTTTGAATTGTATCAATAACGTTATTCATAACATTTCAATGTACAATGTTTCTGTCACTAGCTTTTGCTTGCGGCTCCGTATCCGTGGGTATAGAATGCACTCCTTCATCTTCTATATCGACCGGTCACTCTTTCAATCATAATCCCATCATTATTCCGTTCTCCATTCTGATCCCAGTTCTGTTCCAGATACCAATTTATCCTCGATTCTGATCACGACCCCGCTTTTGATTGCGAACCAGGTCTCGATTTAAGTAGATTTCAATTGTAATACCGCTCTCGACCCCAATCGCACTTTTAATTTTGATTTCGACAATGTTCCACATTCCATTTCCAGTCACGCTCTTGCTGTGAAAGGAATTTTTAGAATCAGTTCACTGGTTTAGTTCAATAGTACAAATAAGCAGACCAAGTCGATTGAAAATTCTAATTTATTTTTCATTCTTCGTTCAGTTGTAAGCGATAAGATGATAAAGTTTTATTTTAACTGGATGAACGGGTCATCAATGTATAAAATACGAAAATAAATATTGATTTTTAAATATTAATTGTAGGTTCTGTTCCTAGCAATCGTAAATATACTGTTGTAATGGCTTTCATGTTCAATTTAATATTAAGCAACAGGATAGCCAATATCGATCTCGAATTTTGAAATCACAAATTAATATAATAAGACAGCAATTCAAACACTTGCTTAATGCATATAGTGTTGTGTATTTAAGATTGGTATGACATTAACAGTATGCCTTTTTAGCCATACATCGATTAGGCGTCAGCGCAGCCCTACAATCAACAGTGTCTATTTCAAACAGCTTCGATTTTATTGCAGCGCCTTCGAACAATCACTCCCGACGTGATTGAGCCGCGGTCTCACTGACCTGAAAGTTCACTCTTTATTACTGCGAGAAACAAATATAATTGTCTTTTATTAACTTACACAATATCGTGTTTTATACATTGTAAAAAAAATATATGTCGAACGACGTCAATTTAAAATTTCTTTGATACTTGTGAAATGTTATTGACTTAATAATACCATTTGGAATGTTACGTAAATTACTAGAGCTCATGGAAATTTTTATTGAATTTATTAAGTTTTATGACAATATTTTCTACGAGACTTATTAACCGTTTTAAACTTACATAAACATAAACTACTGGATCATTATACAATCTAGATATGTTGTCGTAAAGTGAGAGTTCCTTTATACCCTTTTAAATAGATTACCTAAAATATGTTCAGCCTTTTGAAGATTATCAACTTCTTTTTTCTCGTTGATAAAAGAATGTTAATATTCACTAGTTTGATCGATTCGCAATTCAGTATTCTGTTATTTCAATAACATTAAAAGAACATAGTAACCTTCAACTGATGCTGCAGCATCACCTGATATTGGCACTATACTCAACCCTCTCACCGACAGAGGTATTGAGTTTGGATTCATCGGAATGGTCTTAATGAATAGTTTATAACTAGAAGATGGTGATCGGGATCTAATGATGGAATAATTGCTCCGGACGTTGTCATCACATTGGTGACGGCGCTTGTCTGTAGCCCCCAAACCACACCGAGCGGAGCAAGAAAGGGTTCGGATCTTAACCCTTCCTTGCTCTTGCGCCGCTCGGTGTGGTTTCGCTGAGGATTGAGGGATTCGCCCTCAAGCCGATATATAAGGATTATGAGAGTTTGCAACGATCCTACAAAAGCACTATACATTAAATGCTCAGATACAGCCTTTCGCCCGACTCCGCCCGCGCGCACGGCGCGCCGCTGGCGCATACTAAGCCACATCTCAGACGGTTTTTCTATGGGACATTCAATCGACACATAATAAGTCCGCGTCCCGCGCCTTGTCATGACACTACCCTTTAATTGGATGCACATGCAATGCGATGCGGCCCTTTCATGTCGCCGCCGCCGCTGCGTCGTCGGTGTATTTGTTAACAGATTGCGCCGACAGGTGACGCTTGTTTTGCGTCGTTTGTTAGCGACTAATATGTAGCGATTAAAGAATTTATTGAATCTCGATTGACGCTATGACAACTTAGAAGTAAATTTCAATTCTTTGAATAAGATTTCTTGGAAAATTTATTATCACTCACACAATTAGTAAATCTATTCTTTTGAAAAGCATTTAAGTAAAAATTAATTAAAAAAAAATGACTCTAATTAAAACTTTAATGAACTATAACAGCTCAAAAACATAATAACAAGTTTGATTTTGATCCGCTACTGCAAAGTCTCGTTTTCATTTAATTTTTGATAGCATTTAACATTTAGTGCTTTAAATGAAAATAATAATAAAAACCTCTAAAGATACTAGAAGAAATTTAAACACAAGGTATCAGCTATCATAAAAGATCTACACATATTTGTTTTATAGAACATTATTTCCTTTTAGTTTTTATAAAATGAAATTGAATATAATAATGCGCTCCCTTCATCATGTTATATAAATATATTGGATGTAGGATTTGTTAAGAATATTACTAGCAAACCTATCTCTGATGCCACCTTGCATTTGTGTGGCTTAGTGGAATATTGCCAGTAAGTTACACAGATGCTAGAATTCAAATAAAAGTAATTAACGTTTTTATAATTTTATATATAAGGTAATTAAGGTTTTGCTCGATGGGACTGACATGTCTTAATAAACAAAAGTCCCTAAATAAATAAAAGATTAAAAAAAAAACATGTTTTAATTCTGTGACACTAAATGTATACAGTTTTTTTTTGTTATTGATGTATTTTTTATTGTAGCCAAACAAATGCCTTATTATCGTATAAACAGAAGAGGGTTTGTTATACATTATTCAGCATCAGGAAACTCATTTGGAATAAATAGGTAGCTTATATTTAACATCCAGTGCTACATGCGATTTAAGCTATTGTTAGCGCGTGCTACAATTGCTCACGCGGCCCGTGTTCACGGGCCGTGTAATGCGTACCATTAAATAAGCAATTTGATGTTAATTGACACGTTTAGTAACAATTTAATGTATTTGCGTTTTTGTGTTAAATTTGAAGAGTGTGTACATTGTTTTGTTTGTTTGTGTGAAAATATATATACTTATTTTTTTTCGTCAATCTTATTTTAAATCCAAAAGTATTATATATAAGTGATATTCTACTGGTCATTGCGAAAATGAAATTATCATTTTTGGTTTTAACCAAAATTACAATTTCATTTTACCTCCATGAATATTTGATAGCATCACCACTTTTCTTCTCTTTTCCAACATTTCTCTTCAACGGTGTCTCATTTTGGGGTTCCGTATCCAAAAAACGGGACCCTATTACTAAGACTCCACTGTCCGTCCGTCTGTCTGTCACCAGGATGTATCTCGTGAACGGTGATAGTCAGATAGTTGAAATTTTCACAGATGGTGTATTTCTGTTGCCGCTATAGCAACAAATACTAAAAACAGAATAAAATAAACATTTAAAGTGGCTCCCATACAACACACGTGATTTATTTGCAAGTTTTGGATTGATATTGATAACGGCTACAGGTAGACGCTTGAAGTATTCACAGAATAT
This sequence comes from Eumeta japonica, assembly GCA_005406025.1. NCBI lineage: Eukaryota > Metazoa > Arthropoda > Insecta > Lepidoptera > Psychidae > Eumeta > Eumeta japonica. Next base: position 71,712 of record BGZK01000300.1, on the reverse strand, counting down.
TTAGTTATATATTCACTTTAAAATAAGTAATTAAATTAAGATTAAATTAATATTTAAGGGGGCTCCCATACAACAAATATGATTTTTTGCTCGTTTTCGCTCAATATTGTTAATGGCAACAGGTAGACGTTGTTCAGTCACAATTTACAGATCTGTTTCCAATTTAATACTTAATTAGTATTTTTGAACCAGATTTCTAAATAGTGTTTAAAAAACTTTGTAAATAAATAACTTTTATGAAAGAACTTTTGCAAGACTGCTGCAAGGCTAATGTAGGTATTTCAGTCATATGTATTATAAAATAAATGATATGTGTTAATATAAAATAAAGGATTACTGAAACGATAAAGAGACCTTTGTTTTAAATTCACGCTCCTCCAGCTTTCCACATCGTAATGTTATGGATTTCATTTTGCAATAAAAATACCATAACTATGACCCGATTGTCGTGGTGGGTAAACTTTTTATATCAACTTACAAACTCCCAGGTTTTGTACGGAACCCTCGGTGCACGAGTCCGACTTGCACTGTGCCGGTTTTCTTCTTATCGATTAGCAGTTATATTCCATATTCTTTAAGTAATGAACTGGTCTGAGGTCCTTTAACTGTAGGATTCAAGATATTTGTCCTGCAAGATTTATCTCAAGAAAACACAAAGAATAAATTGACGGCAAATTTTAAACGTTAGTAATCGTTATCAGAAAAAAAAATTCAATTAAAAATGCAATCGCGATGCATTACAATTAGTCGTAAAAGCATTACGGGATATAATTAAAACTATTTCGGTTATGGTAATATTTAGAATTGTATTTGTTTCGAATTTTTACATATTGAAAAAAGTTTACTATATTCATTATATAACCGACATTATGTTATGATGGGGTCTTGTAAAACACTATTTTTGATTGGTTCGACAATTGAACTCGAATATAATACGGTCTCTACTATGTTTCAATTTAATAATAACTCCTCATATATCTACGCTATCGGTTAAATTATTACATGCAGATGCAATCTAAGCATGCCTATTCGTGAAGATTGAATATGTTTTGCGCCAGCATTGTATTCTAATGGTACACCAAAAACACAAGTATAATAGAGATTATGGCACAAGTATATTAGAGACCATGAAACTACCGTCCACTGCGACGTGTTGATATAGTGACATCGGTGTTACCAGTCGGTCGCGCTATATGAACCATTGTCATTTTTTAAAAAGTTATATCTTATTAGTAAGCATAAATATACATATATCGATGTTAGGACCATAGAGACCAGCGACGAGAATTCTCACGGTTGTACGAAATACGGCACTAAACTTGCCCACCGGTTTGCCCAGCGTGGCTGTTGGGGCACACACTTTTAATAGATGTCTCTGCCCGGAAATAATCATTATACTGCTGTAGATGGAAACGATGAAAAACCGGAAGTGTATGAGTTAAACTCGCGTGCAGTGGGTTCCGTATGATGAATATATTATTGTACCATGTTTTTTTTCAAATAAAATTTGAAATGAGATCATTATGATCACATCAAGTTTCGCTTGTATATATTACTGCTTTTACGATAGATCAAAAATAAAAAAAAAAATTATATGGGCTAAGTATGCAGTCATGTGAATGTTAGTTTACACTGGACTTTTACACGAACCAAAACGATGCAAACTATAGACATGCGTAGGTTTTTCTGTAATCTATAAGTAAAGAAATATTTTCTCCATCCTTTTTAAAACTTTAAGTTTAGTGGTTTGAAAAATAAGGGAGGGAAAGGTAAATTTTCATTATTTTCTTAAATAAATCTAGTTGAAAGTCATAATATATATATATATATATATATATATATATATATATATATATATATATATATATATTTGAATCCCTTACAACGCCCTCACAATATACTTTCACTTGACATGTCACACATAGTATTTACTTGGCTCCTCGAAAAGTGACCCCCATATTCAAAACTCAATTATTTCACTGCACATCTATTTTTGAGTCGCAGCGCAGAAACTTCTATTTGTATCAACTTTTCGACTCAGACGATCTGGTAGATTTGGATCAAATCGGCAGTGACAGTCAGGCACACGAGCTACCCTATAAGGATTATATTTTTTCGTTGAAACACATGGAATGTTAAAACTTACCAATTAGTTCTGACGCAACTAATTTGACTAAAGACACTAATAAAACTAGTCTACGATGTGGACCTAAATAAATAAACTTCAAGTATTGCAGACAATCGGCACATTTGAAAGCTAATTTAATGATTATTCACTGACGATCCTCAAAGCTTTGGCTCTTTGTAAATTATTCATGTGTATGAAAAGAATGTAAACAAAAAATTGTTGCTGCATTCAATGCCAGTTAGAACCTATCCAAGGAATTTTAGTGTCAAACCATTTGTAAGGTGGCTAGTTAGCTGCGCGCGCGCCATTCAAAAGTCCGTCTCTTAGGCGACAATGCTCACTTTAAGTGTTACACCGGAGAAATGCGAAGTATTTCACTTGTAAACCTGTAGATAAATGTTACCGTTTCTCCTAATTAAAGTGGCAGTCTCGTAAGTGCATAATTTTCTTGTGACAGATCGTGAGACTGAGTCGACTTATTTAATTATTACCTAACATATCATTAATGTCTTTATTCGTATTTATTTAAAAAAAACCCGTTTCCCTTTTTAACTTTTTCCATATGTTTTGCAAGTTTTTCATGCGTGTTCGCATGTCTGACTGACCCTCCAAAGCATAATTCGATAGCTATTGTTTTCTAGATAAAAGCGATAATTTTTTATACGCATTTTTTTAACATTATTCAAATTGATTAACAGATTTAGAAATAGTTATCATTATAAATGTCACGAGTTTTATGTCACTTAGCGTGCATGTTGCTTATCAATAATGGCTTTAGTTAAACGTTACCTTTTTTTTTTTATCATTAACTCTTACAGTTTTCCATCTGTAAAATAAAACCCGTCTAATATTAAATGTTTTGTTTTGAAATCCCTAGGCTCCTACACACATACAATTGAATCGCTCTTTGTATTATATCATGTCATAACTTCAAAACTTCAAACTTCAATAGGAAGAAAACTATGAATATAGATGACCATTGAGCTCATAGTAAATTAAATACAACCAGATTATTGAATTTGAAAGGCAATAATTTTACTATTTTCAAGTGTGATGTTACAATTCTTGCTTCGGACTTGGGAGATTTTAGGTTCGATTTCTGATCGGGTATTTTTTTGCCTTTTTTCCCCAATGTAAGTACTCAGTTCATGGCGGTAGTATTTCTTTGCGCTTAAAGTTACAGAGAAAAAAATTGCTTAATAGAGGATATATTATATATTTTATATGAGGACTTTATTAAATATGTAGCGAAACGAAGTCAAAAGGCAAACAAAATAATTGTTTAAAGTGTTTATATGCACCATTGTGTTGGTATTCATAACATAAACAAAACAACCCTAAAACGAGAGTTACGTGTTTATTACGTGTGATTTAATAAGACTTATGATAATACTCAATAACGTAAAGTCGCGTCATTATGATAACCTCTGTTACAATATATTTCAAAAAATTGGGCACCTGAAAATCAAATATGTATAATTAAATAATTATGTCACGTGTAAGGGCTTGTATCGGTGTATTTAATATAGAAAATATTGCATTGAGACCAGCGTGATGTGTGTGCAAAAGGGCTATGCTTCTACATGTTCTACCACAAACTTTGTCTTTAGCTGCTTGTGGGGATTATACTTTAGCTATTCACGAACTATCCAGATTGAAGGTCTGTCAACGATCTTAGTGACACTATGGTGTCATGAATATGGTGATACCATTTAGAACAAACGGCTTAACGTGCTCTCTGAAGTACAAAGCAGATGGTTTAATGTGGTTTGTCTTAATAATTGTCGGTCGATTTGCCCTTAATCAGGACTTGAACCTTATGAGTCCATAGCGACTCGTTTACCATTCTATCATGTATTCTTCTTTATTTAATTATAACTAACTATTTATAGTTAGTTATGTGCTCACATTTAAGAAGAAACCGCTATGATTCAATACGGCTTGTAACTTGACATAAACTAATACCGTCCAGCATCACGAGATAGAACTTCGAACAGGAATAGTCTGTTATTTTTCGTAATAACATTTTCATTACCAGTTTTATACTTATTTCAACTAAGGACACCGCCGTCTTTTTGTTTATCAATTTGTATTTGTCCACGTATCTACACGGAGCGGCGTACTTCTGACGCCTACCTGATATCTATATAGAGCTGATAGTTATGTAAAAAATGGATTTTGCTTTGCCAAAGTTTTTTTTTTAACAATAAGCCTTTTTTGATATCAGCAAAACTTGAGCCGAGTTATTGAATGTTATACATTTTTTTTATTTTTGATTTTTATGCTAAATAAGTTTATATTTAAGTACTTTTAAATATTTAAACTAAGCTAATAATAATTTATTTGTGTATATCGTTAATTATAAACGACGTCATTTACGTGACTCTCTATATTAGCGTTTGCTTCGGATGTTTGTTCTCGTTTATTTTGCTGAATCAGTATTTTGTTTTAAGGTGTTAAGAATAAGAAAAAACCACAGAGAAGAATTCAGATTCAATTCAATTTAATAAAATAGTTAACAGTAAAATTCGCCGTCGTATGTATACAGATTTTTACAGGCATTAGTTATCAAATTGAACCAAAAGCTTCAATTTTATTTCAGTTACAGCTTAACACTGTCACCTCCACCGCATGATACTCGGATTAGAATTAAAGGGCCGCACTTAAATTTATTTCTGAGTGAGCCCAAAATAAGCGGACCGGCAGATAATTTATTACGATTTGCTGAAGCAAATCCTTTGAAAGGAAGATAAGAAACAACCTGAATAAGCAATATCTTGTACAAGGCTTACCAAAATCCTCAATGATTCCTCCCAACAAGCTTTAGGACAGTCACGGACTATGGCATAGTGCCTTTTTATTGAAATAAAATCCATAATTCAGTCCAAAAAACATATAAGATGTAATATCTTTAAGCTCACGTTTATTTCTTAGAAGATTCAGACATAAACCATAGATGTCTACATGGTAGGATTTTTAATTATCTTTGCCAGTTCACATCCGAAACACACGAGCTTGCATGAGTTGCTCGTGAGTTTGGAATGTTTAAAATCAAAAACATTAATTGAATTAATGTCGCTGTAGTGAAAATCCTAGAGCAGGTACACGCCGACAGTAATTATGTTTCTTGATTGAAAATATGAACTTAATAAAAAAATATAGTTGTTATGCGTCACGAACAACAGCTCTATATAGATGTCGCAGCTAACCGCGTCTCCCATACGCGTTACTACCGGCGCGGTTCATCGTACCTTTTATTGGCCGGCGTTTGTTACTCAGATAACTTTCGTATTAGCTTTTATAATATCCTTGGGGCCGTAACACTTTACCGGTTCTCCAGCCTTTTGTCTTTCACCACGATAGCGCCGAGTTATTAGCGACGCGATGCGATAACAGAGCTATTGCCGCTCGCGGCCAACATATTATAGAGTTATAAATCGATAGCGTGGTACCGGCACAGGTACCCTACCAAGCTACACCGATAATAAAAATGTACAAAAAATTGTTAAAAATATGAATAAATATCTTCATAATAGATTTTCATACCACCGCCGAGGACTACTCTTCCACAATGTGTTTAGTACACATCTTGAATCTTAAGCCCCCCGTGCTGGCCTTGTGAGGGATGACAAGCGTCGACGACTGTCATCGTCAGAGTGGTGACATTACCACTTATGACTACGTCTATGATCGACGGTTTATTACGTATTCCCCGAGGCTCGATGTGTACAGTCTAATATAATCACCCTCATTTGAATTTTAGGGTTCCGTAACCGAAGACTACCAACAGAACCCCACAGCTAAGTCTAAACGGGCCGCATGGCCGTCCGTCTGACTGTGACAACTATAAAGAGCTGATGTCTTTTAAACCGCAATAAGCAACGCGTTAATATTTTCTGAGAATATGGCCAATTGTTGCTAATATATCCTAATAGAAAATTTTATTACGTCGCTATCGTAAAAACGATAGTACATACAAGCGTCAAACTTGGTACGATTCCAGTGTAAACTCTTAATTGAAACAAAATACAATATAAATGGTTCAAATCTGATTTGCGATTTTATTAACATTTGCGAATTAATTGAAAGAACACACTTTTTTTGTTAAATAAATTACATAAAAATATTATGTTGGGGTGCAGAGCCCACAATACGTAATCTGACTAAATGTCTATTGTAAAATTTTTAACTACAATAATCCTTAAACGAACGGTAAATACAGTTTTATTAACACAAAAACACATATTTTACGCTTTGCACAATATCCAAATAACTGCATAGCATTGAATCGGTCCAGTCCTACTAAGTAGCAATATGCACGCGGTTTAATTCAATTCAATTTTTTGGCCAAATCTTTATCATCCTGACGTTATATGTAAAACATAACTTTAGTAGTTTCTCTTTAATTGCATTAAATATTGAATAACGTGACGTCATAATCCACGTCTGGATTCTTCGATATGAATACCGAAACTGAATATTCATTTATGTTGTATTAGCAGTGTTAAGAAGATAAATAGCTTAGCTTCTTTAGTACTTTCCATTAGCTAGACTAATTCTAACATTCCGATGAAATTAGTAATTTTCTAATATGGCCACATAAAATAGGTGTTGTTTGTATAGACAAGTTACCTACCGTGATATTCAAAACGAAGACTTACTTTCGATCGACATACATACATACATTAAAATGATTATTAAAACATTGCAAACATGATGAAGAACACTATCGGAAGTACTTCTAATATAGTGTTTTTACATTTTTGAAGAATACTTGTAAAATTAACAAAATACCTAGAAGGTTTCCTAGGCTTTTTTATGGTTATCGTACGTAGTTAAACTGAAAACTTGTAGATGATATAAATGAAGTAAACAAAATATGATCGTAGCTTTCGACATCTACGATTCATTCGTTTTATTTATTGATTTTAAAACTTATTTTTCTACAGCACATTTATTTTTTACTATATTTTATTGATGTAAACGTAAAATAAAAAAATATAAAAAAATGCATGCATGTTCTGGATGCATGAATTTTACTCTCTCAGTAGGCGTTCTAGGCAAATATAGTACGTAAAGTACTTAACGTAAATGCGCATGATTGTTATTTAGTTTATCGTATTTAAACCCAGTTTAAACTTTGTATATCTATTTGGTGTTAGAGGCCGCGAGAAGATCGTCATACTATCTAGCTGTTCTAGATTGCTAGAAACATTGTTTCAATTCTAGCCTTTCACTTTAAAGAGAATTCCTGCATTATTAAAGTAAGCAGATTCGGACAAAGCTATATACAAATATACAGAGAGGCCAAATATGTGTGCACAATCTTCCAACGAGTTTAACATTGCAGATATAGTTTTTCAATGATTATTATTTATTAGTATATATATATATATTATTTTGCAATTTGAATTCTTAAAAGAAAAATATTTTACGGGAAATCTTGACAAATGGTACATAAATTAATGATGCGCCCTTTTGTATTTTCAAAAATGTTTTCGTGCTGAAAAACACTTTATTAGTTACTTATCAAAATAAATTTAAAATTTTAATCCTGAAATTGAATTCGACCAATAATGAATTTTTTAGATAAGATACGATATTTTTAGAGAAAATTTTTCAATAAATATTTAGGTAATTAGTAAAAACATTGTATTTTATTTGAACATTAATTCTTATTTTGTGCTTCTCTTCTTAATACCATTAAATCAGACAATGTAATAGCGTCGTTTGCTTTTCAGTTTGGGGGCTCAGGCGATAAGCCGTACACACTGCGGGCTGCTAACGATCGTTGTCACCAGTGCGGTGACAGTGTCCGTGGTCGGCAGCTTAACCTTCTCTCGGAAGAGTAATGCTTATTTTATTTGGTGTCACTTACTCGTTGGACCTTACAGTTTCAAACAGTATATTTGATTAACAGGTAACTCGTATTCGAATAACAGGATTAAGAAGACCGACTGTCAGACGACATATGAGATCGTCTGGAACCGTAATCCGCAGATCACGGATCCAGATGATCCAGACGGATGTCATATTCACATGTGTGGGGGTACCACAAGGATCAGTCCTTGGACCGCTTCTGTTTTTGGTTAATATTAATAACTGGCCTGCAGGCCTTTCCGGGGATGTATATGAGATAGTACTTCGTTGCGAGCTTTTATTTAGATAACAAATTTCTCCTAGTCTTTATATCAGTGAGTAGGCGAAAAGACTTAGCCCTGCTGCATATGCGACCAAAAAGATAAAAAATTCGTCGGTTGTCCTGACCGCCAGATTGGTATATTTTGGCTGCTTTCATAGCTTAATATGATATTACACCTTACTTTGTCAAAGTAATTACCGTCTTGAAGAAGTAAGCTTTTCGTGCGATTTACAGATTGAAAGAGGCCTTACTTAATAAATCGCGCAAAATTTATGTGTGCAGTTTATAAATAAAAATTTAAAATACATGAGAAAAATTAAAACTGTTTAAGAAAAATAGCCATCATCATAATTCTACGACTAGAAATAAAAAATAAACTATGTTAACATGTTAGACGACTAAGTAAGTTTGTTAATTCATTTAGGGCCTTTGTGTGCATTGTTCAATAATATACCAAAGCGCGTTGAGCAGACTGATTCTTTGTCAAAATTTTTGGGGTAAAATGAACAAATAACAATGTTTAGTTAAAGATCAACAAAATAATTGTCTAGTTCTTTAATAAATCAAAGTTGTAGATTACGCAATATGGAATTAAATTTATTTCAAAATTATTCATTGCATCAGCAAAGACGTAAATAAAATATACACAAGTAAATAAATGAGAAAAAAATTTTATTTACCACAGATCAAAGTTAGTCTTATATAAAAGATATAGGGCTTGTTTTTTTTTTTAATTTTATCCATGGCGAATCGAAAAACATATTTTATCAGGTCAGTCATACGAAGAAAAGTGACAAAGTTATTTATTACAAAAAAAAAAATAAATTCTCTAATGACAAAAAAGATATAGAAGAGACATGCCTTCTATCGGTTATTAGGGTGCAGTTGTTTTAATGTAATATCTATTATATTTTGTTTTATACAGCTTATTATCTTATCATTTACATCAATTTTCAGCTTACAAAACTGCTTTATTATTTAATTTGCATTAAGTGTCAATTAGTTCAATATATGTAAAATAAACGATGAAAACTGAAATGCAGAGAATTTTGACAAAAACAAAATAGTGTATACATCGAACGCGTCGGCACAAAGGAGCGGACGCGGCGCTGCGCAAAGGCACGTCAAGTGGGCAAATAAAAGATATTGTCCGATGTGAATCCATTGCTTTTGGTATTGTTTTAAATTAAACTGAAGCAACAATAGGTAGCGAGCATTTCAATGGGGCCGCCACAATCACGTGACCTCGGAGCTTACATGGCGCTCGCAATTCTGGTAAGCTGTGGAACTTTAATACTGTTGCGTCTTAGGGTGTTATATGCGAAAGGCCTAAATAAGCTGTGCTGTGGTAGCTGTAACATTTATTTCGTATTTCCGTTTATGATCGTAAAATTAAAGTTGCATTTTTTGTGCGTATCGACTATTTAATGATTAATTTTCATTGCGATTAGAAGTTCAAAATTCTTTCAATACCGCACATTAAAATTTTATTATGCGAGCTAAGAATATTTAAGATATTTGCATTTACAGGTTTATTTTCAACCGTACATTTCGCGACATGTTAATAAAACGCGTCTTATATTGACTGTCATATGACAATTACATTATTTAGGGATAATAATTCGACAATAATGTGTGTAATACAAATGTATTGGAATGATTTGATTCCGTTTAAACTCATAGTTTACATATTATTGTCTTATATAAACTACTGTGGCATAAGGCTTCTATAATTTATTTTATTAGATTACGAGATATTGAGGAGATTGAACCTTACTCCAATGGTAGAATGCGAATTGGCGGATGCAAATAATCGTTGTCAATAATGCGATGGTAACGCCCGAGAAAGCTGCTTAGAAGTCTTCTTTATATAACTGAGTGATGGGTTTCATCTGAGTAAAGTTAAGTTAGTCAGTTCCCTAATGGTTGTAATTCGACCACATTACCTTTTTGATTTGAGGGCAACTCTCTGAGTTGCCCAGTAACTATGCCGTGTTTGTATAAACAACCGTTTATTTTTTTTTTGTTATCTTTATAATAACATTAACAAAAGGCCACTTCATACTAGAAGTCTGGTTAGCCTGGCATTCTCCACGCACGCCATGTGAGCCGTCCCTTACAAATTCTCAAACGGCCAATCCCGAACACGCGTGGACAATGCAGCGCTTGTGAACATAATGTTAATGCGATATAAAACATTTCATTGTGCCGTCGTTTCTCGGCCCGCTCGGCCGACAATACCATATCCTGTCTCAAGCCCTCACCTCTTCGTTTGATCAGCCGCTGGACCCGGCCCGTGCCGGACGCCTCGACGCTCTGATATATCTTCAGAGCTATAAAGGACTTCGTGAATCACCCTGCTTCTAGTTGACGGCAAAGTGACTTCTTGCAAAAGGGACAATTTGATTTACCGCGTTACAGTTGCTTCTGATATATGTTATGAGAGAATATCGTACCTTTTTTTTGCATATTCGACGAATAAAGGAGGAGACGATCCATCAGAGAGTAAATGGTCACAGCCTCCCGTGCACAACTGTAAGCCCAGAGGACTCACCACTGACTTGTTGGATTCTTGGAAGGAAATAGAATATCTAATGGAGGGTGATCTGGATGATAGAGAGGGAGAAAGGAGGGTGTGATATCGGAACTCTCACTCACTGGACGAAAATCAACAGCGAAAGCTGCTACTTCATATCTTTATTCTGTGAGAGTATGATATTGCACCGTTCGAAAGGGTCCGATTTTCATGCTGCAGCCAACTGGCCTCGACAATGCCGTTTTGAATTGGTTGGTAGGTGGCTTGCCGGTATAGCATATTCCTGAGGCCTCGCTCACATTGATGTAGAATGGATTCCTTTACCTTTTATATAAGTCGATCTTGCTATAAATATCCCAGACCTGGTACGTACTCCTGTACCTGGTACAGCACTATCAGGTATCCTGGTAATACTGTGTACCGATGCCAAGCCCGTTCATTCTCTTGATGCAGATGTTGGTCCTGCTCCTGATCCGCCTCCTCAGTTCGTATTCAATTCCATTACGCCTACCAGTTACAGAACCACATTTTTAATTTTCGAAATTAAAAATTTTTTTTAATTTGTGTCAATGCTTTTTTGATGGAGAAATATAATTATCAAAGATAAAAATATAAAAAATTTTGAAGCTAAGATTAATTATATATTATAGACTGACTGGGAATTATTTTGCACAGCGTTTCCTCTTTTGCATCTATCATAAATTATATCAACTATAACATTACATTCTCACTTAATGAAGATGCGGCATTTCCATGGTACAAACGAACATGTAAGCCGCTAGAGAATGGGTAATCATCGCCACCCATGGATACTAGCAGCGCCGGCAGAGCATGGTCGGCCTTTTACGAAGAAATACGATATTTGAAATCCTTTTAGGAAGTAATACAATATCTGAGCAGCAGATCACGGGAACCCCCAGGACGAAAGGCAATAACAGAAGCTGCTATTTCATCCCTGTATTCTGTGAGAGTGTAGTACTTCACCGGTGTAGCTGATTCATTTTCGTGCAGCAGACAAGTTGGTTACAAGATAGCTTTACCACACCATTTTAATTTTTCACTGACTCTATCGTCGAATCTTTATTAACGAAACAAATAATTCTTAAAAAAATAGTGAATTCATAATCCCTAGATTAAATAATAAAGCATTTCGATTTCAGTTTAAAACACGACTAGATCCACCACTCGATCAAAACTTTGCACGGTACCACGTTTATTACTGTTCGTTTTTTTCATCTTTCGTTTTAATCTGCCGTCAAAAAACCACTAGATCTTCGACAAGCACCGTATTTTGAAAACGGCGTCATTATTATAGTTTTTTTCAATGCAACCATTAGGTTTTGAATATAAAAAGATGTTATGCTAATGATTCCCAAAACTCTAACTTATAGCCAAACGATAGTATCACGCGATAACAGATCGAGACGCCGAAGTGTTGTCATACAGACACGGCAGTGGGCCTGATTCACGGTCAGAACACGTCCGCCGTCGGCTCCGCCAAGTCAAAGCTCTTTGTTCCGATTAATGCAAGAAATGGGCAGGTTCACCTCAAAGTTTGCGGTTTTCCGACCATAAGAAGAATGAGAGTTTAAAGTTTGGTTTTTATTCGCTTTATGCGATACGATTAAATGTTTGCCCTTCAATGCTTTCAAAATCACTTTTGTTCAAAATAAAAGCGATTTTGATTATTCATACTTTTGAGGATTTGTCGAATGAAAGATATGATCAAATATGATTTATGTTTCTTTACGTTATTCTAGCAATTATATTTTTAACACAAAATTTAGTAATAGACAAATTCAACATCTAAATCTATAGAAATGTATACAAAATATTTATATCAGCAGAATTCAACTCTAAAAACAACTGAATGTTTTAATGGGTATTTGAAGTCGGTTTTTATTTTATCTTTCTAAAAGTAATTCTATTTGTGTACAGTTGCAAACGGTTAAGATACATCAAAGTTGACTCTTAAAGAACCAGCAAAGATCGTCAAAGAATCAAGTTTGATGTTTCGCCAATCGTGAATACCAGACTATAGATCCAATGAATTAAATTTGAGTATTGTATTACAACGGACAATTTAGACTACATCTTAATCTACAACTTGTTATCTGTATACATCATTATTCTTTGAATCTAGTCTATTACGAATTACGAACATTTATAATCAGGCAATAGTTAGGTCACCGGTAAGATCAAAGATTTTGTACAGAAATATCTCAACGTCTCCTGTATGAAAGTATTATTTAATCTCTTGGCCTATACTAGTTCAGAATTGTTTTCAAAGGTAGCGAAAGATAGCACAATACAAGTAACAAAATAAACTTAAGAAAATCAAAACATTGGCTATATGGTATCCATTTAGAGATTTACTGACAGGCAGATTAACATATATAGGTAATAGTTATTTATTTGGGTGTTCTGTCTTCTGGAATCAAATGAAATATAGTTATTTCTTTATGGTTTTCAATTTTGTTTTATATCGTATCATGTTGAAGTTTTACTCTTGTATTATTGGCCTAATTATGTGATCTCATTTCAACATTAAAGTTTCATAAATATTTACTTAGTAACAATAGGACAGACAGAATTTACTTTTGAGCGTATAGCAGTTTATAATGTGCAAAGTTATATGTTCTCTAACTATATGGATTTCTAAGTCTAATATTGTTTCGCATAAGTTGTACTGTGATGAAATTCAAAATTTGTTAATTAATTTAAATTTTTATTATAGAAAAGACACAGATCCTTCAGTTCTTCATAGTTTAACATCTCTACATTGGCTAATAAAATCAAGCTTCAAAAGTTATTATTAAAACGATTGACTTGGAAAAGCGATTGACGAGCCCATCAAAATTAATCAGTTCGCTATTAACCTACCAGCTATAAGAACACACTCATTGGCAAATAAATCTATCGAATGTCATTACGCTGTCAATTTCGTTAACTTACGTTGTTGATGTTGATTTTGTTCTTACAAATACTTCGATCAATACTTATATTGTAATAAATAATTCTGCCATTATTTGGTAACACTCGGTCCACCAATTTTATATGTCCGTGCTTAAAACTGAAATATCTCTATGAATGTATTGAAAAGATTTAAATTTGAGTATTGGAGTACTAGAGAGGACAAATCGGACCAAAATAGTCAATCTACAACTAATTACTTCTGTATAATATTCCCAAGTATAAAAATATAGACATAGGTAATAATCGGTGACGTGCGAGATCAAAGTTTTCGTATAAAAAAATATTGCCAATGACCGCTCTACAAGTGTATTATTTAAATCGCTCTGTTCCTAAATCAAACATTCCGGAATATCCAAAACAATGCCGCTGACCTTTAATCTATAATCTCTAATTAGTGACTATGTAACCGCATTATATTAAGGGAGGCCCCCGATGCGGCGTTATCAGATGCCGATACCCGTCGCGATGTTAATACGTGTTATGGCAGGTGTCAGCCGGGTTCGGTGTCCCCCGATAATCTTGAATCTCGAAAAAGCGCGTTGAAAACAAAACACCGACAAAGCCGCTTTACGTCGCTTCGCATTTCATCTCAATGTTAAGGAGTAAGAATGCAGCTACTGTGCTCAGTTCGGATAAGGTAATTATGTTAAATAAATCTCTAAAAATAATTCGTACTGATACAAGACAGATTTTAATTCTATTGTTTTATATTTAAGTTTGGTTTTGTAATATCATTCATTGATTTATATTAGTCCATTAGTTCTTAACTTTTTTCGTTATCTCAAGCAATAAAAAAATCGTTTATAAAGATTATAATTCGTACACTATCAAAGGAGAGGAAACACCCAGGTTTTTAATTGGTATTTCAGGTTTTAATCTGATCCACTGCTGTGCCATATATTCCTACACTCTACTTATTTCGCATTGAGGAGCTTCTACATAAAGTCTTGCATATTAGTCCAGTGCGGGTTGGCCGCTGCTAACCAGCTCTTACCAATACAATGACTACATCTAAGGCCGATAGCGCGACGCACTCTACAAGGTACGGAGCGAATGTTTAGGTTCGGTGTAAGTTGAAAACTCATCGGTCGACTCGCCATACTCAGAATGGTCCAAATCGGTTCTTAGTCGACGCAGTTAACCACTAAGCTACAATGATTATTTTTAAACTTACCTAAGTGAAATTAAATATCATATCTATTGCTGCAGAAATCCGTTGGTCTCAGACGCTGTTACCAGTTTATTGACACCAGTTATTAGCAGCACTCAACATTAATACAACGTGCTAGGACTAGACAGTTTAATTATTTGAAGCTGAAGCAAAAAAAAAATGTGAGAGGTCATAAAACCTGATGCGATATGAGTATACTTTAAAGTTGGTTTACATATTTAATTATGTGTAAATATTAAAAAATCATTTTTGTGCAAATCGCAATATTTCATATCTATTTTATTAATGAATATACGCCATGCAGACATCTTAAACATTTACGTTTTTGTATTTCAATGTCAATTTCTCATTAAAAACAAAGAAAAACAATATTTCAGCTTCTTCGTTGATGTTAACTAGCACATGTTTATTTCATATTCATCATTTAGGAGTATTTCGAAATTTGACTTCTCTTTTATTTACCTAATGGACACAATATAAATGAAGCAAGACAATACAAAGACAATCTAACGAACAAGCAGACATTATCAAAGTCAAACGCTGTGAATGCTGAGATAAAACTTACCTTCTCCATATTCCTTCGAACGCCCGAAGCCCAAACAAATCCCGGAATGCTTCGATTTTGGTCTTTTTGTCGGACACACGACGCTTTATTACGACGCATATATGAGTCCGCTCATTACGGCCCAGGATAACAATAAAAACGAAATTTGATCATTGTCCCGCGAGAACCCGCCGGACCGCCTTAAAGACTGACCAGTTCTGTGAGCTCGCGTCGCACTAATATGGAATATTAAAGAGTTCAAATTTCTCTCAATTTCAGAGTTTATGTATGGTAAATCGACCGTCTAATTTGAAATTTATCAAGGAAAAAGAATTTTGGTGATTACTGTAAAGAATCGATTTTCGTGTACAGCCTTCAGTACGCGAATTAGACGGGAAGCGAATTGAGTGTTAAGGAAAAGTGAAGTAGTTATGTTGCCATTTCGCGCGTCATATTCACACGCCTTACACTGCAACTGTCGGTAAATATATTCCTGATTCCTCATGTAGATTGTACTAAATATATTAAAATAAGATTTAATGTACTTAGTACAATATTTATTTAGATGCAGGATGGCCGAAGTTACTCGAAACTTATGTTTTATTGTTAATAATTTAAAAGTTTTAATACCCACGTCATGGTAAGTCGACTATGCTTAATTAGCTGTATGTATAAATCTTTTATGTAAGAAACGCGTAAGCCCTTTAAGTACGTCAGCAGCGTTTTTTTTCTGACTCGAGTCACCATTGTCGTCACTGATTGTCTCGTACGTCACTTCATGCAACATACGAGATAAACAGTGACTTTATTTTTATTTGATACAATTGGCTATTTTTTTTTCAATGTCCCGTTTTGACAAAAAATGAAAACGGTCACATAACGTATGCCGTATCAGGCCGTCGAGGCATACCGTCCTACAATCTTTTCACTCCGAATTGAGGAGCTTCTGGATACTGGTCGAGGGTCGCCAACGACCGACGTCAGCGACGCCACGACAAAGCCCGACACAAACGTATCAATGTGCTCTCCGAAGCACAGAGAGCGCATTGATACGTGGTTTGACTTACTTTAAAATTTCATCAGTAACAATTGTTCCGGAAGCAATGGTTTCAACCACTAAAGCACCATTGGCTCTGTAATATGTGGTATATCTAGAGAGAAACCGACTCCAGTATTTCACAAATCGACTTAAAGTCATCTTTGAATGTTATGTACTTTCTTATCTTAACGTTATTTATAATGGCATATTATTCTACAAAAATATTACTGGATCTTTTGATAATTACAAGAGATAATTATAAGGAAACCATACGCCGGGAATGTATTCAAAAGTTATCAAGATCAAATTGTCCCCGGCGGCCGGACTTATAAATTGAATACTTTAGTAGACCGCATTGTTGCCTCTCATTAACCCTTTGTCTCATTAAGCTCAAAAAGCTTCAGTGTAAGCTCGCTCCGGTATCACCTCACTGGTCTTTTTGCCTCGGCCGATGACGCTCACGATTAGGAGTCGGGCTTTTGGGGTCATTTTAGGAAGATTCATTGTTATCGCCGCCCGTTCTCAGTAATTCGGGTTCTCGAAGGAGCTTCGTTTACGGTCGAAACGTCGACGGCGTTAATGACGGAAATAAATTCTGAACTTGGATTTTGTATTTTTTTTTAATTCGTATTAATTTTTATTTAATTTTATTATTGTTATTATTATTTGTTAATGAAACTTGGCGTATTTGTAGGATGACGTATTCTGCGGAAGATTTGTGAAAAGATCTTTCTAAACGGTTTGTTCCTTTTGAATTCTGTACTTTTTTAGAATTCGTACACATTTTATTAATACAAGTCTTTTTTAAAACTTTATTGGAAATAGTGTCATCGTTTAAAAGTTGATCATTTGTTAAACCAGATCTTTTTTAAATTCTTGAAAGATTGACCAGTAAAGCATTGAGCGTTATCATCACAGAGAATATCTTAAAACAGTGTGCAGTGCGTGTTGTCGCAAAAAGTGGCCTTAAACGTGCATTGATCATCCATCAAGCGATATGCCCGCATGCGCCTACGTCGTTGCGCTTTCAAACATAATTGATTATATCGAACAGGGAAAACCGAAGCTAAAAAATATGATTTAGCATCCGAATTAACTCTTAACGTCCTTTTCTTTTCAGATTTATATAAAAAACAATTTGTTTTTAATAAGTTTATATATCGATATGAGTTCGACGGTCTATTTTTTGTTTAACTTATCAATGCAGTTTAGAATTTTGATCTTTAAAGACGGCATTAAAAACATTTTAGATTTCGCTTAAATTAAAATATACATATAACAATTATGCAATGCATTTATGAAATAACGGATGTTGCGTATTGAATAACAAAACAAGTAAGTGTCTAAACTTAGTTAGTTAAGACACTAAATAAATTTTCTTTCAGGAATTGTAAAATCTCTATGTTAATTCCAATTTTACTTCCAGTAACAAAAATATTCAAACATATTTTTTAGTGAAATTAATGATCCTCTAAGTATTAGGTCATGGAATATTTAAAGGAAAAAGCGGATACGTTTATAGCTAAACTAAACTGAAAAAAAAATTGGTCATTCCAACCATAAGTTTAAATAATGTCATGAATTTGCATTGTTGATTTTGAGCGAGTCAATATTTTGGTTGTCTTAACCAACCTATATATTAATCCGATTGATCCGATTGGTTAAACTACAGACACTATTTGTTAATAAAACGAATTACTCAGTTATTTCAACAAAATATATTTAACTAAGCCAAATTCGAACTTGGTTAGAATTATTTTTTACAGTTTAAGCTACTCGAACGATGGACTGAATAAATTTTATTTCTCCTTATTGTAGTCGTGGATAATTTCACCGTTTTCAACGTGAAATCAACAGTAAACGTAAATGACAAATTTTCACATCTCGAATATTCTTTCAGAAAAACTGAAAATTTTACAAGCACGCGCTCCATTCGTCTCCATGTTCTAGCCAAGTAGTCACTTTGACAACGTCGGCCCGCTCAAAGCGCGCCGAGAACAGGTGTACCGGAGGCGAGATGGCTTTTCCCTTTTGAGTCGCTGGACAGGACGCGACGGTCCTTACTCACCAGTAATCAAGTGTAACTTTCAAATCCTAAGTAAGGTTCTTGTGGACTACCTCTGATTAGAGGGTTATGCAAAATCTTAGATCTTGCATTCTCCTAAATAGGCATGCGGTTATGTGATCGTTTTTCTTATTATATAATTTTTTTCCGTATCTTTTTCATAAAAAGATAACTAGAAAATAAGCTAGACCGTATTTTTTACCTTTTTTTTTAAGAATAGGTATGTATCCTCATAAATTTCGTTTATTTATGGTAATTTTGGTTTGCGACATTCATAAGTAATTAAAATTTCAAAATAGAGAAAAAAGTCATTCTGGAAATTTAAGGAAGTGAAATGAATATAAAAAAAACGTGTTCAATAAAATAAAAAGAAAGAAATAAAGTATTTATTAACATACATACTGTGTACAAGATTTGCCTAGCACCAATTGTTTCAAAAACGTTAAAAACATTCCAAAATAAATCAAAGATTAATAGGATTTTTTATAAATTGTTTTTGATGTTTATGCTTAAAGTTACATATATTTTTTTTTAATAAAGCGATATATTTAATAACATCAAAATCGTTATTATTTCGCCTAATGTCATCAACAATAAATGATATAATTCTCATATTTAGAAAATAATATATTCGATGGCGCACGAATTTATTTATAAGCGCCTCTTCCACCGTCTCCTTTTAAACTGACTTTTAACGAAAAGTCACTTTTAATTCACACACAAGTCACAAACAAAATTTGCGATTCGCGTCCCCCTTTTTAACAGTTACTCGGGCTAAAACCCGTGAAAAGGAAGACGCAGAATGCAAATTTCATTTTAAAAGTGACTTTTTGTTAAATGTCAGATTAAAAGGACATGGTGGAAGCGGCTCTAAATAACAAAAACCAAAATTTAGTGCAGAATTATAACCACCTGAGTCCGACTTAAGTCGAGCCGGTTTTTGAGTGACGGTTTCGCTTAATGTAAAGATATTTTATATAACGGGTTTTTACCTTTCCGTCACACTGATTTGATACTAATGAATGTTTCAAATGATGATCCGTAATATTTATTTTTACAATAACCTTTTTAACCTCTAAAACGATTGTATATTTTTTTTGGAAACACTGGTACACAATTTTAATTTGCATAAGACTGCGTTTGGGTAACATCACCACATTTATACCTATAACTACACTTTCTAAAAAAAAAGCTGATAGAAAACAAATGGAACTGTAGTGTCACCGAAAAGTATTCCTTTTCATGGTTACAGTGCGTACTATGAAAGTTGAACCTGCCCATTATTACGTCGCAGTTATATCACAATTATGACGTCACGCGTCTATCACGCGCAGTAGATGATTTATATGTTGATCGCCTACTGCGCAAGTATAACTACGTAATTCTCAGGTCACAACTTTTGAGGCTTCGATTGTATCACGTATCCGAGTGATTTTTCAGAGCTACACTAATCTGATTGATCTAACTTCGATGCGACACTCTGAAATTCGTGATGGATCTACGGGCATTCGATAGCACGTACGACTTATTAAAATTATCGTATCCTCATCCAAAGTCGAAGTTATAAAAGCCGGTGAACAGCCAGATGCGATCACCCAAGTGAGTGGCCGTCGGTCTTTATTATTCGTCCACGAAAACGTCTTGCTGTTTTAATGCGTCTATAAAACGTCCCCCGGCCTGTAAGGTTTCGAAGTTATGACGGGACCGAGAAATAAAAAAGTCCGATATTTATATTAGACGGTTCGCGACCACGGCTCCATGTGGCGTCCTCGTCGGTCTCCGTGTTGTTTATCGGCGAGAGCGATTGTTTGGTGTCTTAAAGGTTTCACCGGACGGTACGTCGCCACGGCGAATGCGAAAAGTGCGAATTGGACTCATGGGAGCAGCGCCGTATTAGATTGTTACGGAGAATGTTTTCAATATACCTATATATATATATATATAACTAGCAGCCCGCCGGCTGCTTCGCCCCTGATGTTTATTTTAAATGAATCTTGACAAATTATACACCTAAATCTTCCTTATGAATTACTCTATCTATTGGTGAAAACCGCATTAAAATCCTTTCAGTTTTTTTGAGTTTATCGCAAACAGACAGACACACAGACGCGAAGCAGGACTTTGTTTTACAATATGTAGTGATTGTAGACTTGGTATGCCACCGACTCTGAACGAAAATTCTATAATCTGAGCAATTATATATTCTTATTCGAAAATTACGTGCAATCTTATTATGAAAGATATAAAACCTTGACAACAGTAGGTTTCGACAATTTTCAAGAGAATATAAAACAAATATGAGCTCACATCCGTTTCCCAGTGGAGTATATAGACGTCATAGTCCACCACTTAGTACTCGCCAAAGGAGTACACAGACAAGTCTCCATGGAGGCCTGTTTGTGTCAATATTGTACTAAAACACTTAGCACGATTTAAAACATGTTTTATTTCTCGATCTCATTTTACTTCATTGGCATTTATTAAACTGCCTTTTCTTTGTGAAATCTAGTCGGTTTCAAGCAGTGAAAATATTATATTTCCTTAATATAGCATCAATTTAGTATAAATAGCAATTTATAGGACATCCCGACCCCTATACCACTCATATTCATTATGTAGATTTCTCTCATCAATCTATTTTCATTCATCTATTTCAGATAATCAAATACGCTTTTAATATACTCTTTTCTTCTATAATTAATAGATCACCTTTTAAAACTACACCTACGATATATTGTAGTTGAGCCATATTTTGGTGTACTTGGCTGCAGCACAAAAATGGGCAAGCCAGACCGGTGAAATATCACAATCTAACAGAATATGGACATGAAGAAACACTTACCGTCCAGTAACCGAGAGTTCCGGTGTCTCATTCACCCCTCTCTGCTCCATCAAACCGATCTTCTTTCTATTAGGTATCTTATTCGTCCCCAGAGGGCCGGCAACACACTGATGACTCCTCTGTGGTTGCGAGTGTCCATGGGCGTTGATGACCGTCTACTTTTTGATGGCACATCCACTCATTTGTCCCACGAATATTCTATATAAAAAAATTACTACGTCTAAATCATTGTAATAATAGTTTTATACTTTTATTTTACAAATTGACAGATAATTTATCACGTATATTAAATGTTCCCATTTCATCATTCATTGCTTTATCGCTTCTCATATTAAAGTCTCTTTATCACATTTCCAACTTGAATACGAGTATTACATAATATAAATAATTTTAAATAACTAACTTGTTCAGTTTTTAGCTTGTTAAAGTTAGAAACTGAACGTCTTACGTTGTCTCAACTTCGTATTGACAACAACGATTGAGAGTTTACTAATGTAATCTTAAAGATAATTAGCATCTGTGATATTAAATTAATGTCACAACGCTAATATTTCTAAGATTATCAATATTTTAACAAGTTTAGTCTTTAACTTTAACAGTCACAAGTTAACTATTGATATGAGAGTTTGAAGCACTACGCTGTTAGGATTTTATCTGGAAGTAGCGTACAATCTCCATAACTTTTGAAGTGTAATTTCTAAGACGTATTAACTTACTGTGATATAAAATCATTATTTAATTATTTATATAAATTCATTAATTTACACAATTTTTATTACTTTACTAGTCAGTTTTATAGTCTGTGTATTTACATATATATCAGTGTTAAAAACACAAAAATCGAAAATATTTAGATTATGGCCCCCGACAAAAAACCGTATCTAAGATATTTTTAGTGGTGCGCCCAACCAAAACAGTCATTTCACGACCTCGTTTTGGCTAAAATGTTATTAAGTAAATTTGTCCCGAGTAGAAAAATATGATTAATAATCAGTTCCCTCACATCATACCTTCCTTTTATTCTGTAACGGACACACAGCGTTTGATTTGCGTTTGTAGCATAAATAGATATTATGGATAAAACAGTGTAAATCATGACCACTCATATATTATTTCATGATATTAAAGACAGTCTGAATATGCAAATATATAAAATATTTCATATGTAGGTAAAGTAAATTTGATAGATAAGTACGATTCAATAGATAAAAACGCATTTAACAGATACAGGAAATATATTGTAATCAAATTAATTTATTTATTCGAATAGGTAATTATTTAGTGCAACGAAATGAATAAAATTGTATCTTGTAATTATATTTTAATATACTGTTTCATTGACTTTGTATCGATTGAAAAATTTAAATGGCCGTCTATTAGATTAATAAAATATTTATGCTGTTCCAGAAAAATTTGATTTATACGATGGATGTCTTCCAATAAAATAGTATCCATGTAACTGAAAAGTTCGACGATGACCATATTTATTTCTGAGATCAACAACATCTGTTTTTTTTAACGTAGGGAACGATGATGGGTCATGGTCAAGAACTTCCAGTAGCGTCAACTGCTGGGGAATACCAAGCTCCGACCGATTATTAAACAAACCCTTTACAGATGCCATCGGTCAGGAGGACTTCCGCTGTGCGATGTGGCTTTAGATCTGTTTTCTTGTATAAGGTTTAATTATTTCTGTCAATTCAAAACGAGTGAATCTCGAACGTTCTCCGCCAGGGGGCGACATCGGATTCTTTCGTCTTAATCAGGTCCATATAATGGTCATTTTATATTTGAGTGCGTACAATTATTTCCAGGTTTTACTGCGGCCTGGCGACAATGCCTTGTGCTTGTACAGATAACGGGAACCGCGGTCATAATTCAATGACTCGATATTAAGTGTGCCTTATGTTTCTTTTTTTTTTCAATTTATAAAGTTATGCCTATTTTTCAGTAGGATAAGCACAGACCATAAAAATCTACATGATGTGATCTTAGCATACCTCTGTGTGTTACCAAGCTCAAAAATTAAAAAAAAAAACGATGTTGCTCACATTTCAACCATTAGAGGTAAAACAATGACGTCAGTCTTAGTTTTTAAATATTTTCAAAGTTATCTTATGAATAAAAGAATGGAGCTCAGAGAGTAATACTATTTTAAAAACTGTAAAGTCTAAAACTCATTTAAAAAAACATTCCCTTCGAAACTTTTCGACAATTATATCATTAATCAATTTCAATGAGACTTGCAACGTTCGACGCAGCTATTTAAACGAAAAAATGGGTTTTATATCAAAAATACATCGTTTTCTTAAGCATTTGAAGTATAAACGACCAAACGAGTAACTAGAGAGTAGGTGGCCACCGCCGCCCATGGAAAATCGCAACTCCAAAAGACTCGACCTCTTAAGTAGGAATAGTATATCTATTGTAGAAGGAATGTGTAATCTTTTAAAATATCTAAAAATTATTATGCGAAAACGCTTTTTTTAAACTTTTAATTCACTGTGTCTATTATTGTGTTTACATCTTTTATGATCTCTATAAATCTTACAGCGTTTAACGTATTTTATAAGGAATAGAGGTGATTAGATTTTGGAATAATCCTTCGGTCAATTAATTTAAAATTATTCAAAAAAACATTGTATTAAAAAAAATTTTTAATTTTCTCAGAATATATGTGATGTGACAGATGTCAAATTTTAAGTATATCTAATTTTAACTAGTTTCTTTCGAATGCCGCACTCCAGATTCCAATTCGTCCATTCATCGTATAAAGCCATACATTTTCAGAACGATATTCATGTAACCTCAAGATCCAAGACAGTATTAATATAAGTATGTAGGTATTTGTTGGTGTTATTGTCTATGCGATCATTCACGGCTGATTTGTGAAATGATAAATTAATCCCCGTTTTGTAAATAATTGCGATTGTAATTCAATAAGTACCACGATACTGTAACAGAGGATTATTAAGATCCGTTTGGATTTGAGATAGAATCAGAACAATGAGAAATTCGACACGGCAGCTCTCTCCGCATCCATTACAAAATATAACATCGTTTGAGCAAAGTAAAACAACTTCGGAACAATCGAAAATTCAGCAAAGCTGTAAGATCCTCTCGTTTTGGTCAAAACAAGATTCGTATAGTTGATTTATAATAAATAGTCTAATAATATCGCATAGTCGGGGTGTCCATGGGCGTCGTGAACCATTTACTTTCCTCATGCGAACATGCTCGTTAGCACCTTAAAAATTCTATAATCACAGGAAAGAATCCATATCGACCTCATCGGGTAAACCATTAGACATTTCGTGTTTATTTATATGGAATACGTGGCGTTTTAATTAAAAAAATACGTTTTCACGTCATTGGAATATTGAATATGAACCAATGGGATTGCAACTGCCTCCTGTCCTTCTCTAACGAATATATGTAATACTGTCAATGTACCTTTTTAAATTTAAAAATTATGTATTAAATATAAAACCTTATCAGATTAAAAAATAAATAGGCAATTATTGTTCAGGTTGACGTGAGATTTTGTTAACAAATGCTGAAGAAAATCCGTTGCGAGCGAACGCCTTCGTGTGAACGTACACTTCTAACTAAATCTCCGGGCATCGAGATTATACCAATATATCATTAATTTAATGTCTGTCACTGCATTAAGGTAAAAATGTGTGTATTATTGTCGTACCACGGCGTGTTGTTTATTGCCTTGTAATTGGTTAATCTTCGAGCAATTTTGTTTTTATTTTGAGAGTGTTAATTTTTTATTCGAAACAAGAGGATGTTTTTATAGACTTAATTTTTTTTTATTCAATATTTTATTTTTCCAATTGTTGTTTATCTGACGGAACTACATAGCTTAGCGGATTATAATAAGCCTGTCTGTCGTCGAAAGTTTTGGGTTGCGTACTCAGATGGCACAATATAGTAGATGCATTTACGCTTCGCCCCTCATGACAGTAGGCATGCCTCAGATTTAAATAATGAGGATGTGATACAAGTCACATACTGAACACGCCAGCATCAGCACCAACCAACATGCTGCTAAATGTCTTATGAGAAGAGGTAGATTGTAGTAGCTCAAAGGAAAAAAAATATTTAGGCTTAATTTGTCTACTTGTTATTTCTTTATTATTCTTTTTTTAATATGTTTGATAGAGAACGTCGCAGGATGTAGCTAAGTCTAAAGTGCGAAATTTTAATATAAAAAGTATTTTTGTATTATAATCTATTTCATAGATGAATTATATGTTTTGTGTATTCTTCACAATCAATAAATAATAATGGAATATGAATTTATATTTAATTGAAATGAAGCTTAGTAAGATGTATTTTAATATGTACTGTTTTTATGTTACCTATTAATAAAAAAAAAAATATATATGCCATTTTTAACAAGTTCCTTTAAACCAAATCTTGTAACGGATTTTACAATATATTTTTTCTACTTGTTCACATAAACATAATGTGAAGTTAACGTGTGTGGAGAGTGATTTTCTTTTTGTTACCAATTTCTAACAATTAATACAAATATAAATTGTATTTCGGCTCTATGAACTGACTTCTAAAATCCAATTTATATTTAAAAACATGTGGTATTTCGGTAATCAGTTTCAATTGCTCTATGAAACTGACTTATGAAATTCAATTTATATTCAAAAACATGTGATTACTAGGCTTCTGATTCAGTAAAATTTCAATTCACTATGTCCAATCGAACTCTAGACTAATCAACCTCAAACCAGCGACAGCGGCTCAGTGGTTAAAAACGTCGCTTTGAAATTAAAATGTGCCGGGTTATATTTTGACCGTAGGTGAATTGGCCAATTAATTTTTAACTTAAATCACTCGTACCGAGTTTTAGAGATTACATTAAGCCGTCGGCCCCATTCACTATCATGACGATAGTGAATGGTCATTAATCATTAGTAGTCATAAGTAGTCATAGTAATTAACATTAGTCATTAGTAGCCTTCAATCCGCATTAAACCAACATAGAGATTAGATAGATGAGGTTAAAGTCCCCTTTAACCTCAAACAAAATAGATTGTGGGAGGTTATATACCAGCAGTGAATCACTTGGAACTTGACCCAACAATCGTACAAGAACATAGTCGAATTTCCGGTCTTTTATATTATTACACACCTATTCACCAGAAGGGTAAGCAGAGACTACAGGCAGAGATTACAGATGGTACGATCTTTACATATCTGTCTTGCTTCTCTGACATTCATCAATTTCACGCAAGCTCTTCGGTTTCGCATGTTAAATATTTGGCTACGTTTTAATATGCCATCGATTCAGTCCGTATAGGATTTCCTAGGGCGAACCTTGGTGACCTTTGCATCACACCCATTTCCCGTATAGATTTGCTTCGTCGGACCACTTTCATTCATCCTTTCCGTTCACCGATCTAGTTACACAACAACCACATCCGGCCGACCACAAACGAAACTGGACCGAGCCGGTTTACGCCGTACAATGTTCATCTTCAATTAAACCATTCGAGTGCCTTTCTCCTACTAAACCTTTATTGCGCTATCCAGCACCAGTGGTTTATTACTGGACACGGGTAAATTGTCCATTATCTGTTACGTCCGATCGATATCGTGGTTCACGGGGTCGGCGAGAGTGTCGAGTTAATTTTCGACGTAACTCACTTAACTTAGGGACGGGGCGAGGACTAAGTGAGGCGTCTTATAGACTCAGTTCGCTGACCACCATATGAGCCTTTGTGTCCGCGCCGGGCCGCCCTAATTAGGGGCTAGGCGGACGAGCTGGTTAAGTGTGGATTGAGCTCGCGATGTTTCATTGCTTTTCTATTATTTGTTGCGGGAAAAAAATTTTGTCCCTGACATTCAATATGAGGTTTTTTTTTTCAACAAACAAAGGATTTAAGTGTACAAGTCAAACATTTGATATAATGAAAATGTAAAAGCGTTTCACATAAAAAAATAATATGTAAATAAGTGTCTTTCTGTGAGACGTCATTGGTGATGTGTAACATCTAACTTCGGTAAAGAAATAATGATTTTTTTTGTAATGCTGTAAAAGTGTTGGCAGTCTTGGGCCATTGCATTAAGTACAGGCGATAAAGGTGCCAACTGTTTTTAGTGATGTGGCTTATTGATACGAAACGTACGTATAAATTATATACTAATTATTACGGCGGGTTGGTTAGAGTAGGTTAAAAATTTTAACACTTGCTTAGGTGTTCAATATATATCGATCCTTTCAAATCAATGTTCAATTAGTGGAAAAACAGATCCAAAGATCAGCGTTGTATTGCATGGTGCATGTTACTGCACGTTTCAGACAAGCATTTAATTCTACTTTTACGCAGATGGAGCCAAGGGTGTAAGTTAATATCGAATAAAATTTTAACTGTAAATTACAGTGCCCATTACAGTGTTATTGAGGTAAATTAACGAACAGCTAAACTATAATTTTTTAATTTAATTTCCAATACCGATTACCGACGCATTTCCCATTTCTAAGTGTAGATCAAAAAGAGAAGGGGCTTTTTGATCTACAGGACTGAGGACAGTTTTTATTTAACGTGAAAAAAATGAAATTTATTACCGAAAAAAAATAAAACTTATAACACAATTAGTAAATTTACACTTATTACTGGTATTAATTATTATTTTAGCCATCGGTGGTATTAGGATTTAATTGTGATTTGGATTAAAAGGTAGAGATGCAGTTTTTTTATCACATCTGCCTAAGGGTTACGCGACGTCGGACTTTCGGTTGCCACTCCATGTTTTCTCAGCATGCAGCCGACGCTGCACTAATCGAGTTATTGTGCAGGCACAATACGGCAATCAGGAGACAGCGCGTGCACCCACACGCCGCTGCCCGCGGTTACTGCATCTTGTCAGATAGCCGGCAAAGTGCTGAAAATTTATGGGATGACCGGAAATTAATAGCTATTTTGTATATGCACCTTATAAGTATAACAATATTTGTTCATTGCGAGACGTATTAAAATATAAAATACAACACCCCTTTCTGAGACGAAATATACATTTGCTGAAGTGAAACTTCTTTTGAGACGATGTGAATCGGATTTTATAAAACGAAAACGTGTAACGGAAAAGACATAGCTATAAATGTATATATAGGCTTTAGGCTGTGAGAGAATGAGATAGAATGTGTTTCTATATAGCTTCTCTATCCTTCGTCTCCTCTTTATGTGATGGTTATAAATTAAATCGCAATTTTATTTGATGTTGCCAACTTTAATTCATATGTATATCATTTTTCTTCAATTTCCAAAGCCTAAGTTCAAACATATGCTCAAATCAGTTTCATTTTTATATGACCAGCGGTGGTGAAAAATCACTGCTGTGTTTATTTAAAAATTTTCTTTAATTCGTTAATGACCTTCTATTCTTTCTGTATACTCGTAAAAAATACATTAGCTTTTACAACTTAAACTACGTCATTTCACAATGCTGAAAAATTTAAGTTCAGACATTAACAAAATTATAAACATTAGGAAAAAAATATGACTTTGTTTACTTTAATTAACTATACTTTAGAGCCCTCATTTAATTATAAAACAATTCAGTCACTGCAATTTCCAAATTGAGGTATAAGCAAAATACTGCTAGATATCCTAAATCTATATTAAGACCTAAAATTAGGTTAAACGACATACACTATCACCTATATAATGCGTCTTCTGAAACTTAAAGGATGCTTGAAATATTGTCACCCAGGGGAAGGTCACTCTTCCAACTTCCAACCTAGACCAGCATTATTTGTTTTCAGTAATTGTCAAAACGTAGTGATTGTCACTGACGCTTCTAAAAAATAGTTAAAGTAAAAATCAATTTTCTTTCATGATTAGGATCATTTCTTAGGAGAAATGTGGTTAGAAATATCGAGAACACGCAACTCGTTGGAAACTGGAGGCTTTAGTATAGTAAAGACATACGTGCGTTGATCGGTAAGCGAACAGAGCGCGGTGCATTGTCGATGAATAGTGCATCGGCCTGCATTGTAAGTTAATGCGAGCGCCCGGCGTCGTCCGTTACCCGCCGCGCCGGAATGGTGATCGGAGCGGGCCTGTGACACTTCCCTTAAGCATCGCGTTATTTCGACACTAAGGAAAATAGCGATGACACAAGCGTCTTCGTGTTTTTAGTGCACTAGGAAAAATAATCAACGACGACCATGCGTGGTCTGCTGCTTTTTTGAAACTGCACAATTATATTTGAAAACACAAATAGATAATAACTTATATTCTTCACTACGTATGTCAGACGTGCTTTCACTACAATAGCATTTTATATATATTTTTACCAGTATTAGACGGAACGCTGAGCTTGCTACTTATGTACCCTCTGAGACAAAAATTGACTCATTCTACTTACTTCCATCATTTTCAGACTGCGACTTAACATATATCAACACGATAATACTGTATGAGAGTACGAACAACTTTGCATTTTACTATATATGCTAGTCGATCTAAGGAAAGCTGTGGTTATACTAAACACTGTCAAAAAAAGCATCACCGAATAATACAATTTGAGATACAGATAATTGCAATGCAACGAGAATTTAAAATTGAAAATCAACGCCATGATATTCCTAAGAAGTCTCGTGTGAAACCCAAAATATTGTTCACTTTGATGAAATGTAATCGCTTATTAACAACTTTAACAACACCTGGGAACTTTAAACTGATTTTATACTATTTAAGCTTGCGTAATTATAAACTGGTCTCTGTTGTTAACCGCACGTTATATGTCTACTTTTGGTAAGTTTAATATGAATTCGAAAATATTTCTAGACTTTAAATAAATTGTGACTAAAGCGCGAACATGCGAACGAACTTCTTCATTTACGGTGAAGAGGGATAATCTTTGCGGGAGCAGGAAGCTGTCGATCCTTTTGTTGTGAGATGGCCGCTGCGCCCGCGCAGATAAAAACATCACTGACGAAGCAGCTACGCCGATTGTTTGCTTATGTGACGATTTGATTACGTAGGAAAAGGTACATCGACTTCGCAAGAAATGTTAAAACGCATTATTTTATATAAATCGAAACCTTTTGATTTTACCATAATCTTAATTTTATATAAACTATTATACGGACGATCTAATATAATAAAATATGACGTGTATATGATATCTTTAGTCATTTTTAATAAGTAATTCTTTTATATATCTACACATATTTTTAAATATAACAAGTACGAAAAGTTTCATTATATTCAGTTTTTTGTAAACCAACAATGCATCTATTGACGTCGATTACTTTAATAATTGCATGAATACTAAAATTATAAATACTAAAAATATATTTTTTTTTTTTCATATTATTAGACGATTGTCTACAACATGTAGTAACATGCAACCCACCGCTGACCTTGATTGTCTGCAGACACTTGATTGATTTTCTGAAAACGCTATATTGGCATGAAATGTAAATAAAAATTGTATCTAATTAATTGACGGTTAAGATAAATGGAAAATTAACACTTGCTTAGGTGTTAGATATCTGTCAATCCTCTCGAATCAGTATTCAATTCGTTGGATGAGGATTCGTAGTGGAGGAGCAGATTCGAGGGTCAATGGTGGATTGCATGCTGCATGCAATTGCATGCTACATATAACTTCATGTCGCAGGCAAGCGAAAAATAATTTTCCCTGAAATAACACGGTATACAATGGAATATTCATATTATTACGTAAAAAACCTGAATACTACCGCTATCAGTTTTTATCACATTTGCGCTTTTTATCTATTCCGATATTCTAAAATTGTGTAAAAATATTTTGTGAATAAATGTGTCCAAACTGCATACATAGACTTGTGTCAAATACTTTTTTTCAAATTACATATTGTAGTTAAACAAAACAAACAAAATGTTAGCAAAAGATTCAAACGTAGAAAAGTTGAGAAACATAGGAAAGAAAAATATGTAAAGGGTTACTAAAGGGATGAAGACTAAAAATAGACGTTAATGTTATGCACTAGGCCGGTTGAACAAATTTATAAATGTAATCTAAGTTTTTAGCTTTTTCAGTCTTGTAAAAACAGATTACCATAAATATCTCATATTTCTGGGGACCTAATTTCGAATTTACATCGTGAGAGATATAATGAACATAATCACTTATATTCGTAAAAACGCGAAGTATAAGTCTAAAAGCCAGTAACGTGACCTAGTAACAGAAAAATTGTTATTTTTAATTATATTGACCTTTTTAATGCTGATATTTCTCCTTTTGATTTGCCCTTTAATAAAAAATGATGAAACGCCTAAATTTGTATCGTGATTTTCAAAGTCCCGAAAATTCTTTCGATTTTTCCAATGCCCATACATTAATTTTATTTATTTTGTTGTTATTATTTTTTAAGCAATCCAGTATGTCATCCCAACAATTTATAGACCGCAAATTACCATCCAGACAAAATATATATATGTATATATATATATATATATATTAGCCATAAAGAAAACAATTTTTTTAATGATAAAAAACATAAATTTACCATTTTGCACCTTCCAAATAAGTGCATCTTTTTGTGAGTACAAATTTAATGTTGGGATTTTAAAACAAAAACTTATCGTTATTTATAATTTATTGAGGTCAATAATATATTGTTAATCATATTTAATGGCTCCATACGGAAAGGTTTTGAAAGAAAAATATTAATTTGAATTAGGGACAATGTTATCAATCGCGATCCTCTGCTACGGTAATTAATAAGAAAAAATATTTATAAATCATTACAAGAAAATATTTTTTAAATTTAGCCCCAAATACTACTTTAAATTTATTTATCAAAACGATGTAGAAAGAATATTTTTAATAGACCATTTTTTTTTATACAACTATTTTATTTATAATTTTGTGGTTTCGTAAAATCAGATGCACTCCCTTTTTGAATTTAATTTCATTTTAATTTAATTCATAAACCAACTATATACTTATTCGTATTCTGAATCGGCTATTCCTTCTCTAGTATACACATATAATAATATAAACTCACGCCTATTTCCCAGAAGGGTAGGCAGAGATTATAGATCTCCACATGACACGATCTTTGCATATCTCTTTTGCCTCATTGAAATATTTTCATGCAAGCTCGTCGGTCGATCGGTGATTAAAATTTGGCCCATTTTTTAATATATGCCACCAATATGGTCTGCGTAGGAGTTTCTAGGGGGACCCTTGCCGACCTTTCTATCACACACATTCGCTATAAAGATTTGTTTTGTCAGTCTAATTGCGTTCATCCTTTCCGGACGGCCTACTCAATGCAACATACCTCTTTAGAAAGAGGTATATTGCGGTGGTTTGACCATCTGACTAGAGTAGACTCTAATCGCTACATCTTCCTTCAAACCACACCGGTCTCTGACATCACAGTTCCTACCTATATCTTTCAAAGACACTCCCACATGCAACGCAGCAATCACATCTCCACTGCATAGATCCTACTTTCATTTCTCTTCTGCCATGCCCAGCTTTTACTACCATACACCAAGCCTAAGAATTAGGACCCCATTATTGATAGCCAAGCGCGCTAGTCGTGAGACTCTTTGACTATTCATATATCTATTTAAATATGTTTTATGAGGACACTGGCATGATAATTGTTTATCGTCAAATATTTCGATTAAGTCTATTTTTCAATTCTACTTCCGCATTTTTTTTTCTCAATTTCTCGACAAAATTATTTATAAACGTGGTTTGAAAACGGATTTTCCCTTGACCTTAACATTGGTTACATTAAAAAAAATGTATGAAAATTGAACCTTTGTCTGTATACGAAAAATTTGCGATAATTTTTGATTTGTACTGTCTGTTAAAAGCTTAGTTGCAAATTTAACAGACTTGTACTTACTTGAAAGTACAAGTAAGTACAATGTACTTTCTTGTACTTTGTACAGTAATACTTACTTGAAAATTTTTACGCAAAGCCATTTAAATATTTTGAACTGTCAGTTGCAAAACAGGGAAGTCAAACTTCGGCAATTCCTTACACCATACATGAAAAAGTGCGTTCTGAAAATTTCTCAAGAAAAAGATATGTATATCTAAACAAAAAAAAACATGTGTGGCACTCGGGGATCACCGCGGTAAAGCTATTGCATAGTATTTTTATCAACTTATGCAATTATAATTATTTATTTATTTTATTTATGCAGTATTTTTTTGAGGAGGTGCCCTAACGCCAAAACTCTAAGCAGGCATGAGTCACCAGATTGCGGGGCGAAGAGGGGGATTACGCATGCGCAGTAACGCCGATACAATCAATGCCACCCAGAGGCGAGTTGCTGAACTAAAGAGACAAGCGTGATATTTCAAAAAAGTCATTAAAAGTTCTGCTATTCATCGATAGATGACAAAAGTAAAAGTATCACCGCTGTGCCGGTCGGAGTGGGGGGTGTTAGTTTATTTTCGTTACGGAATTTCTGAATTCGGTCTCCACGCTCAAGGCCCGCGATAGAAGCTATGCAATAGCTTAATAAATAAATTTTAAAAAACAAAGTAATAAATCTTAAATAATCTACGTCCTTCGTCGTAATTTGAATTAACAAATCGTCCTAACTTGAACTCATTCCATATTTTGAAATCATTTTGCTATCGAATCTGATGTTTTTTTCATGTATCTACACTTATCAGAGACTGTTACATTCACAGTTTCAATCAGGAACCTTATATTATGTACTGATTTTATGACTGCACCGCAAACGTTTACATACAATCATACGACCATCAAGTTAGCTCGGGCGTTCCGAGCGCCCCGTCGCGGCGAGACTGATCGACCGCATTCACACTCTTACCAACCTATCCTTTTTGCGGTGAACGGTAATTATTTCATTTATTTAACTGATGATTTCCTTCGTGGAGCGGACTCTGGAACATCGCGATGCGTACGCGACGAGCGGCGAGCGAAGTGGCCGGTTTTGAATAAACGACTGGATTTAGCCATCGTTATTGGTCTACGAGCTTTAAAATGTGAGGGAGCGAAATGTTTATTAGTTTATAAAATAATGTTTTCAATATGTATTTATAATGAAACTTTATAATGTACAGTACGTATTTATAATGTACAGATTTAGAGCAACGGCGCTAAATCTGTACATTAATATTTTTAGAATTTCAATCGGATAAAACATTAATGATACAGAAGCTAACAGAGTAATTTTTTAAATTGAAATATGAAAATTGATAATTTTTATAAAATTGGATAGTTGCTGTTTTCATCCCGATTTTAGAAAATCGAGTTTTCACCAGATCTTGACGTTTTAGGGTCCTAGGGATATATTCAGATCATTTCTCGAGTGATGTGTGTGTGTGTGTGTGCATGCGTGCGTGCTTGCGTGCGTCCGTGGGTGTGTGTGTATGAACTAAAAATAAACTGAGTTCATGTTACTCGATTATGCGCATTTTCAATAGACTTTCAGTGGATATACAAGATTTACCTCTATATAAATTTAACAGTATTATTAAGCAATCTCTCAGTAAAAAAAGGGTATTACACAATTTCCCAATATTTGTAAGACAGATATCCACAGGCATAAGCGGATCGACTTCTTACTGGGCGTTCACCAAAGGTTTTACATGTGTTTTGGCTATGCATGATGAAATAAGAAATGAGCTACCCTTAAGTTTCTTGTTTCTTCTTGAGGGAAAACTGCCTTCCGAACGAGTGATATAGTGTAAACTCACAAAAAATTATGACGTACTTTAAGTGTTATTTTATAACCTATGAAATACAAATATTTTGAAAATGAAGTTGAATTTATATAAGTTGAAGTTATATTTTTGAACTCAGGAAGCTTAAAAATTCATTAAAAATGATTTTTGAGCATTATGAGCTCAACAATTTATTGTTCCAGTATTTTTATCACTTTGCGTTTAAAAATAACAAGAAGTTTCAGGGATGAGCTGACGGGTCAACCGTGTTTTAAATTTTTAAGATCAATAACTCATAGACAATATTTATAACTCAAAAAGCTCAAAAAAACATCGATCAATATCATAGCGGAAAGTTTCAGGGATGGCCTGCAAGAGTCAATCGTTTTACAAACTTTTTGTTTGTCATTTATGTCTGTTTGTAACTTTGACTGGCACCATGTACTACACGGATTCAAATGAAACTCGGCAAGATTATAATTCGTATATTTACTATAATTATGAGTTTATATGACACGTACTTGTTATTCCGAAAATCGACACTCCTCTTGTTTTACGGACTCTATAAATTAAGTATAATTTCACAGTTTAAGATAAGACACAATAAAATGCATTTCCGAAAAAAAATATTAGGTACGGTTCTTATAGACCACAACATCTGACAAAAACATGGTCAGAATAGGAGCATATTGATTTGGGTTTAGCTTTTTGAGACAAGAAACGGGTAGGAGGTGCCTCTTTCAACGCCTTTAAATACCTTTCGCAGAATCGAAATAGAAACCTAGAGTCACACAGAGACCGAAATTAAATCGTGAACATAGCGGTAATAACACAGACTACAGTTATTGTTATCTCAAATATAACACAGAATGAGAATAGTATTCCATGCCGATGATCGACTATAATCGATACAACAAAAGATCAGCTTGGAGAATGGAAACCAAATTGAAATTAAGAGCGAGATCGAGCGAGGAATCTTTAACGCGATGGACTAAAACCAAATGCGACCAAAATCGAAACGGATAATGAATTGGGAATTTAAAATGTAGTAGAGAACCGGTATCAGGACATTAAAAAATAGATTGATTAAAATAAACGACAAAAAGGGTCATGGTGTGTCCACGCGGGCAAAAATTTTATATTCCTAAAAACAAGCGAGCGTACGTGTAAATATAATAGATACCAATGCAATATTAAAGTAGAAATTCGTTTTTTTACGATCTCATAATTGCATTATGTCACTAATTATATCCGCTTGTATTTCATATATCCGCTTTCATGTTCAATTTCGACCATACTTCCGCTATCAGTATACCCGTGTTGGTTCTCATCACTATATTGAGTTTGTGTATTATGGTGCATGCAAAGTACTTAGATGATAGTGCTATAAATTAGGCAATTATGCATCAGATACCGGATTAACAAGAATAATTTCATACAATATTCATAATTAATAAATTCTGAAAAAATAAAATTATTCCAAATAAGATTTTATTCAAATCTTTTGATGTGATAACGTCTTATAAATCGATGCACGCCGGCTACACGCACGAAAAAGCATGACTCATTGTCGCGTTCCACCTGAACCGAGCCCACAAGCGAGAGCGCGGAACAAGGGATCTCTCTTCCACTCCATCGACCGATGCGTCCGAGTAGAAGAGAGACAGCGGCCGCACACAACCTACACGTGAATTGTTGTATCAACTGTTTATAAAGTGAAGTGAAAAGTTTATGTGGTTTCCATTGTTTATTACAACAACAAATGCGACAAGTCATAATAATTCAATTGAATTCATAAAAGTATGCGATTTTTCATCAATGTTTTCTTTTGACGTTATCACTTAAAATTATCGCTTGTAAACCGACTTTACAGACAACCAATTTTTAGTATTTTTAATCTATTGACTCTAATTCAGATTACTTAACAAGAAATTATTTAGTTTCTATACTCATAGCCGAAAAACTACTACATAGGTTGTTCAAAAATATTTAATGTAAGAAGTTGTCAGGATTGTTTTATTATATGAACTAGCTGTTGCCTGCAACTTCGTTCATGCGGTGGTTATAAACAAGACAACGTTTTAAAAATCATGAAAGATGTCCCTCATTTCTAAGTTGTCTTTCATCGCCCGTATAAAATCTTAGACGTCATATCATGTTCTTCTTCAAAGTCACAACATTTATGACAAAGTGTTGTTCTTTCCATGAACTTAATTGATTTAAAAATATAAGAAAATTGTGGATAGTTGACACATTTTTTTCTGTGGTAGTTGCACTGTCCAAAACTAACGGTAAGTAGATACTGTTTGTCCACATCTATTCAGTAGATACTTTAAGTTGAAGACAGG
This sequence comes from Eumeta japonica, assembly GCA_005406025.1. Classification (NCBI taxonomy): domain Eukaryota; kingdom Metazoa; phylum Arthropoda; class Insecta; order Lepidoptera; family Psychidae; genus Eumeta; species Eumeta japonica. The sequence goes on along the minus strand of BGZK01000300.1, from coordinate 34,235 downwards.
GAAAAAGTTTAATTTGCTACATAAAAAGTTAAGAGTGGAAAAAAAAATGCCTATCTCTTCGTGTATTTAACCTCATAAATTGTGTTCTAAGTTAAGTATTATATTACCAATAAAACACAAAAAGTTTTATTCGAATAGCTCTATTAGTTTTTGAATGACGCTTGAACAAACAAACAGACAAACATACAGAGAAACAGACAAAAATTTTAAAAGCAGTTGTTTTGAGACCTGTATTATATATAGAGTAGGTACATACGACTCACTTTTCCAAAAAACATCTAATGTACAGATTCACATACATTTATAAGGAAATAAGTGGTTTTCGCTTTAGATCGAACCTAAGACTTTTTTTGGAATGGGTATTACGATTTTCATAAACACAAGTGCAAAACGGACATTAAGACTAAAAATGTGGTTCTAGTTATTTTCTTACGAATATATTTAGGAAAGTCATTTTTTTTTACTATCGAACGTGACATCTTATTGCTGTTGTATTAAAATAGCTTTTGTACGTGTGATTTCAAAGTAACCACTTTTTAGGGTTCCGAGAGGCAAAATGGCAAAAACGGAATCCTTATAGTGTCGTCATGTCCATCTGTATTGTCACAGGCATTTTACTCAAAAAGTACAAGACGTATATTGGTGAAATTTATAGTATAGGTGTTTTGAATAATCCGCTATAAGATTAGGAGTTAAATAAAAAAAAACAAATATTTCTAAATGAGGTACTCCATATATGTAACTGAAGCGGAAACAAATTTTTTTCAGCTAATATCGACGTGTGGTACATATTTTGACAGTTCTTTCAAAAACACTTTAAGGTTTTTAGGCAATTTTTTTGATTAATTGAATATTTTCGGAAACAATCGCTCCGAAAGTAGTATAAATTGTGTTTCCCTTTTTATTTTCTAAGCCGTAAGTCCAAAAACATATACATAATTAATAAATACTTTTAACAAAATTTTTTTTTTTAATATGAACGGATATACCGTTTTTGAGTTATTAACGAAAAACTGCACTTCTCAACAAAAGGACGTAAGTACCATGAAAATACGCTCTTTTGCTGATGCTTTTTGTCTACACTATTTTAAGAGTAATAGTCGACTTATCTTCTTGTTCCTCTAGTTATAGGTTTATTAAAGAGCTTATGCTTATTATGTGATGGAATCATGGAAAAAATTGTAATAACGTAGTTTTTTCATCTGTAGTGCATTTATTTGTGGTGACGGTTTCGGAACCCTACATTGAGCATGGTTCGACATGTTCTTGGCCGGTTTTTCTATAAGTATTTTTCGCTAATGTCTCTATCATCAAAGTATATACCGTACATAACAAAATTGTAAACATGGAACTCAACACATCTGGATAAAGAATCTCGATTAGAAACCAATAAATTTTGTCAATATTGTTGTTTTTGCATTGCGATTGCGTTGATTGTGTTGAAGCAAAATTTGGTCGTGCTTTTTTTGTAACTGTATTTTGTATCAGTCTTACATTTATTTTTGTTAAATAAATATAAGTATGTATGTATAAATGTATGATGTAATTTATACGCAAACTAGCTGTCCCGCCCGCTTCGCTGGGTAATTTTTATTATAAATAAAATGGCAAAGGATTTACGGAATTCTAAAAATGAGTAGCCTCGAACCATCTACAAATCATCCCGCATCGAATGGTCCCAGTCCCATGTCTATACGTTTAGTAGTTTTTACGTGATTGGCGAACAAAGACAACCTATTTTCATTTTAAATGTATAGATATGTAAATATTGAACTGAGTATGTTGGCTTAAGTATTTTTCTGCTTTGACAAACTCCATTGAATTTTACTTAAGAACAGCTTATATTGTGAAAATGGATATAAATATTATATATTTAACAGAATTTGGGGAATTTTGACAACGAAGAAAAGAATTTTTGTTCGATGTTTCCAGTGATGGAACTGGGGCCAGAAACATAACTAGAAAGCAATCGGTATTGGGATTAAGAATGAGATCATCATTGGAGTAAAAATTTAAACAAGAATCGAGAATGCGGCCGAGATTGGATAGTGATTAGAAATTAGATAAACATAAAAGAAATACCTACTTGGAAAACTTGTGCTTCCCTTAATATATATAATTATAATAATCAGTTTATTAGCTTCGTGTGTACAGTGTATGTAGTACTATGTATAATTATACTATTGTGCATACTAAAAACCTTTTTTAATAAATAAAACCTTTATGCAGGTAATTTCTCGAAAACTGTATGCATATCAAAAAAGTCCGTCGAAACCTCTCGATGCCTACAGCGCTGGGCAACCAGTATTCACCGGTCGACTGTACACTATAAAATTGTACTGCAACTATGTTACTGTCTTGCGAATATAATGCGTTCAATGCAGAGGGGCAATAAAAATAAGAAAAACATGGTAAACAATAAAGTGTAAAATTGCCGAAGCTTTCATTGTGTGCAACAGAGTCACAGCAAAAAACAGGCACAATGTATCGAAGATTTCTTAAATGTATATTAATATTCACTATTACGCGAGACCAGCGCGAATAAATTGTGTATATCTACAGTGGCTACATAGTTGCGATGGACAAGGGCCGAGGGAACAATGAACGAGGCTCGCGATTGCGCGCGCGCACCTGTGGAGGTAAACGCATGGCGTTAAGAATTGTACACATTTATAAAAACACAAATTTAATTTTGTTTTCACATCAGAGCCCATTATTCATACAATACAAAATCTAATTGTCTAAAAACTTTCGCTCATTGTATTTTTAAATACAAAGGCTGCTAGTTATGTGTCCGGAATGTCAAAAAGAAACAAACATCTATCATTTAATATGATTTTATTGCTTTTCAAAATATTCGCCATAATGATCAAAGCACTTTTGCATACACCGAAACCAATTTCCATTCTGATTGAGGTATCTCCAAAACTTGCATTTTGAAATCATCAATAGCCTCTTTGCGACATGAAAAAACGTAGACTACGTAATTTATTCTTTACGCTTGGGAATAAATAGAAATTGTTGGGTGCCAAATCGGGGCTGTACGGCGGATGATCTTTTAATTTCATCTTCTGACCTACCAATAACCGAATTGTTTCGGCCGACTTGTGACGGCTTGCATTATCATGTTGAAGAATGATTCTACGTTGTCGATTGTACTTTCTGATTTCTTCAAAGACTTCTGGCAAACAAATGGTCGTGTACCATTCCAAATTAACCGTTTTACGGTTCTCTGGTGGCACTGTAACCACATGTTAATTTATAACAAAATTTATAAAAAAAAAAACAGGCAACCATTTGCTTTCAAAGTGCCTTTGGCACGAATCGCTTTTGTTGAGTTCGGCTTATCTTGGAATACCCACTCCGTTGACTGTTGTTTAGTTTCGGTATCGTACGCATAGATCCGAGATTCATCACCTGTATACTATTATAAGCAGTGTTTTATTATAAATAGCTTTTGATGTACCATGATTGTAAATATATGGTACATCAATGGTATAATTGTACATGGTACAAAATGATAAAATTTTTTATCATTTTGTTACACTAATCGACACGAGCCTGTTTTTGATCAATACTCAAATTGTGCGAAATCCAACGCGAACAAATACTTTTTACAGCCAAATTTTCGTGTAATATCTCATGCATGCTCATCATACTTATGCCCAGGGACGCTTTTATCTTGCGACATGTAACTTAACGATCTTGCGATCTTGCAATGACGATCTTAGTTTCGGCACTGCATCGATATTTTGTGGTACAACAACTGATTTAGTGCGACGATGGCGCGAATTTAGAAGCAGCAAGAATAAAGTGCCATGATTCTCGAAAGCACTGCGCATAGTACATATGACAAAGTACACACAAAGATGCTGCATCTCTTCGCACAGCCAAAAAGATCGAGCCAGCCGGATACTACAGGATCGCCGGCGATTCGAAACCCTCAACGTTGGATGAGATCTAGGGGCAGAAGTTGATGTTGAAGTGCTGCATTTCGAGGTGGCGGCAACAGTACTCCTGATGTAATCAGATCTGAATTTTAGGCCATCCGAATGAGTCGCGCAACAAGATTTTATTTAAAATCACAGTTTTCTTTTTAATTAAAGAACATTATTTAATGAAGTAAAAAGTTACATTATTTTCCTCATTCAGTAAATGTCCATCATTGTCTCTAATCACATGTATACATGATGTCTCGGAATTATTCCGGGCTTTTTCACCATATGCTAAAAAGGTTTTTGGTTTTTACAGAAATTCGAGAATCTCTTATCATAGCGTTCTTTTATTTTATTCTTTTTTCTTTTCACACCTTTTTTAGCTCTCATTTTTGCATCTTTACTACTTTCAGCATTTTTTAGTTTATATTTCAAGATGTCTTTTCTTTGCACTTTGTGGTTTGCTTTTGCAAACAGAAAATCCAGCCATGCTTTTTTTTCACTGAATATTTTCCTCTTATCGAAATTCCACCATTCATTATCTTTCACACTAACATTTGTTATCTTATTTACTTCTACTAATACAGATTTCGTCACCTTCCTTAATTCCTCAAGTTCTAAACATTCGTACTATTTGATTTCACCCAAACTATATTTCAATTGCTCTATATATTTATCTTTTACATTCTGATCCTGAAGTTTAGCAACTTTTATTCATTCTGGTTCCATAGTAACCATTTTCGCATGGTGTCGCTAAAGCTGGCATAAAGCCTTAATTCGAAAGACCGCTAAGAAGTGGTCTGTATCAACGTTAACGCCACGGTACAATCATCCACAATTATAAAGTCTATCATGCTTTTGCCTTCTCTCCGCCAAGTACATGAGTGTATCCTTCTGTGGTCAAACATAGTTTGTCACACACAAGTTAAACTTTTGACACATCCGGAGAAGGAATCACCATTTTCATTCATTCTCTCATCTCTAAATTTACCTGAAACTTTCTCATATCCATCCCGTTGCACACCCACCCAGCCATTAAAATCAGTTAATATTACTATTCTTACGTTTCTATAACATTTCACTAGTATGTCCCTTACATCAACCCAAAACTCCTCCCGCTCCTCAAGCGGTTTAAACACATCTGGGAAGTATTCGCCTAAAATAAAAATCCGTGTCAGTCCAACTTTAACTCAGAGCCAAGGCAGCCTTGGACTTAGGCATTCGTAACTGCTTACACATTCAGATAATGTTTCTGATAGGATAAAACCAACGTCGCGGCATCCTCGTTGGCTCTGATCAATGCCAGATCAATAAGTATCGAAGGATCTGTTTTTGATAGCTCCACCGCTTCCGATAGAATTATTTCGCAAGCGTTTTTGCAGGTGAATATACAGTTGCAGATGACAATGTTAATGCTGTGTACTGTAATGTGCAGATGACAGTATTACTAATATATGATTGAATAGAAATGAAAGTGAAATTACTATGCATAAAATTATGAAAGCACTAAAAGGTATAAAATTTGAAAAAGCTGTCGGATATGATAGAGTTTCGTGAGAGATGCTGAAAGGCGGTGGATGTAAGTGGCAATCTTGCTGTACCAGCTCTTTAACTGCTGGAAATGCCATAGGGTACCTAATGACTGGTGTAAAGCAGTCATTGTATATATAATGGGTTCCTCTATAAAGGGAAAGACTCATGGCAAGTTTACACAAATTACCACCCTATAAGCCTCCTCAGCGTCATTGGTAAACTGTATGCGAAAGTCGTTATCGAAAGAGTTGTGAATGAGACTGACAACAAGATTTAGGACGTACAAGCGGATTTCGAAAAGGACTGGGGTGTACAGACCAAATTTTTTCTCTGCAAAATATTTTAGAAAAATTTTTGGCCAACGGCCAAAAGGTTTTCCGTATTTTCGTAGATCTGGAAAAAGTTTATGATAGAGTAAAAAGAAATGATCTATGGACAATCCTATCCATGATCATCAATCCGCTACACACGATGTGAGTAGCGGATTGATCGGCACTACAATCCCTATACAGGGGCTCCAGTGCTTGCATCAGAATACATGGGGCATACTCTAACTGGTTTGACATCCGCAGGGGTGTCTGACAGGGATGTGTAGCTTCACCGTGGCTATTCAAACTATTCATGGATAACTGTCTGTATGATTTGAAAGAGTATGAGTGTGGACTAAGGATGGATAAGCTGTCTGCCAAATGCTTCTTGTGATGTTAGAGAGCGGTGTGGTTTGAAAGAAGATGTAGTGACTAGAGTAGAAAGAAGTATATTGCAGTGGTTTGGCTATCTGGAAAGGACAAATGAAAGTAGACTGACAAAATAAATGTATAGAGTCATGTGTGATGAAGAGGTCGGCAAAGGTCGCCCTAGAAAGTTTTATGCAGACCATATTAGTGGCATAATAAAAAAGGGCCAAATTTTAAGCTCCCGAAACCGACGAGCTTGCATGAAAAGATTGATGAATGTCAGCGAGGTAAAAGAGATATACAAACATGTGAAAATCTGTAGTTTCTGCCGAAACCTTTTGGGGAATAGGCGTGAGTTTATATTATTATTATTACAAAAAGTTACACATAATATTAAACATTATTTTAATTAATTTAAAAATATAGGGGGATATTTGATAGGAGTTGTCATTTTTTTTTATTGCAAGCTATTCGTAAAAGTAAGTAGAAAGCATGCAATAGTTTTTATCGTCTATTGAAACTACATTTTAAATAGGTATTTTTAATTTTTGGTCCAGTAAAAAGCGTATTTTTACTTTTTTAAAAATATGTTTCATTTGTTACTTTTCAATTCAAGGAAGCATATTTTTTAGTTCATTATATGTTATTTTATTTCACATTTAATAAAGATAATACTTTTTTCTAAGTCTTTACAAACCATTTTTTTTTTCATTTTTCAGTATGATCTTGCAGTCGTTTAATTATGTATTAAGATTGGATTCGTCAAAAAAACCAAATAAGTTCAAAGTCGTGGGGTTTATTAATACCCACTGAAGAGTTCCTATACGCGCCCGAACAGCTTGAGGCACGTCTATTGCGCGAGGCTTACCTTGCGTTCTTCCCAAAACCCCAGGTGCTCAATGGATGATCGTCTAGTGGCACTATGGTTTTGTAGTGTTGTCACTCCCGCAATCTTATTATTTAAATATACACTGTATTTTTTTACTCGTCCGCCCGCGTTTTTTTTACTCGTCCGACAGCTGGCAGGCAAGAGTATCATATCTCCCGTATATTCCATCCGCTCTGCAACCGTCAGTTGTCTATGGTGTAGGAGAGACAAACTATAATTTAAACAAAGGGAAAATGGCGTAAACAGTTCCACTTTCCACTTCTTGGGTGCATCTTCAGATCCTGGCCACCAAGTTTTTCCTTTTGTTAATTTTTATTGCACAATCACTTTTCCAACTTCTTCAAATCAAAAACTTAATTACCCAAATCGAAGATTATCATTGTAAACGCGGCCTAAGACGAGGCAAACGATTACCGGTGAACGGTGGCCGTTCATTTTAGTTAAAATTCAATGTTTTTAAAAGTGGTCTCATTATTCCTGAAAACCGGTCCGGCATACAATGCCTTCAGCTGATTGCGAGAATCGAGACGTTTTTGCTAACAATCGGTTGTCGCGGAATGGCCCGCGGCCCGCCGGCGTACGGTCAACTCACGCGATCTCGTTTACGCGAACACCGCTACCCCACTTCAGCTTTACGCTATACTTATATTGCGCCGGAGTCACATTCGCCCACGTGGACGTGAATTATTATAATTAAGCGCACGCGCATTAATTGAACCTTTATAAGCAAGTCAAATGTGAATTCGGATTGCCAACTCTGCTCGTATTAAATTTGACGTAGTCGTAGCTCAAACAACTAAAATAAATAATTATTATTAGTATTTGAGATATTGTACGAGCTATCGAAAATATTTCATGCCAAGTTTCTCCGGTATTCTATGAACATTAAGACTTCAATGCATTAGAGGAGTTGTGAATTTATTTACAATTTCTTTTTTCATGAATTTTTAAAATGCTTTAATAATTATACGTTATCATATGTATAGAATTTCTTAGGTCAAATAAAACCCTTTTGATAGACCTCAATCTTAGGCTTTCTCTACGCTATGTGCATTTGATTCGATAACAATCATTGTTATTGTGTTATTAAAACTGCAACAGTCATTAGATCATCTGTTTTTTGCGCAGTTTTTATAGGTGGTTAAGTGCGTTTAATACGCACTTCTTTGTTTATACAAAATGTGCTTATTTTATTCGCCCTTGGGATAGTGGAACACAAGAAAAATAGAAAAAAATATTTGAAACAAAAAATATGACTGACAAGAAAATCATTAATCGTTCCCAAAGTTAACATTGTAAATATGCAATTGATAAAGAGAAACAAAATGATACTTACATCGCCTAGGCTCATATTAGAAGAATAAAACAATTTGTCTTAGTTTTAAACAAAAAGGGAAAATGTTTTATCTTTATTTAAAAGAATTGTAAAGTTAATAATGAAATCTTCTAAAGGCGGAATTTTCGACGATTCTCAAATTCGAACATAAGTGATTGATGAACACTTTTTAAACTATGACTTTATTGCGGGAGTTGAAGCATGGAGTAGATTTGCATCAGTAATAGCACTTTTTCTTGATAATCACAAACGATATAACTATAGATAAATCGTTCAAAAAATGCTGAAAAGTAGTAATATTATTGGGTCAAATATGCGTATAAAATTGCACTTTTTACATGGGCATCTTGACAAATCCCGATTATAAGGAGATCACGTCAAGAAACAAAAAGAACGATACCACCAGAATTTGACACTTATGAATATGATGATGATGAACAATATCAAAGTTGGTGGGATAGTCCAGCAGCATCAAATCACTGCTTGATCCTACAAAGACCAGATTTCCAAAAATCTCATAAAAGGAAATTTTATAAACCCAGTTTCTGGAAAATGAAGATGTCACAACAGCCATTGATGGTGCTTATGAAAATTACATGTAAGAAAATAAAATATTATAGAATAGAAAAATGGAATACTGATTTTTTGTGTTGATTATGAAAGTCTCGTTAAAATAAATAACTATAGATAATAAAAAAAAAAAAAACTATGCTTACTCCTGGCGTCTTTGATATTGAAGCTTTCTAAAATCACGCAAATACTCACCACTGTTGACCTGTTATCGCAGTGGTAGACTATGCCTGACAAAGACCCAAGTCGGAGACACTAACTTACATCCCTGTTTTGCTCAGAAATTAATGTTGTTGTAGTGTGCAATTTGTAGAATATACAGGTCACTAAAACATGCCTAAACCGCGGTACACTAATAAAACGACTAGATTAGGAATTATTTTGTACGAAAAAAAAAGTCTAAAAATTAACAGCATGTTAATTGTTAACATCTTTTGACGAAATTAAGTGTTAGTGTGTACCGTAAAAAAGAACTCTACAGTTACGTCATTAAGTATGTATATATAATATTTATCAAGTTATAAAACAAAAGCATAACTTCATAATACGACGAAAGATTCTTACAAATAGATATGAAATTCTTGATTAGGTAATATGAAATAAATAAAATGTCGATATTACAAATGGCTTCAAGATTTCAAAGTTTTAACGAAATACGAACATGTTTTTATGTTACAATGTTACGAACAGCGTTTATGTAACTTCTATACCTACATCATATTGCAATATCTCAACTTCCGCTTAGGTACTGCCAGTCACGTGTTTTTTCATCATCGTCATCATCATCATCATCATCGCTCAACCCTCGTGCGTTGTTCGGCGGCAGTGTTGCCACCATCACTGTCAGTCACGTATTTCTTTTTAAAACAAATTATACATAAGAAATTGCTCACAAGTAAGCGTACAATGTTTATGCTCAATGTGTTACGTAATCGTAACATATTTGCCTTACATATGGCGGTATTCAACTTCATACTGTCTCTTAGTGAATATATTTCAGCCTTATTTTGGATTCGATTTAAGAGTACTTTTTGGGTTTTAAGCCCTTTCTAAACTAGCGGCCCTTAGCGAGCCGCTTCTCCCACCACCCGTAGTGCTTCACATAATATATGCAATGTATAGTTGTTATGTATATGTTCGTAAATACTTGTTTAAAGTATCACAATTTGTTTACTAATTCGACTTCGTTTAGCTTAGCGGCTAAGCTAAACGAAGTCGCATATCGTATATAGTTGTATGGTATTACTATATAAGTGACCTTTACGAATAATAAATACATCCAAGGGTTGCCATTCGCGTTCTCTACTTTTCTCACTTCGCGACACCACAACCGTTATTTTTTTACTTATCGTATTCATCGTGTTATTTATATTTCATATTTTTTTGCTTTTTCTATTTTTCTACTTTATTTCATCTACTTCTACTTAAATATGCTACGTTAGTTTCTACTGTTCATTTATCTCTACGCGCTAGTACCATCGTCTCTGTTAATAAATCTTGCGCACATTTGTTCTATATACTCATCTTCAACATTTATATACTACTTAAGTCCATGGTATCAGAATATGTCATATTCTTTTTTTCTCCTCTTCACCGTTTGAATCCTGTTTTCAAACATTGTGTGCTTCGTATGCAAGTTAAGATCTTAGCTTGTTGGAATAAAATTATCATTCACATGTGCTTCTACGTCTTTTAAATTCCCTATGACTTTTAATAGTTTTTATAGTTTTTCCGTTGTACCCAGACAATAAAATCATTTAACATCTCAACATCTTTGTTTTTTGTTTCTCTATCATTTGGTAGAGTATCTCTTATTTTTAACCGACTTCAAAAAAGGAAGAGGAGGAGAACTGCTATAAAAAACAACTGATTAGGTGTTTTTAAGGTCAGTTTAAAAAAATATTTAAATAGATTGTAAAGGATGTTTTTAGTTTTTTTTTGATGGAAAATTATATCCAAAACTGAATGAAAAAGAAACCAATATCTCAGTATTTTCGAAAGCTGTACAAGCAATTTCAGGTCAATAGCTGCTAAAATTTCGGTCTCATTCTACTATCACTAATTTATTCACTCGGCAGTAGAGTGTCGATCCGTCTATCTTTTATCAACTCACAGACATCATCCATTTATTGTCTCTCCCTTCGCATACACTCGGAATATTAAAGTACGCCAGTCAATCCAGTGGAGCTATCTGGGCCGATTCCGATGGAATATTATCTGAAAATGATAGTCCTTGTTAAGCAATAATCTTTCGATTTCTACGGCTATGATTGAGTTGGAGAAGTATTGAAATGGTATGCGAAGATTTTCTCATAAAAAATATATAACAAAGGGACAATGTCATTTTGAAATAAAAATTGAAGACAGTAGCGGGAACTCCAAGTTCGCGCACTTTCATGTTTAAAAGTCTACGAAAAAAGGCTAAAATTCGGTCAGAAAAATACTTTCTGTACATTACTTATTGCTATGACCACCTATTGATTTTACGCCTGTTTCCCCTCTCTTTCTATAAGCAAGAGAGAAAATATTCCAACATACAGACAAACGGACGTACGGAACGTAACAAAACCACAAATATTCATTGTTGACTGTGCAATATTAAATATTGCTAAGACAATAATTCATGCACTGATGAAAACTTGGTCTTTAAGATTACCAATTCGCACATGGAAACAGAAACAAGTAAGTATGTTAATTTCCAGAAAACTCGATATTATTCCTCACACATGATTCGTTATGTATTGTGTGTCTCCATAGTCGCAACGAAGCTGTCGGCTGGAGTGCGGGACATTTTGTATGGTCAGCAGTGGCATAGGTCGGACGGGGAACAATTTGTCGCGGATAACGAGCGACAATGAGCACGTAGCCGGGTGGTCGCTCCATTCAAAGATCTATCGAATTACGAATGAACGCATCTTTACTTAGGCTTAGACTAGAGCTTTAAATATTCATTAAACTTATAGGTATTAATTCAAAAATATATTACATATGTAACTATTACTTTTCTTTCTAAATTTTGTAATGTAATAAATATGTATTTATGTTGATAGTGTACAAGAGACCGGCTTCATCATTTTCATTTGAATTTAAATTTTAAACGTTTCAAGCAATTTTTGTTGTAAGCGTCGGCCTCTACTTAGAAAATGTTCATCAAATAGACGAAAATATGACTTAAAGAGTCCTATCTTTACAAGCGTCATACGCTTTTCAATGGTTTGTTTTAATTTTACTAGCTTTTATGCATTAGTCCCACCTGCATAATCTGACTCCCGAACATCTCCGATATCAATCCCGACTCAGTGGGAACGGATACCACCAATGAAACTTTAATGCCAATCTCGAATTCAACCATGATCGAGATCCTAACCTCGACAACTTTGCTACTTCAACTCCAACTCCAAACATTAACCATAACTCGACTCCTATCCTGAATTCAACTCCTACCGTATTTAAATCTTATAAAACATTTTTTTTTATTCTCATTTAATTAACTCGATATTTAGATTCACTTAGAAAATACATAATTTCGTCTAGAAGTTAATCTCGAAGTGAAACAAGGCAATAAAATATAAACAGAACTGAACAAATAACATAATTAAAGGATTTATTTCGGCGCAATCAAAGACGGAAAAGATCATCAGTAGCAGAACAAATTCGTCATCAAGGGCCGTTAGTATTTCTCGATGCTAGCATCCTCTTTGTCCGACATATCTAAAGTGTCTTGTAACACAATACACGGCCGATGTTCACATCGTCCGGCCTAACTAAGCGACAAATTATTGGTTGTCCATAAAAGTTATTGTACATTCTTTCTGAAAAATATGCGCATGCGCAGATGAGCCTAATGCGAACTAGTACGTGCCGCTTTCTGCGCATTTTAATAAAGAACCGCACACATATTTCAAGAACACCAAGTGGAAATAGTAGGAGAAGAAATCATAGATCTATAATACGTACATACATTAAAAAATTTACTCACAAAGTCCATTCTAATGAATTTGGATAGGAGGCATCTACTTTTTTTGTGAAATAATTCTGGTCAAGATAATAGTAAATAAGCCATTTTTATGTTTATTTTTTATATGAATTGTAATTTTATTTAAATCTGAGCATAGAACTAAATATTTTGTGAACTACTAAGTTAATTTATATGAAATATGAATAATATTTTAACCTCGTAAATAAAACATTTGTAAAATACTTTCGAGAGATATATTTAATTGTTTTTATGTACCAATTAACTTCATTCTTTTAAATGTGATATTGTAATTATTTTATGTTTAGTTGTAAGTTTGTATTGTAAATTATTTAAGCTCACTCCTCTTTTGGGTTAAAACTTCCACCATCCTCTTTCATTTTTCTCTGTGTTTTAGGATCTATTTTTCTCTTGTTATTTCTGCAATCTCTTTTTCTGTGACATACTTTTTGTTTATTATCATCGAGGTTCTGTTTCAAGTAGTCGTTGGTAACGTCTAATTTTTGTCTTCACAGTTTGCAATGTATTTTGAGGCGTAAGACGTGTTGCAAAGTATTTATAACTTTTACTTTCTTTCTTACGATTTTGTTTAATTGTTTATAAACAAATATTTAGAGATATATCTCTAAATATTCGTCGAAACCTTAGTCTATATCTATAAAATGGAAACGATCTTTCTTTGTCCGAGAATCGACTAAATAATACTACCGAAAGCGTCAGGACTTTGAGAATTTTATATAGAATCGTTTGTCGTGTTTGTATATTTAAAATGTTTTTTTTTTAATGTAAAATCATGTTTGTTTGAATGTTCGTCCTCCAACCAAATGCTAACGGTTAGACGGAATACAAAGAAATTTTACATAGAGGCAAATTATATCTTCCAAAAGGACATAAAATACATATGATAAAAAAAATATTAATATAGATTAACATAGTAATTTCTTATCACTAACATCGATGCCCAATAGAAGATCGAGGGCGGTATGGTCATCGTTATAGGTATTGAAAGCTCAGTCATGGTCAGGATGAAAATTTACAGCTATTCATTCTATGGCACGTGAACGAAACTGCGCTCTGAATATATACATGTAAACAGGCAATCGTGGCCAAATTTTAATTACCCAAGCGAAGCAGGCGGTTGTATGGTACATACTAATTGATAAAATTATTAAAGTTTGGAAAGAACATAATTTTTTTATGATATCTTGTAATTCTGTCAGTTTTTATTCTAAGCAATACTAATAAAAGAACAGGTGTTGTGTATAAACATACAATAAATAATTAAATTACACATGCGCAAGATAAGAAATGGAATGCTTGATAAATATTAAAAAAGCTCGCAAACTGCAACGAAAGCAGAAACAAAAAATAAAATAAAAAATGAAAATCGCTCGAAGGTAATGAGTGAAGGCAAGGAGCAGCCGCGATAATGATCTAGAGATACGAATGAATGCTGAATTAAATTATGAACTCGCCCCATTGTCGGGCCGCCCCCTCCCCCGCCGCGCATGCGCCGGCGGCTAATATTTTTTTTGTGCTGCTACCATAATGAAACTGTATTGAAAAGATTTTTATCTCATAATTATTATGAATTCAAATTAAAAATAAATAACGAACTCGAAGCGCTTCCACGATTGATGCACTTTAAGAACAGACCGTCGCATTGCTGTGAAATCAACTTTTTTTCCTTATAAATTTTGATAGGTGTTATTTAAATTTTAAAATCGGTATTACAAAAGGAAACAACTTCGAAGTCAATTTGTGTGCCGAGGGTTTAGTGACTCGTAAATACATCATTCACCCGCAACTCTGTCCGTGAAAATTTATAATAGTGAATACCTTCATATTTTATATTAAACGGTCACACTGTCGATCACGATTGCAATCTTGTTCCTTCTTTGAAAATGACTATTACCAATAACTAATAGGTATAGTCTATTCCAATCAAAAATAAAATAAAAATATTTCTATTTCATAGGCGGTTGAATTAGACTTAAAATCGTCATTATTGAATTATTTTGGCATTAATATTACTACCCATTCCAAATGCTGATTCGACTTGAGAAGAATGGACAAGAAACTCAAGGTTTGCTCTTTTTTGCTCAAAGATAAAGTCAGTAAAGTTAATACAAATTTTAGAAATTCCATGAAACAACCTGGTAGCCGAGCAGTTCACCCCAACTGTTTTTTTTTTCATTAATATATTCAGATACGGCATAAGAGTCCTTACTATATATTTTTTTTAATTAAAGTTTAAAATTTGTGGAACGGCCTATTTTAGATTTCAACTTGGACCTATTTTTAAAAGCGTACACATTGCCCTTAAATGAATTGATGACTTTGCTGTGTTTAGTTTTATGACCAGCAAGGTCATTCTTATGTCTAGTGTCAATATTTTGAATGGAGATCATTTTTTGGAACGGTTTGATATTTCTCTTGACATATATTTTCGTCTTCGTATTTTTTTTTTGGTATATTTATTATGACGCAGCACAAAAATTGCGTCAATACCGGCTGCATGGCCCCATAATAAAATTCCATAGGTCATGAGACTAATCTCACGGTGTTTTCATCTGTAAGCTGCTGAATTATTTTGACTGCATATGCTGCAAAGCCAAGTTTTTTTGCCAGTTTCGTTGTATGACAATTCCAGTGTAACTTAGTGTCTAAAGTGAGACCAAGAAATGGGGGCGTGACCACAGTATCCAGTATCTCACCCTTGATTACTACTATAAAAAGTAATTTGTTTTTTTGTTTGCTTGCCAAGCCGTGGGCAAGAGTTTTATAAATTATAGCCTATAAAAAGCTTTATGAATTATAGCCTACATATTATTCTGATTTATATTCTATATTACTACAAAGTTTCATCAAAATCCGTAGTTTATGCATGAAAGAGAAACAAACATCCATCAATCCTCAAAAACTCTCGTTTTTAAAATGTTAGAAGGACAAATTTCTTCGTATACGAGTATGAAAAACAATTAGCTAGTTTTTTTATGAAAACAAGGAAAATGTCACAATAGAAACACCTAATTGTTGTTGATATTATTTAAAATAATAAATATAAATGTCTCTATATGACTAATATATTTTATAGCAGCCGAATACTGTTACGTTAGATGATTATTGTACATTTATTGGTCATTGTAAATAGTAATAATAGTTAATTTGCTTAATTTTAAATTATAATAGAAGAATAAAGTTGATAAGACTATTTCAGATAATAAAGGTCATTTAAAGAACGCCCTGAGGCTGTTTGTGTGTATTACTGATTTATTGTGTGCGCCTAACTGTTATATTATATACATTATATAGAGACGACAGGTGCTATGATTGTCTTTTTACCACCGTTTAGTATCTTAGATCCTTTAGTGATTAAAAAAGTTAGAAAAAAAACATCCAATATAAGTTATGAATAGGAGAGTTTTTGATTCATCTACAAATTACGATTAATAACTCTATTTAAGACCGTTTTTACGCTTTTTTTGTCATCTTTTATAATTTTAGACATTAAAAAATGAGACACACTGTAACCAGACATAACACGAAAATTTGTTTCTTGAGACAATTTATTCAAATAACAACATATTTATATTCTTTTAGGAGCATTCAGTTTCTGGTTTTCATCTACTGCTATTTCAAAATGACGAACGAAATAGGGAAAAAAAATAGTTATATGCTTCCACTTAAAAGCGTTAAACGAAACGGAATCGATCGCGTTGTCGTCCTCAAAGATAATACTTCATTTTTCACAACACCAGGGAGCGCTTGATGATGCAAAAGTCGTAAGATAAATCCCGAAGCGCGCCGCAATAAACAGCGATCCGCCGGCGGCGACGCGCACGGCACCCGCCGAACGGGAGCGGCGGGTGCACTACGACGCACGACACTCTGCCGCTGTGAAGTCAGTCACGATAGCGCCGCAATGGCGTGGAGCAGGAACGCGAGGGTGAAGGGGTAAGGGTCGGGGAGCGACAAGCCTGCGCATTGCATTATTCGCGGGCAATTCAGAGCGGCAGAGTTTCGTGCGTTGTAAGATGCGTTGTACTATAGATCTGCCGCTGAATATGTAACAGATTGTTGTATGTGCGAAACACGTTTACGGAGAAATTTCAGTTTAGATGAATCTAAAGATTATTCCAGTTTTTGTTTTCAGTAAACGTTGGCTAATATTAATATATACTTGTATGGTAATATTGAAATATTTTTTATTAGCTGTACAATTATTTCATGTTTTTCTACAAATTTTCTTTTATTACATAACAACAAAACAAAACTTGTTTTGTCGGGACCCATTCCTTTGTAGAATCTCATGCCAACAGAAAACTATATGTGTTTATATTACAATGTTTTGCCAAAATATATGTCAGTACGATAAGTTGTTATGCGAAATTACTTTATAATGACCTTTTTGGAAAGATTTTCGTATATGTATTTATGTAATGTTATTGCTAGAATAAATTAAAATATATTGTAGAATATATTGAAACTCAATTTGTTAAACCCTAACCAAAATTTTCATTTCCTCTTATATCATTAATTATCCAATAATTATTTACTTTAAGGCCTCTCCTCTATCGTCCCCTTTTAAACTGAGATTTAACAAAAAGCCATTTTTAAAATCAATTTTGCGTTCCACGTCCTCCTTTTAACGGCTGTTCGGGGTAAAACCCGTTAAAAACAAATTTTATTTTAAAAGTGACTCTTTTCGCAAAAGTCAGTTTAAAACGAGATGATGAGACAGACAGACCTTTTAAGTTTCATGAGCTGTTTTATTAAATTTTGTTTTACTATCGCCTTCTATTTAAACCACAAATCTTCTTCGTTTAAAAAATTTCGTTGGCGATATTTTATATTCGAGGGTTGTATTTGCTTTATTTTCCAGACACGATTTATCGAATACTCTAGCCCT
The DNA here is from genome assembly GCA_005406025.1 of Eumeta japonica. Classification (NCBI taxonomy): domain Eukaryota; kingdom Metazoa; phylum Arthropoda; class Insecta; order Lepidoptera; family Psychidae; genus Eumeta; species Eumeta japonica. The sequence continues at coordinate 16,407 of BGZK01000300.1, read as the reverse complement.
TGGTGAACCCTTGCTGTGTAAGCTGATCGAGCACACTGCACATTACTGCGGTCTTTACCTACCAAAGGCTATACGCGCTGTCTTCAAACACTTTTCGCAACACCTTACCATAACAGCCTTGTAATGGCAAAACGACGTAAAATCAGCAGAGCCGACAGTACCGTGCTAAGCCAAAAACTGTATAGGTTTTTGCATTAATTTACCGTAAATTTCGTTTGTTTTTTCCGCATACAGCATTTTGACAATTGTGATATCCACCGAAATATACGAGTACCTTTACCTATGTTTTCGAAACCCCGTTTAGATGAGATTTCTGCGTGTTATATGTAAAGAATTTTTGATATATTATATATATATAGGACTAGTATTTTCAGGGAATAGTGTGGTTATAAATATATATATATATATATATATATTAACGACTGAAGCACTAAAGATATATTGATGAGATTTGGCCATTCGACAAGGATGAATTAATGATGGACAAACAAATGTATTACGAATCTGTCAATTTAAAGGATCAGAGAGGGATTTGTGCACACTAAATTGGTGAAATATTAAAGAACAGCTAAACTTGAAGGATCCACAAAGGATAAGCTTATATGAAACGACTGATTGATGTTGATAAAACAGAGGGAACGACCGTATCTATCATGTGGAGGTGTGTCTTACCCTTTTGCCAAAATAGAAGCGAACTTGTGAATAAATAAATACAAAAGGAATGAATATAATATTAAACATCTTACTTGCTTAATCCCTTATAAAATATATACAGATAGTTTTGTTGTATTTATGAAACATATTCTTAGAACTGCGAATATTTTAAAACTGCATATATGGCCCTTGCATTTAAGTCGACGCCTGCATAAACATAAAATCCGTCAACCGATACAAATCTCCGTTAGAATATTGATTAACGCAATTAATATTTCAGCCAACTTTAGATGTAATCTAGGTGCCATAATTCAAATCCTAGTTAACCTAACAATTAGTCCGGCTTTACAAAACTGTCTAAGATGAAATATTAGGAGTGTGAGCATGCACCGGGCTCAAACGTGCGTTGTAATTGATTTGTCAATGATTATGGGAGGGCGAGGGTCGGGGTCAGAGCTCAAGGGTTCAAACCTAACTTATGTCTGCGCGTACGCCTCCAATCATTAGTCGTACGCATGGGAAGTTCTGGAACTCCGTTGAGTTAGCTATTGGGATTTAGTAATGATTTTCGGAAAAGGAAATCTTTTCACCTAAACATAGGTACCTATAAATGTTGACGTTATTAGGACCCTGTAATGTGAGAAACCGGTGATTTTATTTACGGCGTTCATATCGTAAATTTATTGACTAAATATCTCAGTTAAACAGACCCGACTACGAACACCTCTATATATAAACATGGATATATTTATCGACCTAAGTACTATTACCGGGTTACATTTCTTTCTCAACTTCTCTAATGTTGTCGAGATGAGATTGTTTCTCGGACTTTTTCAAAGTAGTCTTCATTCCTGTTCTTATCCTTTCTTTCTTTCTACATGCTTGCCATTTTTGACGTGATAACGTCTTATAAGTCGATGAACGCCGGCTGCACGCACGAAAATGCATGACTCGTTGTCGCGTTCCGCCTGAGCCGAGCGTGCGAGCGAGAGCGCGGAACGAGCGATCTGTCTTCCACTTCATCTGCCGATGCGTCCGAGTAGAAGAGAGACAGCGACCGCACACAACCTACACGTGAACTGTCTTGTCAACTGGTTTCCATTGTTTATTACAACAATTGTGGCAAATGATAATAATTCAATTCAATTCATAAAAGTATACAATTTTTCATTAATGTTTTCTTATGACTTTATCGCGTAAAATTATCGCTCGTAAACCGACTTTACAGACAACTAATTTTTTTTCTTTCTTGATCTCGTGAGGTGTTTAGATGAAATTATATATAATTTAGGCCTTGTGTATTATGTTCATGTGCTTTTGTATGTCATGCGATAAATGAAACTTGGTTATTAAAATGAAAAAGTCTGCGAAACTATGTTTGATGTTGTTCTTTGTTTATATTTATGAGCAACAACTAATTAGGTAGTTGTGTGGTTCATTGTTACCAGTAAGATTGTAGTGGCAAATATCACTTTTGTACCCGAAGACGCCCAACAATTACATTTTTTGAATTTGTACTTCAGAGTTGATTTGACTTCCCCCGAGTGTAAATCTAATTTTAAATTCTGTGAATAAAATACCCAATGAGAAAAAAAAAATTAATCGTATCATATACGTTGTACGGAAATTTTAAAATTAAAATTCTTCAGAAAAATCGGATTTTAAAAGTGAAAAAAATAAATATGGTTTTTCGTTGGACAAGTCTGACCAAAGTCGTCCGGTGCTTTCGCTAGATAATCCGTAAGTATTTTTACAGAATCGACTCGTTCTCATTGGGATCAAGGTACCTATTCTAAATCTCAATGTTAACGCGACACAAAATCACCCATCTCCAGCGCCACGATATCGTCGACGCCGGCGTAATCTCCACTAAACCTAATTAGCCAAGCGACGGCCCGCGCCGCGCCCGCCGGCTGCCGGCCGGTACGACGTTTCATCTTTTATTTACCGGCGACGACGCGTGGGAACGCCCCGAGATCACAACGCGCCTTTTCTTTTGTCGCTTTAGCGGTATCACACGTTTCGTGGATCGAACACATATCGATTTTTCGTGCCAATCTATACTTCTTCTAAGTAAAGAAAATGGTTGTTGGGTCTCGTTTCACATAGTGAAAGTGATTGTTGTGCTTGGTTTGTTTTTTTACCCGTCCATTTATACGTATCCACCCACAATCTTCATACTTCAAGGAGCCTAGTTCTTGAAGTCTGAAGGTTCTTGAGCCTCCTTCGCTGGTGTGGCGGCCGGCGGCCGAGTGCTTTGAGGGCATCGCTTTCTGGCCATATGGTACTGGGTTCGATCTTGACTACGAGCGAATCGACCGATGAGTTTTTGACTCAAGTCAAATTGATCCATCCTCTTCGTGCTGTCGAGACCACGTTAAGCTGTCCGCTCCGGTCGTTGTCATCCCAACGGTAACGACGGGCGTCAGTGAGCTCCAACGCGGAAATGACTACGCTTATATTAATTATATGTGTGTCACCCACGAATTAATTACACCCGTTCAGATTCGGGCACAATTTTTTTTCTTTTCTAGCTACCAGGAGAGAGTAGGTGATCACTGCCGCCCATGTGCACTCGCAAGCCAATAAAAGTCACCAATGCGTTGCCGATATCTTAGGTAGGAATAGGTGAGCTGATACAGGGGGGAGTGGGCCACCGGAACTCTCTCTTACTGTGTTGAATTTGTCTTAATCCATTCAAAACTTCAAAATAGATAGAATCAGGAAACTCGCATACCAAGTAAGAGGTCGTCGACATATTACGTCACACCTTTTATCACGATATTTTAACCCCCCGCCGCTCCTGTCACACTTGGTCACATGAATATCAACCCCCCTACAAATATTATGTCACACCATACAATTACCCCCTCCTCTTTCTTTTTGAGTCTATATGCTAGCTGTAGAATACAATTTACTAAAAATTCATAGTTGTTTTTTAAATAGTTTATTATTTGATTTATTGCTAAATATCATTAAATAATACTTATAATAGTACTCATAATAATAGATATTAAATAAATACCAAACACTACTAACCTCGTGTCGATAAATATACTATGAAAAATATTATTTTTTTTAATTTATGACTTTGAAATGTGATGTCACACTTAAAGAAACACCCGGTCCCCCCATGTCACAGTTAGTAAAGTTCTGTCCAGATCCTATCCCCCCCCACCCTAGTTCGTGACGTAATATGTGGACGACCCCTAAGTAGGTATCTAAGGGTCCGTTAGATCGTGGCGTTGATAGATATGCCTAATTTGTTAAAGACATGCCAAAAAGTCATATCACTTATTAAATTGTCCAAAACCTTAGAAGATATTGCATAAATAGTCATTCAAAGTCGCCCAAGTTTTGTCACGTACCAGCAAAATTGAAAACTATTATTGTGATTAAGAGTTAGATAAATTTCATATTGTAAATTGTATTTCTATCGACATTTTTTTTATTACATCAGTGTACATAAGAATTAACTGTTCTGTCCTTATCCGTGTATATATTAATGTGTATATTAACATACAGAATAACCATTTTCAATTTGAACATCCGTCGATACTAGTGATAAATAGTCTCAATAAAACTTTTAAAAAATGGAAACGATACAATAAATTATTTCAACTACTATAAAACAATTAACAGAACAACCAATGGCAGGCGTTAAATTGTAACCAAACTAATTTATTCAAGACAACGGTTTCACGCCAATCTTTGCGATCAGAGTCCGTGACCGCTCAGCCAATCAGAAGGCGGCCAGGTACGCCCGGAAAGTGGACGACCAATGGAATAATTTCATTTGAAAAACAATAGAATGTAAAAAATCTCGTCACGCGCTTTGCGCACGAGTCGAGCATCTATAATTCCACTTTGGAATGCGATAATGTCATTATGGTGGCTGATAAATAATGAATAGAATTACTAAGTCTGGGTTGTGGTAGGAAATAAAAAAAAACTGATCAAAAAAAAGAGCCAAAAAATATAATTTGGAAACTATAAATACTATAAAAATATACGTACCTATAAAAAAATCTTATCGAAATTTTATATAACGTAATTTATTGCAATATGTAATAATACTACAACAGAGTACCTATTAATTAAACTCATACATACATACGACTATAATCGTTGAATATAAAATTCATTTTAACGTCTATTAAGGATAAAAACAATCTCTATAGTGAATCGGAAAAGAGCTCGTTTCGTATGCTAAGCACTACAACATTCGATACAGTCAAATATTTGTAATCACTATTAAAATACCTAATTTTTTTGTATTTATTCCATATGAAAATACTTTAAATAAAAAACAACCAATGAAATAATATTTTCAATAGTGCACTTTAGTAAAATAACCTATACATCAAAATCCTGATTTTCAAGCCCTTCGATAAAATTAATCGCCAGGCAAACGACCTTGCCTTATTGAGATCTGTTTGTGATTCTCAGTCGATTTGATGAATTTTATTAATTCAAGTTTTCTGAACTAATAGATTTAATATTAATCAATATAAATGATTTCACACGAAATTTTACAAAATTCACCAACTCTTACATTAAAATCTGTCCTAATCTACTTATCATTAAATACCCTGTGGTATCTTTCATTCTAAAATATTAGAGAATCATAGAAAAACTAATTTCGGGGTTTATTTATTACTAGTGTTCTACTTAAAATTTGGACCACCAAGAAGTGAGTATGCATCAATCATCAATTAAATGGTCACGACCCATTTCTAACGAAGTTATTAACCGTTTCCTTTATATCCTCGCTTCCATCTCGTATATAGTACGGCGTCCGATTGGAAATACGATCGAAGTTACAACGATTTGAGAAACTATAATGAGTAACGCTAGGGCTCGACGGCCGGTGAGTTATAACTCAGGGGCACCTGTGGCTACCCGCTGGGTGCTCCGGCGCATCCTGGCCTCTCCGCTCTCACACTCGCAGCCCTATTGCAACACCGTCGAGAACGAGCGCGGGTCATCTTTGATAAGTTGCTAAGCCCAGCGGATTGCTCGTCATTCCTTAATGCGTAAAGATGAAATCGTTCGTTATTCATGGAATTTTTAATACTAGCAGTATAAGAAGCGAATCTTCTCAAGCGCGACTTGAGATCAAGCGAGGTCTTGTTTTTCTGGACGGAAGTGCAATAAAGTATGTACACTATTCATGCAGTTTTCGCTTTTATATTATGTATGCATTTCGGATTCGACAAATCGGTATATGGTCAATTCAGAATGGTCGGCAATCGAAAACGGCAACTTTGTATTAATAGACCTCTAATAGGTTTAGTAATAGTTATTTTTTTATTAACGACTATTATTAAAAGCGACTCTACTCGGATAGACATAGAATCAATTCATGCGTGTTTTATATCTAGAGATCCCTATTCAGCATCCCAATCTCTGTCTATACTATTACATTCTGCGACAACTTAGATGACAGCTACAATTCCAAATTAATAAGAAATACTTCATTAGCGGGTAAAAGTTATATACTTCTTTTAATGCACACGTATCAGCCGTTTAACCAAACAGTTCTTTGTGTACATTTATTTGTGTTAAAATAAAAGAATTAAGTTTTAAAATGTAAAGAGAAAATTATTAATTATAGGAATGCAATGAATGAATGAGTAATAACATACTAATGAAAAATATTAAAATAGTAATAAATAAGAGTGGTTAAAAAAAGGTCAACATCGAGTTAAGTCAAAAGATCAGTACCAAAAGAGAAGAAATAAAAAACAATTACATTAATAATTAGACAATAAGCAATACTTAAAAAGACATATTTTTGCGTGGACAATTTAATTTATTAATTACAAAGGAACTTAAAATATTTTTTCCAATGACAATTTCTTTGTTACTGTACAACTTAGTTTTAATCAAATCTGACATTTCCCTACAATAGATGGATCAACAGGAAAAATAATACCATATTACATAATACCGCATGTCGCCAGTTTTGATAGTTCGTTAAAATATTGTGACAGCGACATTAAAATTATGAAATTTCAAGTCAATCATTTTCATTCAACTCTTAAATTTTCCTACCAAATCTGACTCTTTTATGGTAATAAAATCAGAATGTAAGATGTACCTATATTTTTTATTATAAATAGTTAAATCTTTCTTGTAAATTTATTTCTTAAATTATATCCAATCAAGTTTCTTTATTATTTTCTTATTATAAACACCTCTGAAACTGTAAATATAATTTTCTAATCTGGTATCTTAATGTATATTAAATCTTTTGAAAACAAAATTATTTAGAATACTATAAAGCTAAATTGATAAAATGTCATGATTTTAATGGCCAATCAGATAATAAACGCACTAAGAAACCGCGACATCATTGTGTCATATGTATAATACTTAAAAACCCGATTTAAACAAAAAAAAATACCAAATAATCTTCAATGGCTATGCAACGGGGTATTTTTAACTGATTTTTATTTTGGTTTTACTTTGGTCGTACTATATATTGCTCTTAGATATTTCATCAACAAATATAGTCCTTTCAGTATCAATCAACTACCGATTTATGCTCTTCAATTAATTGTGAGGTAACAAAAATTAAAATTTTTCAAAATTTGGAAGTTACTGTTTTCAGACCGCTTTTCAAAAATCGAGATTTCAAAAGAACTTGAAGTTTTGGGGTCCTAGGAATATATTCAGACCGATTCCCGAGTGATGTACAAATTGTCTGTAAGTGCATACAGGCACGCTCGTGCGCGCGCTCGGTGTGCGTGTCTCTCTCTGTGTGTGCCTGTGTGTGAATGCGCACGTACGCTAGCCGATCGAAATGCGGTTACGACACCCCAAAAGGAATCCATTCAATAAGATAAAAATAAATAGAACAATAGGTGCGTTCGAAAGATATCGTAAATGAAAAACTGCCTTTTTTTAATTAAATCTAGATTTTAGATTTTATAAAATTCAAAACACAGGTATTAAAACTATATGTAGAAGCATGAAAAGCTCGATAAATAAAAATTTATTTTTGGATTCGAAGAGCTCAATAATTTACTGGTAGATATATTTTGGAACGCTTTGAACTCGAAAGTAGCAAAAAGCAAAAAGTTTCAGGCTCACAGCGTCATCAATCTTTCGTAGTTTTGAATTCAAAAAGCTCAAAAACACATCAATATAAATATTCTTTATAAACTTCTTTAAATTGAAAGAACAATGTAAAGAGTGAATTTAAGTTTGATAACAATTTTAAATATTTTTCATTTTTCATGTACTTATGTTAATTATTTAATAGTCACATATAAAACAAAAAAAAACCGTAGAAATTACGTACGCTCACTGACTCTATAGTATCATAGATGGTTGTGGTATTTAATAATTTTACGACCTGTACTTATAAAAAAATGTTGCATTACAAAAATCCAACTGTGATTTGTTCTTATGTAATATTTAAATTTATTAAATTTATTTGTGATCACGTCTTTAAAAGTCATCAAAAAACGTGCTTTAACTAGATTTATTTTCATATAATAGACAAAGTTTTTTGAAACTTCATTTACAGAATAAATTCGCAGCTCTCGAATGTTGTGGGCGCATAGACAATGCACCGAGTCTGTCTAAAATAACAGACTGAAAACCGCTACAGGAATACCAACACTTTCCTCTAATGAGGCTAGGAATTAGTTGATCCAGGACATACTACCTGACACTCTGTTTTAGGGTTGACGATCTAAAAGAAAGTACATAGCGAAAAAAGTAGTAAAGAAAACAAGCTATAATGTACACTTTACACTATTCTTTATTATCATACAACATTTAAGAATAAAATAACAATTTGATAATTGATTTACATAGAATGTCACTGGACCATTCAGCTTATGTTGTCATTTTACAAAGTTAGTAGCGTACTTGAGTCCAAGTCAGGAATCCTATTATTGATGCGAAACAGGAATATGGAAATAACTGAAATTATGAATAATGAATATGAATCAGGTTGAAATGTAAACAAAATTGACAATGAAAACGCACAAAAAAATTTATAAGGACTTACATTAAAAGTTTAAAGATTTACAAAAAAGATATTTATACCTGCCCTGGCTTTGAAAGAATGTAACAAATATTAAATTTTAAATTGAATTCGTTTACGTCAAATTTTCAGTCGTAATGTTGATATAAATTATTATATTGTAATATATCACCGATTTTAAAAAGACAGGATGACAATTTCGATCTGTAAGAAAGCGAGATTTCAAAGAAATGAATATATTCAAATGCATAACAAATAACTTGACTTCCACAAATTTAATTTTGACTATTGCCAATAAAAAAAAATTAACTAACTGCGCTCAAGGCTTATTCTAGTGTAATTCACATAATTCACTTTTTTATCCATATTTCACAAAAACAATTATATATTTAGGTATCTACACTTTTAATTTCCGTATTTCCCGGCGTTTATTATATTGCAAATATTGTTTTAATCTTATTATTAGCATTATTATTGTCAGCGACAAGTTCTAAGTGTTGCAAACCCTGCTCAGCCCAGAGGCGTTGCGTGTAATAAGAGATTGTATACATTAGCGAATACAAATAAAACACAATGCCGGGCGGGATCGGGCGCGAACATTAGTCTCGCGGGGAGGTCGTACTGGTGAACCCCCGGTGTGAAAGGGCCGGTGACCGCTGACTTTGGCCGCCGCCAACTTAAGTTTTACTTAAACTTTTTATGAACGTACAATAATATTTGAAATTAAAAAGCGATGAGAGTTTAATTTTTCTTATTATAATTACTAATCTATGAATAACGAAAATTTTATACTTATTATCAATATATACAACAAACACTGGATGGTGTAGATTACGTACGTACGTACGTACGTACCTACAGATAGATTCTTTTTTTTTCGTAAGGTAGAGTTGAGAACGGCGTATTGACTCAAAAAAATAGTTTTTGAAAACATTTGCAACTTATCTACATGTATTATGCAACTAATATGTGTGTAAATTGGTACATGAGTTTTATCTTAAAATGCCCCATGACGGGGTATTTAAAAAACCTCTAAATACAGGCTCGAATTATTTTTTTATTTAGTGTAGTCTCATAACAGGAAACGTTCACGTACAAAGCTTAAGTGAAGCTTATATAGTCTCGAACATTAAGGAGAATGGAGGCATAACCCGCCCCATCGTTACTATAGCGAACTTCGTACTAATTAACATAAACACCACCTCTCCCAGCCCAGTTATTTATGTATGCTTTATTTGTTTTTAGCGGACAGCCACCGCGTCCGACCGCCGGATAAATAACTTAAATAAAAACCCTCGAGGCAACAAACAATATAGATTATAGACACTTATTGTCTTTTTATTGTTCTAATATAAATATAAAATTTATCAATATTTAGACACCAATTCCTTAAATGTAACAAAATATAATATTGTAAAATTCACGGTGATATTCCCAATGTGAAATAGTAGTGGCTAGAAATAGTATACAATATACATACACATACCCGATACATCCAAGTACATCCACACTCACATTTCGTAATTTTTCGACTCCAATACCTGAAGTCGTGAATAGTTTATGGTGTAGAAGTATGGATGTCGCCATAGAGTATTAATTTACCATTATCCATTGGTATATAGTTAAATAAACTAATTCCTAATTAAAAAAGTGAGTACCACACCGAGTAAGAACCTTAGTATTGATGTGTCGAGCAGTATTCAGTTTCGAAATCATCTAGTAGGCAAAATAAAACTAGCTTCTGAAAATCTGGGAAGTGCAAAGGAGCATGGCATTAGTTCAAGCAAGATCATCGCCTACTACTTTATAAGGCGTAGGTCCGACCTCATTTAGAGTACTGTCATCACCTCTGGATGAGGCACTCTAATGTCAACTTTTGGTTCTAGACCGCATCCAATGTAGAGCATCATGAATTGTCAGCAACCTTATATTATCCAGGGCCACTTGGCTTTGCTAAGAGATATAGCATCATTGTACGTGTGCTAGAATGAGTGCTCTGAAGAGCTATTCAACTTCATTCCTGCCGCTGATTTCCTTCATTGTTGCGACCTATGGAAATGCCGTCAGCACCGTCTCAGGACTGGCGTTTTACTACCGTACGCTTTCTGTACAATTTCCTGCCACGTACAGTGGGGCTCTGGAAGGATTTGGATGCCCATGGACGACGGTGACTATCTATTTTACAATAACTTGGATGCTCTTTAACCCCTTATAAATCCAATAAAATAAAAACTTATTGGTACTCTTGTATGCTTGAGATAAAACACACGACTTTTGGAATAACAGTCATAAAGGTAACTTATTAGATATAAAATTTTACCAGTAACATATTGTTACGGAATAACCCTATCAGGGGTTTGAAGATTGACATCGGATGAAAGAAAACCCGTAGAATAGCAGAATGTGTATATTCAGAAATAGTCACAAATAAACGCTACGGAACCGGTGCGCCGCACTTAACTCTTTACGCTCGCCAAGTGGCCTTCCAGAAAGGTTTTGAATCGTCAGGAACAACAAGTTGCAAATATGTCACGTCTGACATAAACAAACAAGATGTATTGACTTTCGGAACTTCCATTCCACAAAATAAATCCATTAAAAAAAAGTAAACAAAGATCAATAGCGCAGACACCACGCTGCGAGCTGTTTACGGTTAGAAAATTCTATTCTCGGATTTTTTTTATAGAGGTATTATTTTTCCGTTCTATTGCTTGCGTGCGAATTCGTAACAATATCAATACACTACTTGATATGGATTCTCTCGATTATCGCATATCATCAACTTTTTTATTAATGTCCATCGACAAGGCCATATCCTGTATGCATGGAAAGGTTCATCATTAAGAAGTTCAAGGTCAATTGATTTGGCGAGGCTGCTATTCATCTTACAGCTAACAGTCGTCTGCGCCTAGCTTAACGATGGTTCCACTGTAGGTCAAAGCTTAAGAGATTTCCCAACATTCCTTTAGATAATCTCTCAAGTTAGGAGAGTGCTTCTAACAACCACGGGAAGAAACTGGATGGATCAACTCTTTTTTCGATAGCTGCATGAAGACTAAAATTTCTAGACTTGTGCGTTTATAACTATGGTATTTAATGACGTTCCGTTTTAAAACTAATTCCTGGTATATCGGCTTCAACTCATGTATATTTCTATTTTTCTTTGGAGTTCTTCTCAATCCAACAAACTTTGTATTAGATTGAAGATTGCGAAACTTTTAAAGTAAGATAAGGAACCATAAAAATTATAAATATTAGCAACGTTTCGAAACATATCACATAACAATTTCAAGGATGACAATTACCTACATTTTACAGCAAATTTTTGATACTTTAAACGGCTATTGACACTGAGTAAAGTTATGCAACATTTGTATGAAATGAATTATATTATATATGTATGAATGTGTGTATAAATATATATATTTAAAATTCATTTACATCTTACTGTTACTACAAAATTTCAGTTGTTTTCTTTTCAAAATGGTATCAAACGTGAGAGAAAACACTTTTCCGAGGCAAAAAATGTTTTTTTCATGTCAATCAGTTTATTTTAACAAGTTAGTTTAAAAAGTTTTGATTTTAGAAACTTTAAAATTATTTTAAAACATAAAAAATAGTGATGTGAAATTAGTTACAAATTAATCTGTACGCGTCGTGATGTAAGAAGTTGACTTCATGTGTACTATATAATATTCTAATAAAAGAAAAAAATATATTTTAGAGGTGATCAGTGCGTTTCAATTTAAAAAGTACAAAATCAAAAGTGGACTCGTAATTTTTTTAATAGATTTAGAAATACAGTATTAACAAAAGCTCTTTATTGAAAAAAAAATGGAAGGAAGTTTTAGTATAAAATAACGGTTTATTTTTTATATAAAATTTTAACATAAAATATACATAAAACATCACAATGTACATTAAAATCCGTATAAATCTTAGATGGCCTACACTTAGTTCCCGGTAGCAGCATAGCATCACGCGACGCTAATTAAGTATAGAGAAGGAATAGATTTATGTTCGAGATGTTAAATGGATTTTAAGTAGTGTTAGATTACTACGCTTTAAAACTCATTACCGTTGTAATGAACTGTTTATTATCAATGAGTAAGTTCTATGGTGTTACAGATAATGAACTTGCATTTCTACTACAATTATTGCATTTGCATAGGTTTAACACTCAAATTTGCGAAAGGTACAGAATTATGCATAAAGGTATGCAAGCTTATGTTGCAAATGAAGAATTGTATTGCTGTGTGCAAAACAGCAGAAAAAGAATCACTAAGTACATGTCCAATAACCCTTATGGGTGATAACCGATTTTATTGAAATGTTTCTTTTAATATATGCCAACGATTTACAACAAAATTTTGAAGATTTTTTTTTAAATTTTCATTAACTACCATATGAAATATGAAGTACATAAACTATCAGTATCACAAATAATTGTCGACCTATTTATTTTCTGATATATTCTTTGTTATTCAGGTATTGAAAGATTTTTTGATAAATTAATTAATTATTCAAATGTTGAATAATTTTTTAGTATGAAAACTCATTCCCCTCCTTCAGCTCACTTCTGCCTCTATCAGATATTCTATTCCTTCGTATGAGACTGGAAATGAACTGGTGACTACTCTGTATTATGCGAGTGTCCGATCATCACTTACGCCAACGTACAATATGTTGAGCAACCGGCAAGTTTTTCTTTGGTTACCTAAATTGTCAGCAGGGCCAAGCAATCAGCACATTACCGTCGATTCATAAGTTAACTCGTTCGAATGAAGACAGCACGTAGAGCGGTCTGTCTCAAACGTTGTCACCACATTGGTGACAATAGTCATCTTTTTGAGTGGTCCTCGTATGGTATTTTCAAATTATAATTGCGTAATTCATCAAATGTATATACAGACAGAGCACCAGCTAAGCAAACGGGGTCAGAACATACACAGCATAGAACTACTTGTTTTCGAGACGGTGGTGTGATGGCGCGTAAATGGTGGGAAGTCAACAGTGACGGTGACGCTTTCTTAAGTTAACATTAAAAATGACGCTTTTTTTTAAATTAACGGTAAAGGAGACTTTTAAAATTTAACGGTGAAGTTAACGCTTTTTTTAAGTTAACTATGATGGTGTTTTCTCAATTTACTTCCCGGCAGCCGAGCGCGCAACGACGCCAAAGGCTAAAGAAGCTCGCTTTAAAATTAATATCTTATTTCTCCTCTGTAATATTCATCACGTTTTTATTGTTTTTTTATATTTGTAAAATACAGGTTTCAAATTCTTAAAGTAAGCCCCCTTTAAATAATATCATTGGGCAAATAAAATATATATTTTTGTATATTTGAACTATTTTTATTACCATGAAAAAATTACGAATAGAGTAAACAATTTTCCAATTCAGGCCTTTAAATCAATAGTAATAGTCGATACTAAGAGAGAGTCTCGCAAAAAGTGCGCCAAAAGCTTTAATATGATGCTTGTGTATTAATATAAGATCATAAATTTTATATATTCCGTTATCGCACATAATGACAATGTTTTCAAAAATATGACAAAAGAAGAAAGAAGCATTCAATTGATCAAATGTTTCTTTTGTCTATAGTTGGACATTTCAGGTATATTTATTTTCATTATAATAATTAAATTGGAATAAAATAAAAGTAACCGAATCGAAAGGCCTTTATTTATGAAAGTTAAAGCCTTTTAGGACTCAGTAAAACTTTGATGAACGTTTAATTAAAATTTACGTGCTAATTTTGTCAATTTAAATCCTTAAGGTTATAGAGGTAAATCTAACAAAATTATGAATTTGTTCAAATAAATTGATCAAAACAAACACACACATATACACATGGTGAAACACAATACCCTACTTTTACTCTAGCCGCAGTCGGTTAGTAACTAGCCAACAAAAATAAACAACTCATCGAGATCACCACCACGGTAGCTCTCACGCGAGCTTAATTAAATATGGAGTGAGCTTTAATTTATGACATTCATTCGTACCGCTGCTAATGTTACACGGAGAGTGTTTCTCCAGTTACGAGCCGCTTACGACACGAGATTGTTATCTCTGGCTAAGATTCTGTCTGTAACCAATACGCCACTGTACCCCGCTGAGATGTTTACTCGGGAATTAACTGTAAGCATATTATCACGACTATAAAAGAGTATAGGATGTCCAGGGGAATCTGTTTGTAAATCACAGAAGGTTTTGTGAGGCGTTTGAATAAAATTTGATATGAAACCGATGTGTGATTTTTCGGTACACTTTTTTGGTACACTTTTTTGGTATCTTTTGAGTCAAACGATTCTGTTACACATTCTACAATATAATACTATGTCAGTTGTCAGTTGTTCTAGTAATACTTAGTAAAATACTATTACGTAATAACCCTGTCGGGGGTTCGAAGATAGAGATTAGATGAAAAAAATACGATATTGAGATTAAATGAAAAGTACAAAAGCAAAACGTGTATATTCAGAAACAAAGAATCCAAATAAATCCCTACGGAACCAATTAAACGCATGTCGTTGATAGCTCTTCATTTGTGAATGCTCTGATCTCAGAAATAATACACACCTTGACTGCGCCCATACTTCGCTATTTATATACCGACTGGCCTTCCAGAATGTTCTTAAAATATAAATAAGTCGATGAATTATCTATAATAAATAAGTCATGAGCATGTCACGATTGACATAAACGAACAAGGTTTATTTCCATTCCAAAATTCCGCCCCAAAAAATAAATCCTTTTGAAAAGAATGTGAACACACATCAAAAGCGCCGATACTAGTAAAAGCGGAACGCGTTGGTTGTTTCCGTTTGCTGCACTCTTGACATTTTTTATTGTGGAAATGTTTTATAATTTTATTTTGATTTATTGAGCGCAGTTCGCGACAATATTAAGGTCCTTTAATCATATCAAGTTTATGCTGCATTGATACTTATTTTAATAGAGCGGTGAACGAAGAGTACTCTCAGCGCATTGCCTTCGAAGCAAAAGGTTGTAAGTTTTTAATTTAAACCAAATTTAGCGACTGGCGCTGTGTCTCAGAGCGCACGTTAAACTGTCGGTCTTGGGCGCTGTCATCTTATAAATGACAAACGTCACTGACAATCCCCAACCAATTCTGGATCCAATATATACAGCGTTTAGGGTTCTTCAATCGAAAAATTAAAGAAAAATTGTATGCTAGCGTCATCTGTATATGTCTCTTTGAAATAAAGCACGAATCGCTTAAAGTTTAATAAGTCCAACGTACTTGAATTAATAGACTCTGTAATGCTTCTATTGTAGTCTGACAGAATCTGACAACAACATAATTAATTTTATAAAAAAGGTAATATTTTTAAATTATAAGTTGAGCATATAGTAAACTTTTACATTAGCTTCAATATTAGTTTCAGCATTAAAAATATTTATATTAACAAAGAAAAATTTCAAACGTATTTCATGGATTTGGACAGGTGGAAATCTAAAATATCAAATTATTATAATTCGGTTTACTATTTAATTTTAATAAATAGGTTCTAAGTACATTGTTATGATATTATCCAGCTTTTTAGCTCAAATGTAATTTATGTAGACTACAGCGAGAACGTAGCGTGCGCAGTCATGAACACGCTCGCCTGCAATCCAGGAGATGCGAGTTAGGGCCTGGGCTTATTTGAGCGTTTCTCTAACTGGTGTTCAGATTGTAACAGATTTGCAGCTTGATACGGTAAAAACTTAGTCTCGCTGC